>CM060863.1:8197453-8797453 GCA_030737845.1 Acorus calamus | reverse complement strand
GTGATTTTTTTTTTGAAAATATAAAAAGTTAAAATTATACAATTAAATGGGATAATTTTTTTTTTTTCAGAATCTGAATTTTTTTAATTTTTCTTTCAAAATATGCGTTTTAAAAAATTCAAAAATAATATTTTTTTTTTGTTAGAATCGATTTTTAAAATTTAAAAGTAATTTTTTTTTATCAAACATTAAATTTTTTAAATATTGAATATTAAATTAAAAAAATCATTAAAATTATCTTAAAAATTAGTTTATTTTTAAATGTTATTTTTTCGTTTGTGTTTTTAAATGAACCTTTAAGTCGTTTTATTCAAAATTTTATTTTTTATATATCTTTTTAGGCGGATCCATAACTGTTACCAAAACATCATATCTGAACTGTTGAGAAGAAATTTTTTCTGCTTTAACCAAAGGTACCCTATGATCTTTAAAAAATTGTCTTTTAACCATCCATGCCAAACATGTAACGTTACACATTGGAATACAAAATGGAGCTTGTGTTCTACAAAAATGCCTATTTTCCACCTATCCACCATTAAGTCAAACACTATCCTCCCACATTTTTTTAAAGGGTTTGTTTGGTTACACGATTAAAATGGATTCTATTTTTTTAAAAGCCGAAATTCTAAAGTTAAACAGTTAAACAGGGCGAATTCCAAGAGAATGAAAAGTTTGATTATTTTTTTTTGAAATCGTGTTTTAAAAAGTTTAAAAACAACGAATTTTTATCGGAATCGATTTTTTGAATTTAAAAATAATTTTTTTTTATGAAACATTAAACTACTTTTAAATATTGATTCTGATTTGAAAAAAAAACATCCTAAAAAAATCAAAGTTTTAAAATTATTTAAAAAACACATTTATTTTAAAAGCTATTTTTCAATATGTCTTTTTAAACGGATCTAAAACAAAATGTCTTTTGAGAGGGAGTTCTCACTCCTTCACCTAGCTTTTCTCATATACTTCGGCTTCTTATCTTTCCTTCTTCCATTCTTCTTCTTCTCATCATTAACATCGTCATCAACAACAAGAGCATCAATATTAGTGGTCTTCAACTCGAATTACAAACTTTAAGCCCCTATTAGGAACGGAAATAAAGCCATGGATAACTTAGGATTAAGGGGAATAAAAGATTTGATACATGGATTCTAATCAATCACTGTAATTAAAATTATTACAGGTTATTCCACTCGAATAATATGTGGATCACTGTTAAATCAACTGTCATCAATTTTATTAATCACATGTTAAATCAACTATCATTATTTTTTTATTTTTTATAACTCATTATCCATATTTTATTTACATTTTACTTAAACAATAAAACATTTATTCTTACGTTTACTAACGAGGATAATTCAAAACATAACCAAACACAAAATCATTTTATCTTTATTCATACTCACGTATGCTATAATAAATGTATAAAAAAAAGTCATTCATGTTTTAAACGGGGGCTAAAAGGAAAGAGAAAAGATCCATAAAAATAAAAAAAATGGACAAGAATAAGTTAACGAGATAAGATGACCCAATCTATTTCAGTGTGTTGTTTGGGTAGTGGAATAGGGGGGAGAATAAGAGGTTATAGGGAGAGAATAGGCTTAAAAATTGTTGATGTGGAAGGAATAAATTAGTATAATTATTTTAGAATAGGTGGGAATAAATTGATATTTGTATTTTCAGATTTTTTTTTTGAATTATTATTCTATCAAATCTATTGTATTAGTATGAGGAGGTTTACACAACACAATTTTAGGCCAGGATAAGCTAAAATTAATAAAACTTTTAATCCATACTAAAAAAATTACTAAAATTAAAATGTAAATAAATTTAAAAAGTTCATATTAACATTATATATCTAGTAAAATTGATATATAAAAACAAAATATATCTAATAAAATGATACTAATAAAATGATAATTGTTACATGCAATTCTGTGGACAGCTCCAAAAACAGTTTTATACATCTTGTTAACAATCTAGAGGGGCATATATCTCCTCAGATGAGTATATACCTCAATAAAAAAAAAATTACATTTGCTAAAAAAATGTTCATTCAATTCGAAATAGAATTATTTATACTTTTCATTAAAATATATATTTTATTAAACGATGTTTACTGATTATAAAAAATGAAAATTTGTATGATTGTCCATGAGACTATCCACAACACTGACCCTAAATTTTTTTTTATTAAAATTGAGCCATACAAAGTTTCAAATAGTAGAAATCACTTGTTATATATATATTTTATCAACAATACATATAATAATCTAATATGCAAGAGATTCATACTCATTTCATAACTTCTCTAAAATCAATGAGAGGTAAAATAGTAAAATGGCTTTAGCAAAATCTTAGTTGAACCCACTCATAGCTCTGCTCCGGTCCACATCTTATTCACAACTGAATTATTTTTAACTAACAGCAAAAATTTTATTATTATGTTTTGAAATGAGAATAACTAAAAAATACAACTAAATGAAAAATTATGTGTTATACGACACTTTTGCAGGATGATCTTATACGGAGGTAGATCTGCTCGCATGTACATAGTATTGACTTAATGAATTATGTACACCAAAACTATTCTTCCCTCTCTAGTGAGAATGTACAAAATATTTTTGAAGAGTTCTATTACATGCAGTTTTATTTATAGCTTTAAATGTAGTCTCATACAGATAATTTAAAATATGTGATGACAATCTATGAAATTGTACAGGAGATTATTTGTAGGATTATCCCTAATATTTTTCATTTTTGGAAGTTGATATCCTGACATACGGATCATTGTTTTACCAAAACAAAAAAAATGCCTGTGTGAGCGCAAAATAAACAAGGATGTTGAGTTGTTGACAAGGAAGCACATAGAAACTTTTATAAATTTTGAATATTTACAATGGTTGCTTTGGTACCATGTGAGATTACGAAAAAGAAGAAGGATGATACATTTTTTTTTTTTTGGAAAAGTGTTATACATATTTTATTTTATAGTTTAAAATACAGATCACAAGTATTTTTATTTTTTTAAAATCATATACTCCATCTAATAAAGTACGTATCTTTTTATAAAAGATAAAATATATACAATTGAATAATATTATTTCAAATTTTCAACAACTAAAAATTGATTACATTAGTAAAAGTGACTTTAAAAATGATGAGTATAAGAGACCTCTAGATGTAAAAAATGAAAATTTACGTGTGAAATTCTAAATGAAAAACAAAATACATACCCTAAATAAAGGAAAAAATAGAACGTTCCCATCCACCATGTTTGAAGGGTTTTTTTTTTGAAGAAAGGTAGAAAGTTTGCTACCCGATTTCATTTCTGATATCGAATTACAAATTCTGAAAAGGGGGAGAAAAGATTACACTACAAATAACAAGACATAAGAGTAAAAAAAACTATCTTCTCCAAGTTAGAAGAGGCATCTAACCGCGAGAAGAGTCCCGCTCGCGTGATCACCCCACGACTCGCAAACTCCCATCGCGAAAGTGGACGTCCCCCGCCTTCGCTATATGGCGACCCCAATCCCGCATACACCCACGAAACATGTCCCACATGTTTTCTTGGTACACGTTCGTTCCGTTGAAGACGACCTCATTTCTCGTCTTCCAGATCGTCCAAGCTCCGGCCGGGACTATGGCTTGCAAGATCACCGCACCCATGCTATTGTCATCTGGCCTCTTCATCGCTTTCCCCGCCGCCCACATGTCCTCCAATGTATGAAACGTATGCTGCATTCCCGTTTGCCTCCCCACCATCGCCTAGAAATCTCGACCCACTCTACACGTGCAAAAGAGGTGTACGACGGTCTCCACTTCCCCCGAGCATAAGGCACACTCGGTTGATTCCGTGGGAGCCCATCTTGCCCGGTACGCCTTCGTCATTAAGCGTTCTAAGGGTGCATTTGGTTGCGCGATTGCGCTGCGATTGCAATTACAGGAAGCTGCGTTTACAATCGCGCAACCAAACAGTTTTGTAATCGCAGTTTTAAATCCAGCGATTGCAGGTAAATAGTGTCCAAAAGCTGCGATTTCAAAAAGCTGAGAAAGTGAGCTTCTTGGAGAATCAGGTTTGCAATCGCAGATTCCTGCAAAATCAGTTTTGCAATCGTGCAACCAAACGCACCCTAAGTATAACAACCACATAAATACCTTGATCTTCAGTGGAACCTTTGGCCTCCAGGTTTGGACGTACTTCACGTTCGACACCGCGCCCCCCGCTTGATCCATCCTCCACTGAACATAAGCCCTCTTGACCGAGTGAACCCCCGAGGACTTAAACCTCCAAGCGCATTGGTCCTCCTGCGCCGCTTGTTGCCTTTGTGCCTCGAGGCGCGCTAACAACGCCATAAGCTGAGTGGTCTCTTCCACACCTAGTCTTGCCCGCGAGAGCTCAATCCTCCATGACCCCTCTTCCGGTTGGTAGAATTCCGCCACCGTCCCTTCCTTCATGTTCGCCAACCTATAAATGTCAGGTACCATGTCACATAATCTCTCTGCCCCTGTCCTTCCAAAAATGCACCGATGCTCCGTTGCCAATCTTCCATTCTGTCGCATGGTCCATGTCCTGTCGATCAGCAAACAGCCCCTTACAAATCTACGATGTGCGCGCGCTCATCGCTGGCCAACGACGCTCGCTGATGCCCCCTCCTCCATATCGGTCTCTCATAATTATGCTCCACAACGACACACACCCCTTGAACCATCTTCACGTCCACTTAGAAAGCAATGCTCAATTCATCACTCGAAGGTCCAACACCCCCAAGCCCCCCTCCTTTTTATCGCGGTAAACAGTACCCCAATCTACCAAGTGTGTGGCCCGACGCACCTCGTCACCTCCTCTCCACAGAAACCGTCTCCTGATACGGTCCACGCGCTCGAGCACCCCTACCAGTATTCTAAATACAGAAAGGTAGAAGGTGGGGAGGTTCGACAACACCGCTTGAAGAAGCGTCAGCCGTCCTCCCCAGCTTAGCAGCTTCCCACGCCATCCTGCCAGTCTTCGCTCAAACCGATCGATGAGGGGGTCCCAATGTTTCTTCTTCATGCGACCTGTGACCAGAGGTAAGCCCAGATGCTTGGTAGGGAACGCTCCCGACGTGCAGCCCATCCATGCCGCGAACTCGATTTCCTCCTCCATCGTGATATGAATCCCATGCATGGTACTCTTCTGCTTGTTCAATTTGAGGCCCGAAAGTAGTCCAAAACAGAAGACGATCCCACCCGATGCTTCGCTGAGCAATATAGTATCATCGGCGTATTGTAACACCGTCACCTTCCTTCCCGAAGGGCTGTTGGGGATGCCCTTAACCCAACCCGCCTCCTCCGCCTTCTCGCACAATCTCCTCAAGACGTTGGCCACCATCACGAACAGAATGGGTGAGAGGGGGTCTCCCTGCCGCAACCCCCTGTTCAGGGGGAAGAAACCTGTGACCTCCCCGTTGACCACCACTGATGCGTGCACGGTGTTGATACACTGTTGGATCATCCGAATCCACCGAGCTTGGAACCCGTGTTGTGCGAGCAGCTCTAGTAGAAACCCCCGATCCACACTGTCGTAGGCTTTTGCGAAGTCCAGTTTGAACAACAGACCCTTCCTTTTATCTTTGTGCAATGACGTCACCAGTTCCTGAGCCGCTATGAAACCGTCTTGTAATAACCTCCCCAGGAGGAATGCTGATTGCGAGTCCGCCACTAGATCCCCGCACACCTCCTTTAATCGGTTAGCCATTACTTTAGCCACCATCATGTAAGCCCCATTCACCAAGCAAATCGGTATGAACTCCTCAACACGCACGGCGCCCTCCTTCTTTGGAATTAAAACAAAGTGTGATGCGTTCAGACATCCCACGCTTTGTGTCCCCGCGTGGAATTCGTCGAACATCGCAATCACATCCTCCTTGACAATACTCCAATATCTTTGAAAAAAGACCAAGCCAAACCCGTCCGGGCCCGGGGCCTTGTCCCCCTCCGCCTTTGCCAGCGCCTTGTGTATCTCCAACTCATTAAATGGCGCCTCCAGAAAGGCCCGCTGCTCCTCGGTCAGCTTTGGTAGGTCTTGGTCCTCCCAAGTCGGCTTCCACCCCCTCCTTGTCTTGAACGCATTTTTAAAATGCTCCACCAATTTCGAGCTGATGTCCTGTGGATCATCCCATATTTGGCCCTCTATTTCGATTTGCAGAATGCGGTTCGCACGCCTCCTTTGGCTCGCCGCGCGATGGAAGAACTTTGTGTTGTTGTCGCCCGCGCGGAGCCATAAAGCCTTTGACTTCTGGCGCCATTCGATCTCCTCCATCTTTAGAATATCAGCAAGGTCGCTCTTGGCTCTGCTCCTTGCGGCCCGTTCCTCCTCGTCAAGCGTCGCCCCCTCCTCTGTCTGATCCAGTTCTTGTATAACTTGAAGGAGTTCCTGTTTCTTCTCCGCCCTTACTGCCCCGACCGTCCTGCTCCATTGCCTCAAGACTCTTTTCAACCTGCGTAGCTTGAACGCCACACGTCGTGCCCCCCGCAACCTGCTCGCGCTTGCCGTCCACGAGCTCCATATCAACCCCTCGATCCCTTCCACTTCGCACCACCACGACGCAAAGCGAAAAGTACCTGGCGTTGTCCTTGCCGGTTCTGAGGTCAACAAGAGAGGAATATGGTCTGAAACTATCCTCGGAAGACCCTGCAGCACACTGTTCGGATATGCGCTCTCCCACTCGTCATCCACAAGGACTCGGTCCAACCTCGCGAGGGAAGGCTCCTCATGCATGTTACTCCACGTAAATGAGTTGTTCGAGATCGGCAAGTCGATGAGCCCCTCCTCTTCGATCCATGCAGAGAAGTTAGCCATGGCCGGAGACATCTCCCCACCCCCCCGGTTCCTCTCCTCCGCCCTCCTAAGCACGTTAAAATCTCCCAAGAACGCCACAGGGACATTCCATTGAGCTCGAATGGCAGATAGGTCCTCCCACAGCGCCCGCGCTCCAAGTCCTCGTGCGGCCCGTATACGCCCGAGCATCCCCATCTCCTCCCTGTTTGCTTATCTTCCAACAAAATGGACAGGGAGTGTCGCCCCACTGATCTATCCACGACCCGCCAAAAGCTTGAGTTCCAGCAAAACAGAATCCCTCTAGCTACCCCCCTCGCTTCCTTATACGCCCATTCATCCAAAAGACCGGCCCCCAGTTCCTGAATAATCCTCCTATCCACCACCACCATCTTAGTTTCCTGGATACAACATATCTGTGCCCTGTGCGCCGCCACCATATCGCGAATTGCCCTCCTTTTTGCGGGGTTGTTAAGCCCCCTGATATTCCATATGATGCACTTAAACATAAGAACTTTGAAAAAACCCTTGTGTCACTCGGCCCACGAAATGCTCCTTCAGCACCTCGCGTCCTCGCGCGTCTGCTCCGTGTAGTGAGTATGTTCGGCTACCTCCGAGCCATGGATGTCCACCTCCCCATTCATAGCCCGCAACTCCTCCGTACTGTCGTGCATGCGTGTCCCACCGGACGCCTCTGCGTCCTCCTGCACAAACGGCCCGCAGGGCCCAAACTCCCCGCGAAGACTGTTCACGAAGCCAGACTGGATTCTGGTTTTGGACCTTGAATCCCATGAGCTGTGCACGGTCTTGAGCCACTTGAACCCCGATGGGCAACCGAGTGCAAGACTCCGTACGCCTTGGCGGGTTTGTTGTGTGCGCCGTCGACTCCTCCTCGCCGCTCGGCACCCTCGCCCTTATATTTGTTTCGAGCGCCCTTGACTTGTTTAAACTTCCCGCCCTTTCCACGACAGGCTCTTGGACTGTACCCGTGAAAGAGCCGAAGAAAATGGGTTGACTAACCTCCTCACCCGACATGTCTCGTCGGATCCAATTCCACTGTTGGGTCCGGCCCATGGGCTCTAGCCCATGACTTCCCAAACCCGACTTTGTAACAGGCCCACTCAACAGCCCATCCCCACCTGGTCCTTTTGCTTCGAAAGGCCCACTTGACAGCCCACCACCACCTGGTTCCTCTACTTCATCAAACCCCATCACCCCACCTTGGGCCCCACCTTGGGAACCTTCCTTTGCCATTTTCTGACCAACTTCTGACCTCAGCATCTTCCTAGCCTCGCTGTCGTTAGGTGAGACACTCCGTCGCTTCTCAGCCGATGTGGCAGGGTGGATTTCAGACAGCAGCGCGGGTCCCGAGACAGGTGGCAACCTTTGTGTGTCGCCCACGCTATCACAGCAAAACGGATCCCTGCCATTTTGTACGTCCCTCTCTACCATTGACTGTGGGTCTCTACGGCTTGGCTCACGCTGAGTCTCTGAGGAGGATCGGCTCCACCTCCTTCTCCTCCATGAGCGCTCACGCCCCCTGTTCGTCCTCTCCGGTGTGCGACGCCTGGCCTCCGGAGGCCTTTCCCTAACCAGGTCAACCCACGCCATCGTCGACTCCATGAACGTCCTTCTAGCTGCCACCTGAATGCGGTAAGCCTCCCTCCCATACACCGCCACTATCATCCTCGGCCATTTCCGCCATATCCCGGACACCAACGTGAGCTCGGAGAATGACTTTCCCCTTTGGTCTATCCCCTGTCGCCTGAGCTCGGTGACCGTGCCAAAGCCTTGCAAGAGTGTCCGAAGACACTCCCCGTGCTGCCAGTGGAGAGGCACTCCTTCCAACCTTAGGTGCCACCTGAATGTTTCAAAAGGCGAAGCTCCGAACTCTGGCGCCCAGGCAGAGATTTGGAAGCTCCCCCTCCGACCTTGGAGAACTCCGCGCCTCACCATTCTGCCTCGGAGTTGTGGATTCATCACCTTCACCATGAATGTACCAACTCCCAGAGCCCTCTCTATGGACCAGAATTCCTCCCCCCAGGCTTCCTCCATCTCCATGGAAACCTCCTCTTCGGATGGAGACCAGCCAACCGCCGCGACTATCACACATCATCGCAACACCCTCTCCTCCTCCCGGGGGTTAAAACCGTCCCCCAACTGAATCTCGACCACCTCCTCATATTGCCCAGTCGAAACCCCCGTGTCACGCCCCGGTCCAGCCTTACAGGCGAACGACATGTGACCCAACCCCCCGCACCGCCGGCAGGTCAGGGGCTCCCTACACGCATTGCTCCAATGTTTGAAGGGTTGAGAAGACAAACCTTCTCTTTTAACCAAAGTCACCCAATTGATCTAAAAAAAAGTCTTTTTAACCATCCATGCCTAACATGACACATTGGAATAAAAAATGGAGCTTGTTCAACAAAAAAAAAAAAAAATGCATATTTTCCACCTCTCCATTAATTTAAACATTCCTCCCACATATTTCTCAATCACTGCCCCCACCATCTCCCCACAATCTCAATCAATTCAATCCCCATCAACAACCCTAATAACCAAAATTTCTAAAAGATACATCCATCTGAAGCTCTAACTGTGAGTGTGTGAAAGAGAAATTGAGAGATCTCCCCTCAACATCACAATGTCCAAATCAAAACCAATCTCCACATCCCTCCTCCTCCCCCTTCTTCTCCTCATTATCTTCATCATCTCCTTCATTTCATCCACAACACCCCAAAATGCCGACACTCACGACGACGACGACCTCGAAGAGCTACTCGCACTCGACAGAGAAATCGAAGAACAAGAAGAAGAAGAAGGAGAGACGCACAACAAGGAGGACCGACTCCCCCATCAGAGTCCGAGATCCTCAGGAGGGCTCAGAAGTTCGTGATCGAGCTGAGCAACGACAACGCGAGGCGCGTCGTCGACGGGAACCCTTTCGTGCTCCTCCTGGGATACGCGCCGTGGTGTCCCCGCTCGGCGGAGCTTATGCCGCGATTCGCGGAGGCGGCGATGGATTTGAAGGGGATGGACGGGGATCGGGTGGTGGCGGTGGCGAAGCTTGATGCGGAGAGGCACACGAAGGCGGCGGCGCAGCTTGGTGTGAGGGGGTTCCCGTCACTGCTGCTTTTCGTCAATGGGTCTTCGATTTCGTACTCTGGCGGGTTCTCGAGGTGGGCATAGTCGCAAAAGTACTCCGAACATACTTTTGTTTGTTGAATTTTGCCTTTAAAGGGGGGGGGGGTGTCGATTAGGATTTTCATTGACAAAAATCCATGTCCATGGATTTCTAAATCCTGAGTTATTCAATCAGGACATTAATTCATTGACAAAACCACCCAAGACACAAGTAGGCAACAATATTCAATGCAAGTAGTCGTGGGGGGGGGGGGGGGGGTTAGTCGATTAGGATTTTCATTGACAAAAATCCATGTTCATGGATTTCTAAATCCTGAGTTATTCAATCAACATTTATTCGTTGATAAAAAGTCCAGCGTTATTTGATTGAGACATCAATTCCTCAACAAAAAGTAAAAAAAGTTATTCAATTGAGAATTCAATTCCTCAACAAGAAGTCGATCATTATTCAATGAAGATACAAAAAATCTGCAAAAGTATGAGAAAGTTTACAAAAGTTCATCATTTAAATAATGTCTACAAAAATCCATCAAAATCTGAATCGACTACCCTCCTATTAGTACATTCAGTATCCATTTAGTTTTGGATTGTTTATCACATTCTTTTTGCCTTCACACCTCGCGTAGAAGTTTCATTTGCATGCATTATTTTTCGGATAATTGCAAGTTTTAATTGTGAATTGAATTACAACATAGAAATCACCTGATCATCTTATAGATGATGGATTATTAGAAGTGTTTGATTCGCGCCACTAGTTCTTTCAAATTTGAAGTTATTTTGTCACTACGGGTGTGTTTGTGCACAACCTTAAAAGGAAAAATGAAATAATGAGAGAATTTGGGTCAAAGGAAAGTGATGGAAAGTACAATAATTTTCTTTTGATCAATGTTAGGGCTGTTATTATTTCTTAATTATTTGAGTTGAACTTTTGGTGGCATATCTTAGTTTCATTTATTTCTCTTTGTGATTGACCAGGGAGGAAATAGTTATGTGGACAAGGAAAAAGACTGGATATCCAGTCATCAGGCTAACTTCTCATGCGATGGCAGAAGAGTTCCGTTCAAAGCATGATATATATTTGCTTGGCCTTTTTGAGGATTTTAAGGTATGAAGTGATCTATGAATGGAAAATATAGTTCCAACGTGCTCTGTACATTATTTGATGTAGGCAGTGCCACTGTAGAAAGTGAAAGCTTAGGTGCCCTTTCAGTATGTTTGCCGAACTTTTAAATTTTGAAGAGCTAAAATCAGCTTAGGATTTAAAAGATACTTAAAAATATGAAAACATATTGTCGATATTTATTTTGGATCACCAATCACCCAATGGAATCCCTCCCTCCCCCCCCCCCCCCCCCCCCCCCCTTTTTGGAACTGACAATGGAATCCTTTTTCTTAATTGAGTTTCTAAATCTCATCCCTATAATCAACTAATGTCATGCCTTTTTCTTGTAAAGTTATACCTTTCCATCAACTAAAAGCTTTGCTCTTCGTTGTCCCAGCATTGCCTCCTTCCATTTTTCATAATTTTCTGTGTTGTGTCCCGACCTCAAATTTATGTGTCATGACTTTCGACTACACTCATTGAACATGATGATTTCTTGAAGATCAATGAATAAAAATATCAGAAATCCAGTGATATTCATGTGAGATGCACTTCTGTACAAGCACATGGATTAATTAGATGGTATGGTGGTGACCCGGTAACTATTTGATTTCATTAGATTCTTATTTGCAGGGATCTGAGTATGATTAAGTTGTGAATTTTCAGTGTAATTCTAATATTGAGGGAATCTGATTATACTGTCAATGATATCAAGTGTGTTGAATCTCTTTTTAGTCTTCACAAGAATTTCCATGTTTGCAGGGACCTGATTATGATGAATTTTTGAAAGCAGCAACTACTGATAATGAAATTCAGTTTGTTGAAGCCAGCGATATTGATGTTGCAGAAGTTCTATTTCCAAATATCAAGCCTCAAAAACAATTCCTTGGACTTGCTAAAAACGAGCCTGAGAGGTTTATTAAATTTGGTAATTAGCTATTTAGCTACAATTTCTCTAGCATCGGTGATGAAGTGCCTGGGGTCATTGCAATCACTTCTAAACTTATCTAAATTAAGACACTCAGGAATTATGTGTGTGTTAGTTATATACTACAAAACTATTTACATTAGGGAGTATCACCCGGGCAATTCATCAATAAATGCCACTTGCTTGCATCAAATTGTTTCCTTCGTCATATTTAGGATGACTAAAAGAAATGGCTATTCCTCAGTAACTTGCATCAGATCTGGGCAATTGAGGTTTCAAATTGGATAATTAAAACTTCATCGAACTTTATCATTAAATGATTATTTTTCTCAGGTTGGGGATGTAGCATGCATTGTGTTATCATATTGACATATTTCTCAATGAATATATGTGATTTGCCTGGATATGCAGAGGAGACCTTTGAGGAGGCGAAAATATTGCACTTCATACAGTATAACAAATTCCCATTAGTTACAACCTTGACCGAACTGAATTCTGCCAGAGTTTACTCTACCCCTATAAAACTCCAGGTTATATTCTTTGCCTGCATTTTTTGAAGATCTTTGTGCATTTCTTTGGATGCTTTTATTATGTATTTACAGATTATATTTTGTTAGATAAGTGTTGGGTCTCCAAACCCATGACCTCTAAGTTGGAAATTTTGTTTTCAACCATTGAGTTACGTGTACAAGCCCTGTATTTACAGATATTTAGTTTCAATGATTGGAGTTCACCGTCTGTTGAATTTTTATTATAAAAAGAGAGCATTTGATTCGATAACATGCCCATTCAGATCATCAAGCTCAATCTGGGTCATTGAGTTCATTTAGAAAGCATCTTTGAATCTGTTGTTGACATCTATTTTATCAGGAGCTCCAGGGTTCCATGTAGCTGAAGCACCTTTTTACCTCATATCCCTCAAAAACTTACATCTTTTTCTTGGCACATCCGTAAAATTCAAGTTTTTATGTTTGCTTGTGTTTCTCTAAAAAGAAAATTATGTAAAATTGCCTACGAATGTTGGTTTCAGTTTTTTGAATCAATGGTTCTCCAGAAAGCTATAACTTTGTCCACGGAGAAGTCACTTATGATTTTCTTTATAAATAGCTCATCATATTGGATATCTCCAACTTGTCTAAATTTTTTGGTGAATATATTTTAACATTTTTTGGTGATGCATAAATTTTTGAGATCTTAAAATGTATCTTTCATAAGCAAATCCTTTCCATAAGATGTTATGTAATTTTCTGCCAGGTTTATGTCTTTGCTGAGAATGATGACTTGAAGAGCCTTCTTGATCCCATTCGAGAGGTTGCTAGAAAGTACAAGGAAAAGGTACTTTCAGGGAATCAGTAGAATCCTCAAGGGCAACCATATTTGCATATGTTTTTGGCTTCCTAACGGACAAGTGTTCTGACTTGCTGGTGCAGATAATGTTTGTGCATGTAGATCCTACAGAAGATAACCTTGCAAAGCCCTTTCTGACTTTATATGGTCTTGAACCGGAGAAGCCTCTTGTGAGTTCCCTGTGTGACTGATTCTGTTTTTTCAATGATTTTGCAAATATAAATAATTTTGACAATGCATTAGAAAATATTTCAAAGATTCTTGTTTTGATGTTGGACAATACAGTCAATACTAAAGATGATATGATTTTACTCAGTAAATGGAAGATAATATTCTTAAAAATTAAAAGTTGTTCCATTAATTTGTCCTTGAATTAGTATTGAGATGTAAATAGATTGGTTGAGTGGTTTGAATTTTGTAAGAATATCTGGCGCATTAAGTTTTCTACTCTGGTGGTCACATTTCATATGTGCTACGATGAGAGGAAACCAATAAATTTACTCCTTGCTTTTGTATACTAAATTGTTGTTTTCCCCCTGTAATAGAGGAGTATTTCGTTGACACAATTAAACAAATGAAATTTCATTTTGGTTGCCTCCATTTTTCTGATATCATATGCAGCAGTCTTCTTTGATCATAAAGTCTTTGTTGCATAAATATGTCCATCTGTGTTCTACATGGTAAGCACAACACTAGGCAACAGAACTCCTAATTTATCTAATTTAGTTCTTCCTCTACACCTTTGAAATTAAAAAAAAATCCGTAAAACTTTATACTATGTTTCCAAGATTTGTGTATCATGTGGACGTGGAACTCTTTTTTTTTGTTAGGTAAGTGTTGAGACTCGAATCCATGATTTCATGTTGTAAATTGTCAACCATTGAGCTATGGGTCCAAGACCCCGGACGTGGAACTCTTTCACTTCATTTTCTCGTATTATCCATTTAAACTTTTCCCACATCGAAGTATTCCGATTATTGGTCCTGCTTTGTTTCATTGTCCCGATGGTCAATTTTCTGCTTTTTAATATATTCCCTTTTTACAGGTGACTGCTTTTGATAACAGAGTTGGTTCCAAGCATCTGTTGGAGTCAGATCTTACACCTAACAATTTAGAAGTATGTCTGCTGAACAGATTTTGCTATTTGATTGTATCAGAAAATTCCGCCACTTAACAATGATGCATTTCACATTGCAGGAATTCTGCTCTGGGCTCCTTGGGGGAACCCTTTCGCCATATTACAAATCAGAGCCAATTCCTGAAACAGTAAGCATCCTCTGGTAGATTAAACGTGCTAAAATCTGATATATTTGATGATATATAAAAACAATTTTTACCCATTGAATGTTTCTAAAAGTTTATTTTAATTCACGCAGTATACTTTCAGGACTTCTCTTTGCATCCAAGAAAAAATGAGTTGTATTCACCCAGTAGAACTTCAGGACTTCTTTCTTTCCTTGAAAAAAATAAAATAAAATCCTCTCTCCCTTACAAAAGAATAAAAGAAAAATGATCCTTCCTTTTTCTATATTTTTAAGCATTAGTTGCAAAATATCCTTAACAAGATAGCCGAACACTTGATGACTGCAGAAGGAAGTTGTTCAAAAAGTTGTAGGGAAGACTTTTGATGCCCTGGTCTTGAACAGTCCCGATAATATCTTCTTAGAGGTTTGTACATCCACATTCATATCATGTGCTAATTGTTAATTTTCCTGAACATCATCTGAACTATTCTCTCTGAATTGTCTGGTTTATGAAAGGTTTATACGCCATGGTGTATTGATTGTGAGGCCACAAGCAAGCAGGTAGCAAAGTTGGCAAAGCACTTCAAGGGTATGGAGAATCTAATCTTTGCAAGAATAGATGCTTCTGTGAATGAACATCCCAAGTTGCAGGTATGAATCTACCTTGAGTCATAACAGATATTATCAAGTGATAAAAAAATAGCTTTGTTTTCTCTTGAAAGGTTATAAGCAAAATTTTGATATGAATGAGCATTTTAGATGTAATCTATATATGGGTATGTTTGTCATTGAATTGTACAACCTTCAATATATATTAACTGATATCATGTTATGTACCTTTTGAATTAGACAGTGGCCCTCCATGCTAACCAAGGTCTACCATGTTTTCTTTTGTGCAGATTGATAACTACCCAACGCTATTATTTTACCCATCCGGGGATAAATCAAATCCGGTAATTTGATCATCAAATGTTATTATATGATTTGATTCCTCGCTTTTCCCATACCGGACATTTGAACGCCTTTATTTTATGCAGGTCAAAGTATCTAAGAAATCCAGTCTGAAGGACCTGGCTAAATTCATCAAAACAAAACTGAAGCCTGGGGATGAGAAAAATGCATCCACTGAGAAAGATGAACTATGAAAAGACAAGATCATCATTTGAGAGAAGTTGTGGCGTCAACAACGGGGCGCTCGTGTTGTGGAGATAGATGACCAAGTGTATATCATATAACATATAGTGATAGTTCCTATATCTGCTTTGAATTAGTTGTCTCATAAGTTCCCCCTTTGGTAGCATGGATTTTTTTTATCAAGTTTACCATTGTAACAGTATCAGTGAACTCAAGACCAACATTTATCTATAGAAATTTAATAAGTTAGTATGGTTATATATATTATCTTCATCTTTGGATGACACTGTACATTTTTTTTTAATATCAATGTTGTCCATAGGAGAAATGGGTTGGTATTTAAAAAGAAATTTTCAATTTGTTAGAATAACCTTGGTGAGTTACAATATTGTCAGCAGCAATATTCCTTGGAAGGGCATAAATGGTGCATTAATGCCCTTTTAAGGGACATTTTTATAAAAATTTAAATATTTATAATGCATAAAAATACCCTTCAAAAGCCTATTTATGCACAAGTTTTACTTTTTTAGGGATATTTATCGTCGTCGATGATAATATGCGGGTCGTGCGGTCGTGCGGATTCGACGTGTGTCGTCCGATCGCGGGTCCATCGCATCCAACGGTCGAGATGAATCGCCCCCGACCGTCTGATGCGATGGACCTGTGATCGACGGTCCGTGGTCGACGCCGCACGACCCGCACGATATCATTTCTCATTGTCGTCTATAGAGTTTTAAAGGAATATTTTGACAATATAGGATTTTTGAAGGGTAAAACCCTTTTATTAATAATTTATGTTAAAGAGTATATATTTTATTTATCTTAATTCATCTCTCAAATCAAAGATGATATTTTAGTAATGGAAATATTCTCTAGTTCTTTGTTGTCAAATAATATTAGAATACCAAGTTAGATTTACGTCATAATTATATCAAGGAAAATGATATGTTCAATCTGTTGTACAATCCCAATTGCAGTGCACAACGGTTTTTTTTTTATATAAAAAAATCACTCTTGTATTAAATTATATATATATAGAGATACATTTGTGTATTTATTTTCATGTTGAAAAAATAAATTTTTTTTTTACGTCATACACTAACAAAACCGCATACATTACGATAACATAATATATATCATTTGCTATCATAGTACATGAGACGGTAAAACAGACAAAAATGTATCATCACTCTTATATCAAAATGGGTCTGAGAGAGCATAGCTGTTTAGGTGATGTGATGCATTCTTGAGGAGGATGATAAATTTTCCATATGATTTCTGCAGTGTGTTCTGACCTCTGAGTGGTTTTCACCTTACGCATTAAGCATCACCAAATTTCATGAACATTGATGAAAAACAATTTTTAAAAATTCAAATTAGTGACCGTCAAAGAATAGAGTTATCTTTGAGTCAATGGAAATTCAAACAAGAATGGAAATGCAGAGAGTTTCATATATATTTTTTCTAATGATGAGGAACCCTAATATTACTTTAGGAAAACCTGGGATGTGCATAATCATCATTCACAAACTCTCCATTTGAGGTAATTAAGCCTGGGATGATTGAAGTGTTTCATATACATATATTGAGAGAGGCAGAATACACAAAGTGAAATATCAATAAGAACATCTTGGGGATGAACACAACCAGAAAGAATAATCAGTTAACCATCTTTGGGACAAAGATAATCAGTCTAAGAACAGTATTCATACATTGAGATGTAGCAATAACTGTTTAAGCAGATTCTCTTACAGCCCGATCTCAGGAGCAAAACTCAATTTATAAAAAAAATGTGAAGGCCTCAATGAAACAATTGGAAAAATGGCCTCCCCCAACACTCTCAAGGCCAACAAATTTTGCAGCCATGGATTACCTATTGCACAACAACAAAAACATAACTTGTCACCACGCAACATACAAACGCATTGCCTAACTCAACATTGGCTATGAAACAGCAGGACTGTCATTTGGCTTTGTATCAGCACAGCCTTCCTCAAGAACCATGCTGCTAACCCGAGATGGCGGCCAATAACGGAATACAGATCTCCCCAGTATGTTCTTGGCAGGAAGAGGTCCCCTGAAAGTTAAAGATGACATTTAAATAAATGAATGTATGAGAAGTAAGAGCCACGAGAGTATCTTTAGAGAAGCAAGTGATGTAGCAGATACCACACGTGGGAGTCATAGCTGTTGTTGCGATTGTCACCCATTACAAACACCGAGTTTTTGGGCACTTGCTGCATTGAAAAAAAGAGATCTTTATTGTTAGCAAAGAAGTTGAGAGTGATTGTAGAATTATAGTCAGAGCCAAGACGCTAAGGCGCCCACAAATGTGTAGGTTCCACCTTTGTCTAAATATTGTATATGTTACAGAGGCAATATTTAATTTTACAAGGATTCTTCCATTTACTTTTCCTGAAAAGAAGGGAAAAGGGCAAAAGAAAGGAAGATGGAGGGCTTACAACTGAGCTCATGTCATACTTAGGCGGCTCAAGAATGTAGTCTTCTTCCCTGGCAATCCCATTGACAATTAGCTTTCCTTCATGGACCTGTGGTGGTGAAGCATTTAGAACATTAGCCTCGTTGGTGAAATATTATGAAATTTGCTTTGTTAAGTGTAAGACATGATAATTTCTTTTCAAGGATGGTTACACACTTACACCATGGCAAATGATGTGAAATAAAATTCATGCAACTTGAACATAGGAACATTAACATTTTCAAGAAGCAGTGATTCAATATCGAGAAAATAGACTTCTATATCAAACAGAAATGAACAATTTATCAAATGAAAATGATGTATATCTGTAAAGACCACAATTTCATCAAATGAATCTTTTTGAAGCTTGTGTATAATACAAGACTAAAATAAAGCCTGAAAAATTAATGCCTTTGTGATTTCGCAATGGCATATGTTTAGCATGAATGCATGATACAAACAGTGTATTTATCAAGTTCTCCATCTGGCTTCTAGAATTTGTGAGGGAAAAAGCTTGACAATCCCTTCCTCCACCATCATGGGTAATAATGATATAAACTAAAAGCAAAAGGTTTATTCTACTGACTTCAAGTTTCAAATTCTAATTTCTGGTTCTTTTGAAGTTGAAACTTTGCAACATTAAATGGAAGGCATGCATCAATAGAAATGATATAACACTTGATTGGACTTACATTTATAAGGAATAAAGATGACTAATACAGGAACATAGTGAACATCATAGCACATCCTTAGATATAATCAAAGCTTAAAAGCCACTACTCAATCAGAATTAAGAGATATCTCTTGTTAACTCAAAAAATTACAGGACAGATAACAACACACACACTGTTTATAATTGATTGACTGATTATTCAAAGGACATCAAAATTCCAGTAACGAAGGGATAATAGCATCCATTGGTTTCAGAAGACTAACCTCAACTACATCGCCCTCCCGTGCAACAATTCGCTTGATGAAAACATCCCCATCAGTGTATCCAACATCCTGCAAAGAGCACACCAAGTTTAGCTAATGAATAAAACTAAAAAAAGTGTCATACATAAATTCCTTCCCATTAAAAAAAAAAAATTGATCACCTGCAACACCGGCGGACTTTTAAAGATTACTATGTCATTCACACAAGGTTTTCTGAAGTAGTACGAAACCTGGCATGATAAATAAAAAAAATGTTATAAACTGAACAATAACAACTACTTGGCCCAGTTTCATAAGACCATAGCAAAAGAAAAGGAACAGATTTCTCAAATGGTTCAAACAATTTGAAATCAACAATAAAAATATGAGTTTTTTTACCTACTCTTGAGCTATAATTTAAAAGGAAAATGATATATCCAACCCAGTGTGTAGCCCAATCCGCAACCCACACCAGTTTTGTTTTTTGTTTTTTTTTAATATATATATACACTCTTGCATGTTGCTGTACATACTGTTGTACAAATTGAAGTATACACTGAGATACAATAATATACTTTTTTTATTAAAAAAAAATTATAGCCCCATACATTGCGATAGAACTCAAATATGGGATGCAGACGGGATTGCAAAACGTTCTGAGTGCATCAGCGCTCAATTTATAAATCAAGTTACCTTAACTCAAAGATAAAAAAACCATATAATGTAAATGATCCTATATTATATATACAAAATCAAATAAAATACATAAAATAGAATAGATACTTCACAGACCATCACATCAAAAATCAAACTGTGAACTTCCTTGCTATCTTCAGCTCTCATTCAAATTGATTCTATTGGAAACATTGGTCTAAAACTCAATGATCGACACTTCATATCCTCTACTAGTTAAAAAAAAAAAAAACCAAAACAGCCAACACAAATTAAAAATCCACTCTTTCTAAACCTAAACATTCACAGAACCCAAAACAAAACGAAATCAAAACAACCCACATTGAAAAGGCATCACCTTTTCGGCGACAATCCGGTCCCCGACGTCCAAGGTGGGGTACATAGAGAGGGAAGGTATGAACCTCGGCTCGGCAACGAACGATCGGAAGGCGAGCGAGATCGCCAACGCTGCGAACACCGTCTTCGCATCATCTTTCGTGATGTTCAGCCACTCCGGCAAAGAAGAAGAAGAAGAGCTCTTCTTCTCTTCTCCGTCGCCACCGTCACCGCCATCACCACCTCCATCGCCGGTCCCGGAGTTCTCGGCCTCTCCGTGACCGGACTCGAGCCTCGGAGAATGGGTTCCCCGGCGGAAGAGGTGGAACCCAAGAAAGGTGGGTCTTTTGGAGGGAGGGGTGAAGTAGGTGGGACCGAAATTAGGGTTATTTGAAGGGGAGAGTGGATTTGGGGATTTGGGTGTTGGAGAGGGGAAGGAATTGAAGGTCTTTGAAGAGGAAGGAATGGAAGAAGAGGAGGAGGTGATGGTGGGGGTGTTGAGGTTGGAGGGTTTGGAGGAGCTGGAGATGAGAGAATGAGAGGAGGAAATGAGAGGGAAGAAATGAAGTGAAGTCATCTTCTTTGTCCACTTCCCTCCCTTTCCCAGTTTTGATAAAAGTCTTGGTTGTTTTTTTGTGTGTGATTTTTTTTTCTGTACTGTGAAGAAGTGTTTGAGATGCATGTGTACATGGAAAATATAATTTCATATGAGCCCGTCTATTACCACCGACCAATAATCTTCCCCCCCCCCCCCCCCAACCTAATAAAAATTTAGAACATCTAAAATTGGTTTTTATTTAAGGCATTGACCCCCCCAACCAACCTATCCCACCAACCTTTTCTAACAAAAATTCTCTCCCCCCCAACTAGCGCGACACACCTTGGGTCACAGAAAGTTATTCTATTTGACACAAACCCAGTCATACTGGAGTGTCCACTGTGACCCAAGGTGTGTCACATAACCCTTTTCACCTACACTATTTTAAAACTGACGCGACACACCTTGGGTCACTAAAAGTTGTTCGGTTTGACACAAACCTAGTTATACTGGGGTGTCCACTGTGACCCAAGGTGTGTCACATAACACTTTTCACCTACAGTATTATTTTAAAACTGGCGCGACACACCTTGGGTCACTGAAAATTGTTCGGTTTGACACAAACCTAGTTATACTGGGGAGTCTAGTGTGACATAAGGTGTGTCATCCAACACTTTTCCAAATACAATATTTTAAAAGTAACATAACAGTCTTCGATATTCAACATTCACATATCCTAATTACATATTCAACACATCCACATTAATAGCTTTTTGACAACTACACATTGTTCAAAAGATAAAATATAATACATCATTGACAACTACATGTTGTTCAAAAATCAAAATATGTGAATGTTGTTAACAGACAAATACACGGCAATGCACACTGTCATCTTTTATGTCTGAGTTTACAACTGTCGGTGAATCTCTCTCTCCCATGTCTCTCTACCACCTTTTCAATCTCTTCCTCGGATTGGCTTGATGGATCGTCCACAACGTCCTTCTCGACATATGGAACCACTGAGGTTGACGGAGCCTCTTTCACCAACAGCTCCTAACGGATGACCGGCAGTGCACGGGGATAATGGATGGTGGTAGCTTGAACTATGAAAAGAGAGGAGAGGGAGGGAGAGAATGGGCTGGGAGAGGAGAGGAGAGGGAGGGAGAGGAGAGGGATTTATGTTTTTTTGGGTGAAATGGGGGAGGAGGGCGTGGGATGAGAAGGGTTGTGGATTAGTTTTTATATGGTGGTGGGTTTGGGTTTATTATTAAGTGAGGTTTGTGGGGAAAGTTGGTTGGGCGGGAGAGAGTTTGGGTTGGTGTTAATAGACCAGCTCATTTCATATAGATAAACCTAGCTTGTGACTGAAGTCAGAAAGGACCGGATAGTCCCACCTCCTAAATTACTTTAGCCACCATCACCCAAACTAACTTTTGGCATCCGTATATTTATCAGTTATAATGACTAAGAACATCACTCTATAGTTATCACCACCCTACCAATTTGGCCTAGACAAGCCCACCACCCAAATTCAAAATACATATAATCCTTGTCAAATAAACTATGAAACGAGTTAAACACATGGGTTGTCTAGATATTTATATTATCTAGACAAGTATTATGTCGAGGAAAATTTTTCAGAACCCATATAGCTTTATTAACACATCAATGTTTTTCTTTTGTTGCGTACTCATATATCACAATACTTACAGTCACTCGTACAAAAGCGACATACAATGAACGTTTGGCAAAGACGTGTGTAAAATATATTGAACTATTGTTAAGACAACACACATTTTCCGTCGTCAGCAGGTCGCCCGAAGTCACCAACTAGAAAACGTCGTTCTAAGAGGTTAAACGACAGTGGATATATAAATGGAGCTAATAGATTTAATGAATCATTTTATTTTTTTCTAAGATTTATTGAAATAAATGTTTATGTAAATAATAACAATGGTTCGATCAGTTGTGTATTAGATGGTTTTTGTATGAGCACTTGTTGAAATGTTGTTACTTTAAATAGTGTTTATATATGCTTTGAATGGTGGTATTGGTGACTTTGAATGTAAGTATGGCTTTAAATGGTGGTGTTGATCATTAAATGACTTTCTTTGTAAGCATGACTTTGAATGTTTATTAATGGATTATGGTGGTTTTTTTCCCCTGTTCCCATCGACAGAAGGATTGTCTAGAAAATATAAACACGTAGACACCCCATGTTTCTAATCCATTCCAAAACTTACAGGTTTTTCTTTCTGTTTCCATCGACAAGAAGATTGTCTATGATATATATATACATAGACACTCCATGTGTCTAATTTATTTCAGAACCTACGGGTTTTTTTTGTTCCCATCGACAAGAAGATTGCCTAGGATATGTTAATACGTAAACACCCTATGTGTCTAACGCATTCCAAAACCTACGAGTTTTTTTTTTTATAGTTTTCATCGATATGATAATTGTCTAGGAAATATAAACACGTAGACACCCCATATGTCTAACCCATTTTAGAACCTACGATATATTGTGTAAATATGTATTTTGAATTTAGGTGGTGGACTTGTCCATGCAAAAATTTTAGGGTGGTGGCAACTATAAGGTGGTGCTCTTAGTCATTTATAATAAAAAAAAGTATATGAATGACAATTGTGTAAATGAAGATGGTGGCTAAAATAATGAGGGTGATGACAATATCCCTGCCCAGTCAGAAATAACTTACAAGGAAAATTGTGATTCCTGTGGAGGTTATTGGATAATTCAGATCAAATTTTTTTATGTGGTAACAAATTTTTTTTTTCACATGATCTGTCATGATTGGGTTCTTTGAAAAGAAAATTCAAAATTTCTAATAAATAAAGTTTATTCAAATCAAAATTTCTAATAAATAAAGTTTTATCTTTACTGGATTCTTGAGAACGAAGCATTCGAATTCCTTATGGGTCACTGTTGGCTATGAATATCAGTATCTAAATAGGAGTTAAAAAAGCTTTGAAGTGGTCATGATTTTATTTATTTATTTGAATCCTGACAATGCCCAAGAATAACAAAAAAATAAATAAATAAGTTGATCATTAGTTTTTATCTTTTTTAAAATGTGTTAGTAGAAATGTAGAATCTCTAGATATTCAGCCAGATTCATAGTGAATTCTTTGCTTTAGATGGGAAGCACTTCGACAGGACACATGGAAACAAATGTGTGTGAATAGATGGAAACCTGAGACTGTTTGCCTCTGTACTTCGATTTTATGCCTCTTTGATTTATCTATATCGTTATCTGCTAAACATCCAAGTATTTCAATTTTTACTCATAAAGAATGTTAATTGTGTGTGTGAGAAAAAATAGTTTGTTTGAATAACGACATAAGTTATTCTGATATAGATAATTACTCACTCCAACATCAATAGTTGTACCAATGAAATAAATCATTTTATATTTGATTGTGTATTTAATTATTCTTGTTATAAAACATAATAATGAAGTTTTTTTATTATTTAATTGATAAAAAATAAAATGTAAATAAATAGTGAATAAATATATAAAAGTGAAAACTATAATCCCTTGATGACATATGATTTGACATGTCACCCTTATACAAGTATAATAAATTAAGTGAAATAACTCAATTCCAAGAGAAGATTGGAATATCAATTCCAACTTATTTTCAGATATTCTGATATAGCTATGCCCATCTATTCCATACAAACAAACACTGTTTTAGACTTATTAACCCCTATTCCAGTGTTATTCCCTTACGCAAATAGGCCATTCAAGTGAAATAGCTTTGAGTCTTTCTATTAACAAGTCACAAACATATCCCAATATGCCTTCAGATAATGCATCCGAAGCTTGTTCATAAAACTACAACTATTCAGACAAAGGCATGTAAATTTGAAAGAGCCGAACGGTTCAATCTATAAATTGATTGAATAATACAATAACAATAGAGAGTTTTCTTTGATCCTAGCAATTGAAATCGCTGACAACGTTCTTTGTGTTGATCTGTGCTAAACATTATACTTGCAAAGGTTCTCGAATCCCATGTACTCATGGTGCTCAATCTTATAAATCATGTTTGAAATGCCGACCCCACCTGCAACATCAAAAATTTCTACAATTAGTGGTCATGTATATCATTGGGGAGAAGGTCAAGAACTGTCCACATATATAAAGGTCTCCAATCATTAAACAAAGAATTCTTATTCTTACTGTTATTCTTAGTTACTGTTATTCTTTTATTATAAGATGTATGATCTGGACTTTGGAATGGAGATGAAATGATGTATAGACCTACCCAATGAGATTGCGCTCACAAAGATTGTGAAAGCGAGGATGAAAATGATGAGTGATGCCCTCCCCAGTATAATGATCAGCTTTCTCACCACATGTTGTCCCACAAAGGCTGCAATTATTGATACCCCAACAAAGAAGAGAGCTGCAACCCAAGGGAAAAAAATGAATGAGACTACAAAGAGCAGATATTGGTGCCACAAATAAATGCCAAACATTTTTTTTTTATGTGGGGCAAAAAGTTCAAGAGGGGAAGAAAACAATATACCATATGGAACTGGGAATCGCTTCAATAGGTAGTACTCTACAACAGACATGGATGAGGAGAACGTCATTGCAAATGTGGCTGTGGCGCTTGAGACCTGCGAAAAGTTGTAGATTGTAAGACCATTCAGAGGACAACTTGGTAGTTCAAACACCATGTTCCATGAAAATCCAATATCCAGAAGGCACTTTCAATTTATATGCAGGTCAACTGACCATCCATTTTATACAATGAAAATGAGGAGGTGCAATTAGCAGTAAGTCCAGTGTGTAAGCTACCATGTATTAACCAAAAAACATATAACCTACACAAAAGACACTCCACATCAAAGATCTCCAACACAAACACAAATAACTAGTTGTCCTCTTTCCATACGTTCATATGGTTGTAGCGTTTTCAACAATCAGTGTTTTCTGTTTATCAACAACTTGTGTCTAGGCATTGTTACAATACCTTCATTCTTTCTATTTCCATGAGCCATATATCTAAAATATCAAATCTAACAAAACACCAAACCACCCATTGTGAGGTTGGCAGAGGACTCCCCTCTTCACCCAGGGGTATTGGGCTTGAGTCTTCATCCTATTGATAGTATAAGATTTAACTAGAAAATAAAATAAAACACTTACCTATCAAAAAAAATTATTGTAACAAACAAAGATCTTGTGTTCCTCGAAGTTAAAAATCAAATTGTGTTTGTTGAAAACTACAATATTTCAACTATAGCGTGATATAAAATGACACGAACAAGATTATAAGGCATATGAGATGGTTCGGAATTTGATTTAAACAAAAAAGGAAATGCATTCAACAAAAATATTCGAACAAGGAGGTGTGCAGACAAGTAGCAAATATAGGTGCACAACTACACACACCTGTGGAGGGATGCCTAGTTCCAGAAAAAGAGGGCCCAATATAAAGCCTCCACCAAGACCGAGCAATCCTCCAACCACACCAGCAATTACACCGCACAAGGAATAGAGAACAAGCTGATGGACTTTCCAGGTTGTCCCTTCTTCTCCTTTCGATGAAATGACCCTCTTCCCTTTGTATAAGCTGATGGCCTCATACAAAGTCACACCCACAGAGACCGGGACCTGCAAGACATCAACCAATTTATAAATAAGTTCTTCTAACCACCAACTCAGAAGACCAATGTTTGTTGCAAGATCAATTTACTGATTATATATTATAACTTGCAGATTATAAATTTTAACTTTTATGATCAGCAGTAGAACATGCGACATCTTTCTACCATGTAATTGTCAAAAATACCCTTTTGAGCTGTGGATAATACCTGCATCAAATTTATAACCCAGTACCATATCGTACAGTTCTCCGTATAGTTCTGCATGGAAAATGTGACAAGTGGATTCAGACATTTGAATCATCAAATATGAACTCGGGGGATATATGCAACATCAGCAATGACTGACCTTAGCAATCTGAAGAGCAAGAAAAGCAACCCAGACAAAGACGAGAAGGCCGAGTTCCTTCCAGTAGATATTCTCAAGAATGGGGACCTGTCATGGCAAGATTATTTAGTTCTGTCCTAATGTCCTAAAAGGTCCAAAAGATATCTGTGAATGTCAGTTTACAGCATTTAATCACCTCTGCTTCATCACCAGATTTAGACTCCTTTTGTGTCCCGTTAGCAGGGCCGGCGGGCAGAGGATTGTATTCAACTTCATCACTTGTTGAGTCTAATTAGCATACAATAGATTGATCAAATTAATGTTTGAAGCAATCTAGAAGAATCAGAATTTCTTCTTAGACGCTTAATAACAAATTATATACATGATAATTATCAAACAACTTACCATCTGTCAGTGCGCGTTGTGCGGCCTCCTGAGATTAGGAAACAAAAAATACAGAGAGAGAGAGAATCAATACATATTGAATTATTCAGTTGGAAAAAAGAATGTAACAAAACCATGAAAAATCAAGTTGAGCAGAGGTGTATGTTACCTTCTTCACAATGGTCTCTTTCTTCCATGTCTCAACGCCCTTCATAAATGCCTTGGTCGATGTGCCTGTAAAATAGATGACAAACATCAAACATGAGCATTAACAGATCAAACAAACAATATTAACAGTGTTTATGTGATTAGACACCTAAGAAGAGGATGATAAGTAGAACAGTGACCATCCAATCAGCAAAGACCACATTGAAAGCAACTCCAATACTAATCCCAAGCATTAACATCGGTTGAAAAAGCAAAGCTAAATCATAGTCGATGATGGGCATGTCAAGAGTCGGATGCCTTAGCTTGAGATTGTAGTAAACTGTGGAACCCGCCGCACCCATGATCATACCTTGACAAAACAAAGATAATCTCAGCATTTCTACAAACATTTACTAATCTGCTTCATAAAGTAGACACGAAGCATTCATTCACAGAGTACTCGGACACAAATAGTTCTTATTAAAGTCCCTTACATTTTGATATTGCTGTGGACGATTTTGGGTCGAACCCAATGATCAGAGTGAGCATGGGAACAAAGATTCCACCCCCACCAACTCCCCCAACACTTCCAAAAGCTGCTCCAAAGAACCCAACAAGCGAACCGACTATAATTTGCCATCCAAATTTCATCGGCTGCAATCGCAGAGACCCACAATCAGACAAATAACAACAATTATCTTTTGACAAAAAGGATACTCAATAAATTCATCTAAAAAATCTCATGATATGTATTTCTACAAGGAACAATTGAAACAGAAATAAAGGCTATGACTTGAAAGGCTCACCGGCCAAACATGGTGATAACCGGACTCATTTGGTTTCCAAAGAAACTTCACAAGCTTCAGAATGTAGTCCGACTCGGCCTCCTCGACCTGCACGACCGTCTCGGCCTCACGCATAAGGTTCCGATCGGCCGAGGCAAGAACAGAAGCCAACAGAAGCCCGAGCCCCACCATAACCGTCCACCTCATGATCCCCCACCACTTCACACCATCAAAAGCCATTAAAACCCCCCCAAAAAGTTCCCTCCTTTTTCACTGAAACTTCAAAACCTTCAAAAAAAATTCTTCAAAAACCACAAAATCGACGTCTTTTCTTCTTCTCTGGATAAAAAACAGGTGACCCAGATGAAAAGAAGCGTAAAAAATCGATTTTTTATATGTGGGCCCGATTTACGCCAACCCGACAAGAGAAATCCGTTAATAGCGATTCTTCTCAGATCCACAAAAGAGAGAGATAAGCAGCACAAATGGGTATGAAAGAAATCAAGAAACCGAACTCTTTAAAATTGAAAATTTGGGGAGTGTGTGACAGAGAGAGAACTTGCCGGGCTTGAATTGGATTTCTTTCTCTTTCTCTCCCATTTATAAGGGAGGAGAGACGTATCAATATATCATAATCTTCTTCTGAAAATGCCCCTTGATTTCGCGACATCTACGGTCGTGGTTTTCGCTTCGGATTTATTTATTATTATTATAGTAGGCGCTTAAGATGTTGGATTTTTTAAAAATACTTGAATTTCCCAGAATGTCCTCACCATACTTTGCTTGGCTTTCATAGTAAATTTTGTAAATACTTGATTTTAAAAAAAATAACAATATAATAACAAATTTGATAGACAACTTTTTAAAATTACGCCCCCTTTGGATATGCATAAATATTTATTGTTGAATTTTGAAAAATAAGATTTTAAAAATATTAAAATTTAAAGAGCACATTTAAACATATTAAATTGTTTTAATTTTTTTTATTAAATTGTATCTAAACATATTTTAGAAATTAACCCATTCTTCAAACTTTTCAGACCAAAAAAGACTAACGTATTAAAAAATAATTATTAACATGAGGGAAAAATCCAAATACCCCCCCTAAAAACTGCGTGAAATCCATATAACCCATTGATTTTCCTACAATCCATATATTCCTCTAAAAATAAAAATATCTATGTAAACCAAATAGTCTCTTGAATTAAATTTTTTTTGACAAATGATGAATATTCTGTTTGGTTAATCTTGACTCAAAATATGATATACCAAAAACTCCCTATAATTTGTTAAAAATGTGAAAAACCTCTTGTAAATAGTAATTTTACCTTTGTAAAACCCTATCAAGAGGGATAAAAGCATCATTTATAAGGGGTTTTCTGCATTTTGAACCCATTGAAAGGTGTTTTATGGTATGTTGTGTTTTGAGCCAGAATTATTAAATAAAATATTCACATAATATTTCTCATCTATCAACAGAAGTTTAACTTAGAGAGTTGGATTTTTACATATGTTTTTAAGGGGTTATATAGACTTAAAAAAAAGTAAGGGGTTATATGAATTTAAGATAGTATGGGGGGGGGGGGGAGGTTTATTTGGAGTCACTCTTAGTACATGTTTGTTAAAATTTATAAGCTACAGATTATAGCTTTAACTTAAAATAAACAGTTGTTGAATGTTTGTTTAAATTTATTGAAATTTATTTAAGTTAAAAACATTTTAAAAAATCATAATCTCTAAGCTGGAAATGGATGCTTTTGAGATTATAACTTATAAAATGCATTAAATTCTTTTCAACACTCGTGCATTTAATCCTTTTTACTAATAATATGTGTATCTATTTTTTTACTAATACACTAAAATCAGTAAACCACATTTCATCTTCTCAATTTCTTTACTATTTCAAAAAATGCATTATCAAATTTTTTTATAATTTCATTTGTCACTTAATTTATAAAAATGATAGAATGTAATATTTGAAAAATATTCTAATGATTTTGAAATATTATTTATATTAATTTAATTTTCTTTTAAATATTTATAAAATTAATTTTATATGTAAAAATTAACCTATTTTTATCAAATACAAATCAATTTTTTACTTCTACAGTTTAGATGTATTTCTGACAATTATATAGTAAAAAACTGTTTTACAACTTATTAAACAAGCATCTACTACTACTTATTCATTGCTTTTAAAAAACTATAATAAGCATGTCTATAACTTATCAAAAAAATTAATTTATAAATTATAATATATAATATGTAAATTTAAGCTATAACAAATATGGATAGACAGATTGATACTTTTTGTACAGACATTTGTGGCATTGAGTAACAGTGTTACGCGGTTTTGGGATAGTTATGTCACTTTCAAGTGTGACATCCAGCAATCAGTGAGGGGTGGTATAGTCTTTTAAAGTAATGACAACGTATGATGACGTGGTGGAAGCGTAGTCGTCGTCGTTGGCCCAACTTCGGAGAACAAAATTTTGCGTGGGATCTGAGATCGTCAGATCATGATCGGACGGTCTTGATTTCTTGATATTCGTCCATCTCGGTAGGCCCGTTGAAGGGTAAAAGCGTCAACCGCGTAGATACTCGTCCGTGTCTGGCGAGGAATTCAAATAAGCGGCGGTTGGCACGTGTTATTGTCACTGTTTCATTCAAAATATTTTATTTATTTATTATTATTGGCTTTCTATAGTGATTTTTAATTATTTATATTAAAAAAATCAATCAATCTTGCTATATTCGCCCTCACTTTTTTTTTTTTTGTTTGAATTTTTTTTCATGTAATAGAAAAAATACATAATTTTGATGCTTTAGTCATTTTGGATGGACCAAAGATAAATTATTCTTGGGACAATGAAATGCCATATTTGATTTATTTGTACAATTTGAAAGTGACACATCAGCTCAAATCAGTAAGAATTGAATGCTAATTGGGTAAAAAATCATCAGATAAATTGGTGGAAAGTCAAAGTTGAAAAGGAGGTTTATTAATGTTGATGTTTGAAAATTTTATTGATCAGCTTATGGGTTTTATACATAGAATTGGCCTTCCTTGTGTAGTTTAAAGTCAAACTAAACTGATATAATTAAATCTTTAGTACACATGAAAAATGTTCAACCACATCGAATGTTCTATACCAGGAAAATTACTTTAGTAAAAAATCAAAATTTACCTATATAACATAACTTTTTTAACATAATAAATGATATATGAAATCAATAAAGCCATTAACTAAAAAAAAAAGATTATAAACACCTCTCATATATACCAACATCCTTGCCTAGAACTCTCAGTCTGTGCAGACAATCCAAAGGAGAACTCAATTATGTATTGTTGAAAATTTAATTACCTGGTAGTGGAGCAAGATGAATTGTTTAGTTGTGAAACAACCTGTTTTTATTGGGTTCCCTAGCTAATTTGGTAAGAGGATAAGTGATAGGATAAATGGTAATTATAAAGATAAGTGAGTGGAATGACAACTTATCTTCATTTGGTATAAAAAATAATCGAGATAAACTGCGGACCGTTGTCACAACTTTAAAATGAAAATAGATGTATTTTGTTCCACTTAAATGCTGTAATAGTATTTATCTCCATTTTTTATCTCAATTCTGACAAATGTAAATAAGAACAAAATTAATTGACTTTTTATCCCTTAAAATTAAGACAATTTATCATAAAAATCTTAATCCATTACCAAACTAGCCCAAGCCTGTGCTTCGTAGGATTTCAATTACTGGGTTCTACATTTGTTTGAGTTGAATTGAATGTTGTTGAAGAAGATTGTAATATGTGAAGTGGAGCTTGATGAATAGTCCCACATCAGAAAATTGAAAGAGAATTTTCCAATCCATAAGTGAATCCACTTCTAAAAGAGTGTCTTAAAAAAGATAAAAGGGGGGGACCACACATGCTACACATGCTACATGTGTACGCGCGTGCACGTGTAGGCGCATAGGCGCATTATTAGGCTCATTTAACACTTGTGTGTGTGTGTATGTATAATATGATACTATTTTTGCTGAATTTCATAATTTTGAAATTCAAATTAATGACCTAACAGTCACTTCCTCAATACCTGCACCCCTTCAACTATTCACAACAGTTATCTCTACAGGTGATAACTGAAATAAGTTGAAGAGATGCAAATGCACCCCTAATTTTGAAAGGTTGCAAAGACAACCTTTTAAAATCTATTTAAGTCTGTTATTTGAACAGATCAGATCTTCACTTTTAGTTCTAGAGTGTTGTAAGAGAGTTTCTCAGAGTTGCTATCTGCAGAACTCTGAGTTTGTTGTATCCTGGAAGTGAATTGCTTTAGAACCAACTCATTAGCAAACTCTCAATGAGTGAGGACAATTATCACTATAAGGATAACGATTTTTCTTCGCGCCTCAAACTCAATAATTTATCACTGTCCACCAAATTTCTTTTACACATGTAACTATTCAATTTTGTCTGTTTGAGTTTCACTTTATGAAACTAATGCCAGACCTATTACTATAAAAATTAAGTGCAAAATATATATCATCTAAGGTGTTGTTTGGCGACGGCGGAAAGCGGATTTTAAGTGCTGATTGATAAGTGCAGAAAGAGGTTATGATGATAATCTTTAAGAGTTTATGAAAAAAACGTTTGGTTCAACGAAAAATATTAAGCAGTATTTTAAATAAGTGTGTTTGGTTAACCAGTTAACATATGTGCTTATTGGAAGGGTATTTTGGTCCATTTTATAAGTGCTGAATGTTATTTTGATGTTTGGTTGAAAACTTGAAAACATGCTTTGAGATATTAAAGATTATTTTTTTCATTAAATACATCTACCACTAATGTCCTATGTAGAACCATAAAATATTTTCGTGGATTAGCCCACACATGAAAAACAAATAATTTTATGTTAAATATTTTCTTGGTGGTCTTCCCAACAACGAGCTACCACAGCTACCACAGTAAAAGCGAAACCACAAGTACTACTACACAACAAAGAAACCACAATTGGACCAGTAAAAAGAAGAACCAGTATAAAGAGGAAAAATTAATTCCCAACAAAGGAAGAACTGATGAATAGGGAGGGCGACATCCAATACAAATCGTGAGAGAGAGAAATCAAACTATTTGTAATATAATCAGTGATGACTGTGACAAGATTAGAGACGATGAAGACGGTCGGACGATGGAGAATCCCCGATTGAATGATGAATCTCCAATTGAACGGCGAAAAATCGCAGATCGGTAAGCCGATCGTTAATTGGACGGCGGATCCCCAATCGGACATGAAGAATCATAAATCGAAAGGCCGATCGCCAATCGGACGACGGAGAATCCTAGTCCGGACGACGACGGCAGATCAAAGACATTTGTTTGTTTTGGTTGTCCTGGCGATGGTGGTGCACCTAGGGTTTCCTGGGACTCGAAAGGGAAAAATGCCTTCGAAAGAGAGAGAGAAAGTGAAAAGAAGGGTTAAATACCCTTGGTAATTACAGGTATTAGGCAGGGACATGATCGTCTTTTCATAGGAGCTCTAAACTAACGGAATGCGAGTGCAGAATAATAAGTAAGGTCGAGAGAGATTATTTTTCGGTGTGAAAAAACGCTGAAGCAGGGATTTTAATTACTGAATTTGATATCCAATCAAACACCCTTTTTAACAAATAAATACTGAAAATCTAGATTCAGCTAAATAAGTGCTGAATATCAGGTGAACCAAACGGCTCCTAAGTCTTATGGTTTTCTAATATAGTACTATATATATATTAAAATCCAGAATAACATATATGTGGTCATGTCATTGGGATGTTCTGAGGGTTTTTTATTTTTATTTTTAATGTCTATTATGTACTCTCCAATTTGTAATTGCGTTTTTATTTAATAAAAGTGATATTTGTAATCGCATTTTTATTTAATAAAAGTGATGGTGGTAAAAAGAGTGCTGATACACGCAATCCCTTTTTATTATGTTTTACAATCTCATACTATGATAACATAATATATATTGCATTATCATAATGTATGAGTCCTATCATAGTATATGACTCAATTTTTTTTTTACTATGAAAAATACACTAATGTATTTTAATATATAATTCATTTCATATAACAACATGTATTTTAAAGAGTGAATATATAATTTTATTTAAAAAAAAAAAAAGGAAAAAGGATAAACTGTAATTCTGACTGCAGTGCCCACACTGTGTGTATCTTTGATAAAAATTTAACATTTTAGAAAAGCATGTGGTCACATCAACTTGTACCGATAAATTATCTTGAATATCACATGTTTTCATAGTGAAATAATTTATTATATTAAAAAACCATCATGTCAGAATTTCTGACTTTTCAAAAAACAACAAAAATCCTGAATTGATTGAATAATTTGTTGATTTATATTGGAGGTGAAAGGAGACACTTCAAGAAAATCTACCAAACCAATAAAACGGACCCTAAGGTTTGCTTGGCTCAAAATAGTTTTGATGATCGAAAATTTTACGTCTAGTCTTTATCAAATTTTTTTTAAATATATATTCATATATTAAAATATATACTATTATAAATGAGACATTTCGCCCCGTTTGAAACGGGGATAGATTTTATTCTAGAGTATAGATTTATCCAAGCATAAATGAGTATAAATAAGGATAAAACGATTTTGTGTTTAGTTGTGTTATGAATTATTCTCTGGTAAACGTAAGAATAAATGTTTTGTTGTTTGAGTAAAATGTGAATAAAGTATAAATAAGGATTTATAAAAGGTAAAAAAATAATGATAGTTGATTTGACAGATGATTTATAAGAGGTGATGACAGTTGATTTGACAATGAGCCCATATATTCTTTGGGTGGAAAAACATTGGATAACTTTAATTCCAGGGGTTGATTGGAATCCATATACCACTTTATCTGGGTTTATTCTGGCATACTTTATCCAGGGTTATCCGGGGTAAACAAACGGGTGAAATTTTTTATCCGTGGTTATCCGAGTTTATCCGGAGTCTTATATCCGATCCAGACATGGGCTTCAAGAATAACTTATGCTAGCGTAATGTATATACAGTTACAGATTATTTCTGAATTGTAGACAAGATTATAAAATAAACTAAGTATACGCTAATGATATACGTTTTGAAATGCAAAGTTATAATAAATTATTTATTATAACGAAGACCAGTGTTGCTTTGTTTATTTATTTATTTAGGATTTTTTATTTTTAAGTTCTCATAAACTATATAATTTAGTGATCAATCTCTCACTTCTTCATATTACAGTTTAAGTCACTAGGTTTAAATGATACGCTCCTTTTTAGTCTCTCACAGGAACTAATAAAAAAAATCGAACAATTTAGTTATAGGTCTCTCCCAGGGATTAATAAATAACATACTTTTTAGATCTAGGGATATAAACTATAATACAAAGAAGTAAAAATTGATAACTAAATCACATACTTTACGAGGACTAAAAACTAAAAAGCCCATATATTTATTATCCATGTGTCATTTCTGTCAAATGGGACCACTATATTTATCATCTCTTTGGAGTGTACAGTGAGGCATTCAATGGCACGTTTAATTCAAGTTTTCTGTCCAGCATTGAAAGGCACTTATTATTAGTGATATAATATGCAGAGAAATAAAGAATTATCTAACATACATCGACCGCTCGAATGGAGACAAAGGAGTTTCGCCCAGACGCACACGTTAACGCCAAAAAAATTAGTGCGAAACACTTTAACTGGAAAATGGCATATAGATTCCTTAATATCTCATATTTCTAAGTAGATCCCTGAAACACTTTAACTGTGATTACACGTGCCTTTTTAGATTTGCAGATAGATCCATTCGGACATATTGTGAATTTTTAAAAATGAAGAGGTGATTTGTGTAATTCAGGGGCAAGGGACTCGTCATCGCTCGCTGTTACACACTTTCCACGTGCCCTGTTAAAGTGTTTTTTTTTTGTTTTTTTTTTAAAACTATTTCGGTGTTTTCGATGTGTTGTCTCGCCGCATGATTTGTCTCCCCGATTTTCCTGTTCACTTGGTGTTGGTTGAAGGTAGGTTTGAGAATTTCAATTTTTTTCCTTCCAGTTTTTAGGTCGATTTGGAATCCTTGAAGAGATGGTTAATCTTAAATTTTTTTTTGAAATGGTTTCGTTGGTGTCAAATTTTCTTGTGTTTTTTTCCCGTTAGAGAATCATTAATATGGTTTCTTATTCTTCCTTTCATGATGCAGGGGACGAAAAGGTCCTGATTTGAAGGTCAACAAAAGGTATTTTTGTACATGCATTTTTAATGTTTGTTGAAATGTCCTAATAATGTTTTTGTTGAATAAGTATTGTTCTTCCATAATTTTTTTTTTGGGCTCTTTTAGGGTTCAATTTGTATATAATATAGTATATATTTATTGTTCTGGTTTCTTGGATTCATATTTCAATTAGGATTTCATTAGCTATTTTTTTCATGTTTTCTGTGTTTGCTGGAAAGCTGAGGTTCTTGCAATGAAGGTTTCAGAATCCACCTAGAGAAATATATAAACATAAGAACTGAAGAAATTAAAAATAAAACATCATAACATGGTTTCAATGATATTTTAATCTTAACAAAATTCTTGAACAGTTTAAAACAAATAAATTTGATTAAAGTCTTGACAATATTGGATCGTTGGCACAATTATTTATGATAGAACTATAATTTGATATCATCATTGCTATTTATAAAATTGTCATCAGTTGATAGTTTGTTTCATTCATTTCTATAAATTTATTTTTATTAGTCACTTAAATTTATTTCCAATCATACATACATTGATTACATCTTAGTCCCTTTTTTAGAGATTTCATAACACTTGTTATGATGAAATTTGTTGAATTGTCCATGCCTTGAATAGTTAAATAGATTTCATCTAGCATAGTATTATGAAACAACTTAAATTGTCCATATTGAACAGTTTGAGAATGCATAATTTTTGTATGATGTTTAATTGGCTCAAACTTTGTTCTATTTATGGAAAATTCTGATGGTATCTCTTTATGTTCTGCGAGCACGTATTGGATTGATTTGCGATTTTTTGTTATAGAATAACAGGACTTTGAATCTATCTATATCGTGTGGCTGGAGAACTATAAAGGGATGCTGTCGAAATTTTTCTAGATTCGAGCAAAGTGAGGACTATTAAGTATAATACAAATAAATGCATTCTTGAATGGGTAGGACCATTACCCTTAGAGGAGTTTCGAGATATAGGACTCATCATACATCCCATATTTATATTTTTTTATTGTTTTGGTTTCTTGGATTCATATTTGAACTAGAATTTCATTATCTAATTTTTTCATGGTTTCTATGTCTGCGGGAAAGGTGAGGTTCTTGCAAGGAAGGTTTCAAAAGCAAAATGATCGATCTAAAGAAATATATAAAAATAAGTATTGAAAAAATTGAAAATAAAACATCATAACAAAATTGTTGAACAGCTTAGAACAAATGAATTTATTTAGAGTCTTGACAATATTGCATTGTTAAAGATCGTAGCACAATTATTTATGACAAAACTGGAATTTGATATTAATCAACTAATTGAGGATATATAGATTCTAATAGGCATTGATCCTGCCATGAAATTGTGTGCGCTACGTCCTTGATAGTTTGTTTCATTCATTTCAATAAATTTATTTTTGTTAGTCACTTAAATTTATTTTAATTTCAATAATATGTTATAAATCCTAACAAAATTCTTGAACATCTTAAAACAAATAAAATTGATTAGTCTTGACAACATTGGTTAGTTGAAAATCGTGGCACAATTATTTATTACAAAACTATAATTCTTAGTTTTAATCAAAGAATGAGATGAGAGAATTTTTCCATGTCTAACCATAACATCGTTATCCAAGTTTGAATCAACCAAGATTGAAGTATCTGTAAAGGAGATGATTTGATGACATTTTAATCAGAATAATGAAACAGTGGATTACTCAAATTTATACGTAGGGTCACAAACCCCTGTGATATAGGTCATGTCACCCTTCTATTTTATGAGAACTTTTAAATATATAGAATAGAAAGATCTCTTCCCATACTATTATGCATACAGAACAATGCATATTAGTACAATCTCAACCATCTGGTTCTCATCTTGTACAAGAATAGCAGTAGTTAAAGATGAGAAATTGGTCTTCAAGCTAGAATGAATTATTTGGACTAGCATTTTTTTTTAACATATGACAAAAGTTTTCATTTCATTCTTAACAAAATAGTTCTTCAGAGATTTTTTTTACTGTATATCTTGTGTAGGCAGTGTTAAATGGACACAAAATTCATCTATCTTTACATCACACAAGCTATCACATTTATTTCTTCGAATTTTACATACATATATACATGTTTGTAATCTTCACAAATTATTTACCTTCAATGTGCTATCAAAATTTACGTGCAGGTGTACATACTGTTGTAAAAATAACATGTCAATATTTTTTTTTTAAGAACTCCATTCTATGAAGCATCCTTGTATCTTGGAGTTTGAACCCGTTAATGTTTTACATGTATGTCAAACATCAAATTTCTCTTCCAAAATATTTAAGTTTAAATAATTTTTTGCTATAACAAAACATAATTGATTTTGTTAAGAATTTCATAGTACAATACTTTGTATATTATTCATATTTAGATATTCATAACCAAACTTTCAAACATTACTTTTTTAAAAATTTCTAACTCATCTATTCAGAACAATGTGAAAAGTTATATTTTACTCTTTCTACATACACTATCAAATGCTTATAATCTTCAAAAATTATTTAGCTTCTTTGTTACTACTAAATTCATAATACAAAAGTTCCATAATTCAGTCCTTCATATATTATTCACTTCTTCAGTTATGTTTAAAATTAAATTATAGAGTAGAAAATAAAATTTTAAACATTTAGCTTACTTACTACATGTCACGCTGCCATAAGTTCTATTTTCTAATCAAAGTTGTATTCTTTTGTCTCAAACAAAGAGAGCATCGAACAAGGAGAAGAAAGTGTTGCCACTACCACAAACTACTAGCTTCTATCCATGTGTGTTTTGGAAAAACTACAAATACCCCTATCTCTTTGCTACTAATAGAATACTTATCATGATACACCACATCACATACGCCACGTCAGATACACAATTGCAATCATTTATCTTTCTGCACCATTATATTTTAAACTATAAACACTGTTTACCTGAAATCTATTTGTAATAAATTCAATTATAAGATTATAAGATCATAAGAACAGCTTCATACTGAGAGCAATTTAGTTTCATACATAATACAAAATATAGATTTCAAATTCTAAAAAAATATATTAAAAATAGCAATACCATAAAGATTTATATTAAAAATGTATTTTTATATACAAATATTATTTATTAAAACGCGCGTTAGCGCGTACAAATACACTAGTATTATATATATGTCATTTTGACTCTCAGTGATGAGTGATGTTTTCTTCCTTAACCTCTAGCTTTATAAGGTTTACATAATTGTATTTTATATATGTCATGCATGGCCCTTGTCATTTATTAATTAGACTCCCTGGGGATATTTAATTTTGATTACATTTGGATGAAATTAATTAATTTGATTTGATTGAGCGTTGAAAAGACAAATAAATAAAAAATTCTCTGTCTCGATTCATATCATCATATACTTTTCATATTGTGCACATACTTTTTTTTTTTTCACATATGACATTTTAAGCCTCTATTTACATAGAGAATTAAGTTATTTTAAGGTTTATGACTATTCTATTATAAATAATGGTAAAAATAATTTTTTATTTGGTTATGTTTTGAAAATTCTTGTTAGAAAATGTAATAATAAAGTTTTTACCATTTGGATAAAATATAAATAAGGTGTAGATAAAAATTTATAAAATTATAAAAATAATGATAGTTGATTTGATAATTGATTTATAAAAGGTGATTACAGTTGATTTGACAGTAGGTCAACATATTCTTTTGATTTGAATAATCTGTAATAACTTAGTTTTAATAGTCGGCTGGAATCCATGTACCACTTTATACCAGTTAATTTTGACATAAAAAATGTTATTTATTCCAATCATCCAAACATCCATAATGAGGCTATTCTGACTAATTCCAAGTTATTCCGGGTTTATTCTTAAACCAAATATAGGCTTAGTATTAGCAAATATGTACTTTCATCTAAAAGTCAATTTGGCTTTGTGGACAATGTGGTGGAGTAGCATGTACATGTAAATGTGTCAGAATTCATAACCTATATAATTAAAATTTCCTTCTTAATTTTTTTTTAAGATCTAAACTCGGTTGAAAGAGAGGTATGCCTTCATTTTCAAAATGATTACTAGAATTAAACATGTCTAATTCCTAGTTATGCCTGAATACAGGCATTCATTTACATATATATAATTGATATATCATTCAGGTCGGTTTTCTAAAAGTATGTTTAGTTAAAAAGTTTATGTTTTTAGTATAATAAGCATGTTTTTTTTAAAATGAGTTTCTTAAAAATCAAGCTACTTTATACAAAATCTTTGCCTTTCAAATATGTTACATGTGCAACAAAATAAAAATACCCTCTATATATAAATTTGAGAAGTTTTTGACAAAATGTTGAGAAAGACCTATTTTAAAATAAAGATCAAAATGAAACTTAATTTAAAAAGAAAAGAAAATGTTACTATCCGAAGTTTAAAATCAAACATGAATTTTTAAAACAAATTTTTGTTAATTTTTGAAATAAATTTTCACTTAAATCAACTATTAAAAATGATTTTTCACAATGCATATACTTTTGTCAGATTTTTAAATTTTTTTTTATTTCTTTCAAATCATCAAAGTACGTCAGTAAAAACAAGTTTGAAAAAACGCACTGTATGAGAAATATTGGGTTTTGGTAAATTATTTATAAAAAACATTTTTTTCTTTATTGTATATATTATATGCATATTTTAATTTCTCTGTGCATATTTTAATTTCTCTGTGACATGACTAATATAATGCTATCAATACAGGTCACTTTCTCAAAAAGAAAAAAAAAGGTCACTTTTCTCGTTTACATGAAATTCAACTTATTTTTCTCTTCTTAAAGAACCATTAATCATTTTGACATGGTCTGGCTGTTTTTTATTCTTACAATATTTTTATTAGTCAATTTTTCAATGACCATTCTAAACACATAAATCTCATATTTAAATTATATATATACACACACACACACCCCCATTTGAAAGACAGTGACATGCTTTGGGTGACGACCCATCAATCTATTATAGATTGATGTCTCGTATTCAGTTGCGTATTGAACTCTAATTCAGGTGTATCTATCTTAAAGAATGAAAATAGAACATTTTCTACAATTCCTTTATTGGATGATAATCCACTTGCTTGGGATCACCATTTTATTTTTGTATTTTTTATTCTTGTTTTCCTCTCATATTATGCTAAAAAAATATATATTTATCTAACTGGTCCCTGGTCTTTTACAAATAAATATAAATAAATAAAAATAGTAATATTTATAAAATATAAATTGAAGTCGAATTGACTTTCTGTTGTCTTTATATATAATAATATTATTAAAAAAAAAATGTTTGGATGGCTATACAAACTCTTCGATATACTCGCCGATGTTTTGCAAAAGTTCGCCGACTTTGTTAGGTAGGGTCAAAAAGGATAAAAAAGGTATCTTTGCCGTCCGAGGTTCGGATAAGGTATACAGAATGGACGGTCAGAAATAGATCCAATTAGATTGGCTTTTTGGTCTTTGATTGGCAGAAGATAGAGCACCTGTTAAATGTAGCAAAAATTTAACATTGGAAGTTTCTCTGTTTTTTCCAATTTGTTTTGGATTCTGTTCTCATGTCCTTGTTATAAGAAGTTAATGGGGATCTGCTTGTATTGGTTTCTATTGATTGGATGCATTACGAGGTTGTTTATGTGGACTCAGCTCATGAGCTCTACTGCTTTAAATCTAGGGTTGGATTTTGGTTGGTGTGAGAAAATTTTTTTTTCTTGAGAGAGATTAAAAATGGTTCTGTTTTAATTTGGAGAAAAAAACATTATTTTAGAAGTAGTTTGGTGTTCATTCTAATGTTCTTTCTACTAGAATCCCTATTAATAAATTTTTTCTTCTTTCTTCCCCCATAGTCTATTAGAATTTAATTGTGAGGCAAGGAGAAATTCACCTTTTAAATTAGAGTTATCAAATTGATAATTAATCATTTTTGTGGTTGCTTTTGTAGATCAGACACGGTTTAAATGTTTATATTTAAAATAAAAATAAAATACATAATCAAATGAATTGAATACATACATTTTATGATTTTTGTAATGAAATATATAACACAATAAATATATATTGCATTAAGTGATTTTATATATTGTATTAAATGGCGTGATGGATGAATCATACTTAATCCAAAGCCATTTATTAAGTACTCCAAATAGTTCCTTTTAATATAAAAAACAACTTTTAGTTATGGAATAGAGCTTTTCGAAATCTAAAGTAATTTTTTTTCTTATAAAGCTATTTTCAAAAGCTACTTTGAGTAAGAAGCTTTTTTCAAACTTGTTTCTTTCATTTCATCAACCTTTTCAAAATTCATTGCTATTATAAATATTCTGGATATCATTGTGTTGTAGATTTTTTTTTAAGGATCTTGAAAAATTTAAGTGTTTTCACATACAAGGTTGGGGGGTAAGATATATTGTCTTTGATTTCATCAAATAAAAATCTTTCTAAAAATTAATTTCAGTATTTTGAATCATTGTTAAGGATTTCCAAAAAAATAAAATAAAATAAAGTTTTGGGGTAGATATTTTTATCATTGGGTGTTCAAGTACATTGAAGAATTCACGATTTTGTACCAATGTACTTTATTATGGACATGATCAATGGAAGTTTCTCAGTTTCTTCCTTTTTTTTTGGCTTTTGTTTTTTCATGTATCTGTTAGGAAATCAATGGGTTTTGTTTGTATTGGTTTCTTTGATTTGATGCAAAGGGTGTTCACTGTTCATGAGCTACTGCTTCAGTCTTCAGATTTGGTTTTGGATTTTGGTGGGGGTGGGAAAGAGAGTGAAGTATATTAAGAACAAATTTTGCATTTGACCTAAAAAATAGTGATCATTGACCATATTAACTACTGAAATGAAGATGTAAGGTGAACGTACAGCTGCCAAGGCTCTTCGTCCTTTTTTTTTTTTTTGAAGAGTGAAGATCTAAATTTTGGGCCTCCCCTTTTAACTGGTTCTGGATATAATCAAATTTGAGTACCATCAATATTGAACTGTACAATCTATGAATCGAACTATACATTCTATGAATTAAACTGCACACATTGTCACTCTCGATGCAGTTTGATTCATAAGATGTGTAGTTCGATTCATAGGCAGTGCAGTTCGATACTGATGGTATACCATACTTGACTAGATCCAGACACCTTTTAATCATTAAGAAAAAGCTTGTGTAGAACAAGAATTTGGAAAGTGATCCGTTTGATATGGTCTGATTACATTCACAAATCATACATGATAAATACAATATATATATATATATATTGGGAACCGATTAGGTGCGGCGAACGGCGGGTGCGGCAGCGATTACGCATCCAACGGCCGTCGATCACGGGTCCACCGCACCGACCGTCGTATCATCCCTATATATATATATATATATATATATATATATATATATATATATATATACGATGATAATATGCGGTCGGGTGCGATTCACGCGGGTCCATCGACCGTCGGATGCACCCGATGGACTCACGATCGGACGGCCCACGTCGCGGCCGCACCTGCCGTTCGCCGCACCTAATCGCGAGCGTGTGTATATATATATATATATATATATACTCGTGATTACGTGCGGTCGGTGTGGATTCGACGTGCGTCGTCCGATCGTGGGTCCATCGCATCGGACGGTCGGGTGCGGTTCACGTCGACCGTTGGATGCGATGGACCCGCGATCGGACGACGCACGTCGAATCCGCACGACTGCACCGACCGCACGCTATCACTCGAATATATATATATATATATATATATATATATATATATATATATATATATATATATATGTAGGTTCGCGCGATCCGCGTTTAATATATGCATCAGTAAAGAAAACATATACCCCATTGAATGTATTTTTATTTCTAGATATATTCTACCGTTAAAATATATGCAAAAAAATCAAAGCAATGTAGTAGCAACAATTAGGATTAAATTTTTTAATTATGAATAATATGATAAATTATCCAAAATAACTCACATTAGATGTTCAAATACAATGAAGAATTCATCGATTACAATAATAATAGTGAACTAATAATCTTCATTTTATTGATACATGTATATGAAAAAAATTGGCATGTATAGTTAGTTACTTTATTTGCTTTTTTTTTATAAGAAAATATTATTATTATTTTTTTTGTCTTGATTAAATCTCAAAAGTAAGACTTGACAGGTAATTTGATACATTATATGTTTGATAGGAAAATTGAAAGTCGAAGAGCCATCACTGTAAAGACATCCATTATGCATGCATGTTTGATTAGCAGAAGAAACAACACATATTGAGTGATGTTGATTTCACGCACTCAGAATAAAAAAGCCTAAACAAGGAAGTTTCTCTGTCCTTTCCCTTTTTTTGGATTCTATTTTCATGTCATTGTTAATAATTAACGGAATTAATAAGCTTTGTTTGTATTGGTTTCTATTGAATTGTTGAATTGATGCAGAGGTTGTTCTTTTCTGTTAGTTGAGCTCATGAGCTCCTTCTGCAGATCTATGTATTGGATTTTGGTGGGTATGGATTTTTATCATGAATGTAAAAATGAGACTTATGTGGAATTTTCGTGGTGCATGTGAGAGTTGTTTTTAGTGTGTGCATTAAAGGAAATCTTGCACATTGATATTTTCATTTTGTGTAGAAGTCAACAGTGTTAATATACACTCCTCTTACTTACGAACTATATAAAAGAAAATACATGAATGAGATAAATTAAGTAGATTTGTTATCACTTAAGTGGTTTGGATGTCCATCTAGTATCCGCTTATACAACACATGTTGGGCCCTTATCCATTTGTAGACTCCACAATGCAAAGTCCATATAGAACTCTCAACACTAGACTGACCAGCCATTTGTGCACCACATGTGTCAGCCTGTGAGAGCTCGTTATTTTTTCCTCCTACATAAATGGGTTGCATTACATGTGAAAAAAGAAATGCATGTCATATAGTACAGACTTCAATGGATTGGATTCGGCTTCGGATCGTCTGTGGTGTTGCCACAGGGTTCTCCCTGTAGCACCCAATAAGACTTCGCCACGTGTAAAGTAACACAAACGGGCCATCACCCCCAAATCACCAACTTGTTCATTTTTTCAAAAGGATCCCATAACAAATAATATTTTCAAAATACTCCTCCACTCACCTATAAAAAAAATCGTCATCATCCCAAAGTCTCAAACTTCCTTGTCTTTCAAAAAAAACCCCAAAAAACTAATATTTCTAAACTACTCCGCCACTCACCCACACAGCTTGACAACCACACCAAAACAGCCCAGCCTAAATTTTATTTTAATTATTTTTTAGTCCCTATAAACTTTATTATTCTAGTGTTCAATCTCTCATTTCTTCATATTTACATTAAAGTCCCCAACTTCAAACATTTTTTTGTTATTAGTCCCACGTCAAACGTCCGTCTAAATATAAATCAAATATAAATCTATATAATTTTTTTATATTTGATTTATATTTTTTTATCTATTTAGTTGAATTTACATCTTCTGTGTTAGTTTTATCAAAATATCTTTTTTCTATCTTATTTGAACTGCAAATTAGACCAATACATTATGCTTATTTTGTATGGTTTTAAACTTTTATTTTTTTAGATACTAAAAATAAAAATACATTTAAAGTTGAGTACTTAAAATAAAATATAAAGAAGGGAAAAATTTATTACTAAATTAAATAACATAGTTTACAGAGACCTAAAAATAAAAATGATATTTTACAAACTAACGATATATGGATGAATATTTGATGAATGGACTAAAAACGAAATAGGCGGATATTGAGGATTTAAAAAGAAATACAAAAAGAGGAATCGATCTAGATATGTTGACATAGATTTAAACCGAAAAATCCCTTTATTTACTTGATAACAATTGCATTATGTATAAAAAAAATTGTTCAAATTTAACATGGGACAAAGCTTCAGAATTTTATATTAAAACTTATAATAGCATATTATATATTAAAACATACTAAAAATAAAAAAATTCAAATAAGTAGTTTTCCTTTTATGAGAGGCAAAAGAAGAAGAAAAATTTCGTGGAAAGTTGTTGGTTCCAAATTTTGTAAGATATTTTTTTATAGGATCAAATGTTGTGGGATGTGGTGGAGTGTATTTTAAAAATAAAATTTTTTGTAAGGGGTATTTTGAAAAAGATCCCATCGCTTTGGGGTGACGTGTGAGTGAGAAAAAGCACTCATCGTTTCCATTACACATGGTCAATTTCTATTGGATGTTACATGGAGCGACCCTGTAGTATAACACAGGGCTGTGTTTGACTTCGAATCGTCATCTCATAATGATACAGTAAAAAAGATAGAAAAGATGTACAAATAAGATAGAAAAGAAGTTCAAATACAACACCAAAATTGGACAACAAAATTTAAAACCATACAAAATAAGTATAAGGTGTTGATCTAATTTGCAGTTCAAATAAGATAGAAAAGAGAGATTTTGATAAAACTAACACAGAAGATGCAAATTCAACTAAACAGATAAAAAAATATAAATCAAATATAAAAAAATTATATAGATTTATATTTGATTTATATTTAGCTGGACGTTTGACATGAGACTAATAACAAAAAAAATGTTTGAAGTTGGGGACTTTAATGTAAATTTGAAGAAATGAGAGATTGAACACTAGAATAATAAAGTTTACATGGACTAAAAAATAATTAAAATAAAATTTAGGCTAGGCTGTTTTGGTGTGGTTGTCAGGCTGTGTGGGTGAGTGGGGGAGTATTTTAGAAATATTGGTTTTTTGGGGTTTTGTTTGGAAAGACAAGAAAGTTTGGGACTTTGGGATGATGGACGATTTTTTTGGTAGGTGAGTGGAGGGGTATTTTGAAAATATTATTTGTTATGGGATCCTTTTGAAAAAATGAACAAGTTGATGATTTGAGGGTGATGGCCCGTGTGTGTTACTTTACACGTGACGAAATCTTAGTGGGTGCTACAGGGAGAACCCTGTGGCAACACCACAGACGATCCGAAGCCATTGGGTTCAATGCTCTTTCCATTGTTGTGAGCTTGAAATGTAAAATGGATAAAAGAAATGCATGTTATTCATAAATCCCTCTTGGCACATTTTTTTTATATACATTGTCAGAGTTTTGAAACATATATTACATCGTATCCAATTGGTATCCACTCAAATGATTTATTATATTTAGAGTTTTTTGGCTGTCAAATGTGCAGAGGCAGTTATATTTCATATAAGATCTTTATTTTGTTGGTTAGTATATAATTCCAATTTTTTGGTATCATTATATGACTCACTGTTTGTTACAAACATATATTTTCAATCCATAGACATGAGTTCCTTCTTATATGAATTTACTGGTGGTTCAAACAGATTATATCTCAATTGGAGCTTGGTAAATGGTAAGCCTGAAGGAAAAAGTCCCAAAAAACAGGTGAATGCAATATTTTAGATAATACTTCTTAACATTGGCATTTGTGTGGAAATCACTGGTTAGTATATAATCCCTATAAGGCCTTGTCAAACTCACTCAAAATGTAAGTAGTTGTGAGAAAGTTTTGGATGAAAATGGAAAGAGTGCTTCTCTAATTATTAGTCTAATGATAAATGAAAGTGGCAAAATGGTATCTTGTGCTGCATGATTTTATAGGGCCTATATATGTTTAAGTGCTCGAACCATGAATTTGATGTCATCTTTCTATAGTAAAATAGATGTATGATATTGTTGAAGGAAAAAATCCAACACAATTTGTGGCGCCCGTGTCCCAAAACCAACGACACGAGCACGTCACCAATGCTCTCATACCAACTGTGGCGACCCGTGTCCCAAAACGCCGACACGAGCGCGTTACGTGCCTAAAAACCCACCATAATCCTTTTTTTTCTAAAACAAAACATCGAAATGTCCACCCTATATAATCACATATGATAACCACCCTAGGATAACAGATAATCAACAAGATATGTATAATCACCTATATCACAACACACCCAGGAAAGTTTAAGCAATCAACAGAACATCTAACACACCTCATATACAGTCATCCATATATACAGAGCATTTAACATAGGCATGGTTCGCTAGACCAGCCTCTACCAAAATAATCATATACAGATCCAAAACATCAAACTATACACATCTATATATACCTATCACCAGCTGGACATGGCACCAAAAGAAGACTAAGCCAACATCCACCAACCCCGCCTTACTCTGCAAAATAAGATAAAAATAGAATGGAATGAGCGAAAGATGCTCAGTAAGTAACCCAGACATTCCACGCACAAGGAAAACAAGAATGACATCCAAAGTCAAGCTCAGTAATCTTAATAAACACCAGATCAAAATATAATGACAAATGGAATCACTGTATAAGCATCAGCGGAGAACAATAGCATCGCTGATATATAAGCATAGGAATGAATAGCTCAAACTAACACCTCACAACTGATAAAACCAATTAATATCATCAAGATGTATCACAATTGGACTGAAAGCAAGTACTCTGAAATTACTCATCGATCAAAAGGATGTTAATTAAATCACTGATGTCCCTGGAGATATCACAATGCTACAAGAATGATAAGGGAATCACAATTCTGGCCCCAAATGTCCAAAGCGTAGGATTGACCATCTGCACGACCCCACCATCTTGGCCCCTATGTCCAAGATATCCACATACCTCGCGTGTGGCCCTCGGAACGTCCACCGCGGATTCACTACCTGGCCCTCGGAACGTCCAGGCACAGCAGGGTATTCTCAAGTCTCCCTCGCTGGACCGTACGTACTTATGCGCACTAGGGAGGCAAACCCCAACCCTCACTGTAAGGTCTATGGTCATCCAACTCCAAGTACACAAGAGGTAATATAGAAGCAACAATGTCAATCACACTACAAGGCTTCATGATCAAACAACACGAGCATACAGATCATAGGTTCATGGCAAGACACTAAGATGGATATATATCATGATCAAAGAAAGGCTCACGATACTAACAAGTCAATCATAAGCTCACGAGACATAAATAAGTAAGCTGGAATCCAATAAAGAACAACTCCAAGATACAAATAGACCAATTATAAGAATATTTTAGAATCTCGAATAACCACATTCTAACAACAATGAAGGAATGTGTCTCAATAATAGACCATTTAAATGCAGTATTCACAATTGAAATCATCTGGATTATCAAATACAATTGAATAGCTTCAACAACAATAAAATGTGGGGTGAAATGGAATGAGTAAATGTCGAATCAACAATACCACGCGGAACAGAATTGAACAAATAATGGAATGGAACGAAACAAGCAAATATCGATCAGGTTACTTACAACAATACAACGTGGAATGAAATGGAACAGGTAAAAGTCAATTGGGTTACTTACCTCACAATTCAATCCAAGCTGGACTCACCCTAACCCAGCTCCTAAACCACGCAGACAGAAAACCACTGATAAAATTATAACCTCAATCAGATACTAAAATATAACCCTATTAATCAAACTATTCCCAAATCCACCGAGACAAAAATAACATCCCCACTACAAACCCTAAAATGATACTGTAAAATCAACCATCAAATACCTATTTATTCAGCCCCAAAAACATAATCATATTCCAGCCCCAAATCACAAATTCGATTCAAAACTGAAATAAAACAACCCTAGACGAAGAATAACAATGAAAAGGACAAGAATCTTTACCCAGTGTGTCGCGAAAATACTCCACAAAGCTTTTCCCAATTTTTCTAATCTTTCCCTGATTTTCCCTTTTTTTTTTTCCTCGAAATGAGTATCGGCGACTCTCTCTCTCACTCGCTATTAATCCCCAACACCCCCTCCACCGACTCACCATTTATTAAAAACTTTAGGTTTCGCCAAATTACATAAATGCCCTTCCATTAAAATCTGCGCAGCCTTGACTCAAACAGCCATATCTTCTCGTAGGGAAATCCACTTCACATGAAACCACTTTTGTTGGAAAGCTGACGAAAATATCTTCAACTTCTATGTTTGAGCCAAGATCAGAAGAAGCCTCTAACTATATTTAAAATAACGACGAATAGAAGACATCGCGATTTATTCTTCTAGGGGCATAAATGGTAAAATAGGCATAACTTTTCTAATATAATTCCAAATAACGCCAAACCAATTTTATATGAAAGGTAACTCAAAAATGAAGACTTCATATGTTGAGCGTGAATCCCAAATATGCCTCGAATGTGCTTTTCAAAAATTAAATCAAATGTACGACTTCGGGGAGAATAAAAAATCAAAAACACAATAGCATAAAATTATCCTCTCTTGTACACCAAACACGTAAATATTAGCATAAACCGGCATAAGAGGGTCCCGACTATTACACAATTGGGGGACCTGAGATGTTCATGTTAGCAGCCATATCCATGTTGCAATTCTATTAGTTGGTAAACTCAACTGTGTTATCCTGCAATCAGTGGTGATTCATAATAGTCAATGTTTTAGAATTCTGTTTGTTTGATGACGTCCAATATATTCATAGGTTATCTAACCAATCAGCTGACCTTCTAATCTCGATTTATATACACAAGCATGATCTATCATTCCAGTCATGTTTTGAGAGAGGTATTACTGTTACCGATGAACATTAATTTTTAGCAAATTTTACTTCCATCTATTGGTTATCGACCATGATCTTCTCCCTTTGGCTTTGAGCATTGCAGGTTATGGAAACCACACAAATCTTCAGCAATGTCAGGTGGAATTCCAAAACAATCTTCAGATGGAGAACCACCAAGTTTGAGTCAAAAGCCCAATAAGAGATCTTGATGATTTTGTTAGACAATTTCAACCAATATATGATTGAAGCTCTCATTGAAAAGAGGTATCTTTGTGTTTCATTCTCACATTTTACATTTATATATAGTGGCTGATGCCATGTACATGTACTTTATCAGAGGTATCTTTTTATTTCATTCTCACATTATACATTTATATATAGTGGCTGGTGCCATGTACATGTACTTTATCAGAAGAAGTTGAAGTATCAAATTCAGGTTCAGTTTGTTTTCCTATCAAAATTTTGTTTGGAACTCTGGATCTGTAAATAAAACCATTGAATGAAAAAAAAAAAAATACTTGCAAATCTTTCACAGAATGGAAGAAACATGTATGGTGGACAAGGAACCAAGAGATCAAATTGTTTTTAAATTTTCTGATCTAAAATCACCTTCTCCAAGAAGTACATTTAAAACTCACACATAGAACATTGAAATTCCTCCATGTTTGCATTACAGTCCTAACAGAATGAACATCAGAATCTGACCAACTGCCAAAATTTAGCAATGAATTTTGTTTTGATACAAATTTTCATTCACAAAAATTGAACTTTGCAGGGTTCACAATTTTGCTGTACATGCATTACAATGCAAAGAGACTCAAGAACAAAATGACATGCCACCACAGCAAGAGCTCTCTCTGGACAAAAAGTGATTTAAGTATTCAAAGGAAGAACTTCGCATGAAGTTCTTTTTTATTTTTTTTTGTGTGCGCAATTTTTTCTCTCCTCAGTTCAGGAACACCACTCTGCATGAATTGACAATCTGACCATACATTCCAAGCTGCACTAGGTTCTGCTTTTGATAGATGATTGGCGATTTGGCTCTGAACCTGCATGTACGATTCATGAACATCGATCTTGTGGCGCTCCACAAGTTCACCGAAGAAAATTCTGCCTCTCTGAACAACATTTGGTTTCCTCTGGAGACGCTGTTCGATCCATATTGTTCACTAGCTGCCTGCATTGCATTTGAAAAAGACAAGCCTAGATTTCTCTCCGCCGAAATATCATCTTTCACTACCTGATCATTTATTCTTGACAGAAACCTGTTAGACTCATCCATAAGTCCTATAGATCGCCATGCATCTGCGACCAACTGGATACTACTCTTCGCTGGTGCAAGTCCAACTTCTTCCATCAGTTGAAGCATCTCCTCTGCCTTCCACGGCTGTTTAGATTCTCCATATCCCCATATCAAAGTATCAAAGGTTTTCACATTGGGGGAAACTTTCGAATCAAGCATTTTATGGTAAATCCTCATCGCGTTGTCCATTCTAGTTGCGCTGCACCACCCACTGATTATAGTTGTGAAGATCACAACGTTTGGGGGAACACTGGATTTGTTCATGGTCTCCAATAAAGCCTCGGCTTTATCAGGCTCTTGAGATCGGACATATCCTTTTGCGAGGATGCTGTATGCATGCCTGTCAGGTTCTATGCCTGCTCCCACCATATCGTCAAAGATTTCCCTACATTTATCCATGAATCCTGCTGCGCTCCACGCGTTCATTATAGTGCTAAATGTTACCACGTCAGGCTTGATTCCTTGGCCTTCCATCAGTGTCAGAACCTGATTCATAACATAATTTGATCAGCTGAGAAATGGGTAACACAAAAAAGGTATGATAGTTATGGTATATGTTAAATTCCATTACATTAAGGGCCAGTTTGGTAGCTCTGGTCTAGAAGGAAAATTCATCGAATTCAATTCTAATAGATTATGTGGGATTGGGGAATTAAGAAAATTTCGCATGAGATGCCCAAGAATGGAAGATTTCAAATGTCATTTAATTGGGAGTTCTAACATAAGGAGAATGAAAAATAAAGGCCAAACTGGCCCTAAATTTCATTCATTGAAGTGTAACTATAGCAGATTCAGTAGTAATTGAAGTTATAGCACCACTTAGTGGCAATGTGTCCTCACCTCATCAACCCCATCAGGGTCTTCAATGTCTAAAAAACCTTTGATCAAGGAGTTGAAGATGACTAAATTTGGCTGCACGCCAAGATCTTTCATCCTATATATGAATCTCAAAGCATCTCTCATATTTCCTTCTTTACAATACCCATCAATGATTGTGCCACATGTACGTTCATTTGGAGACAAATTCATATCCCACATCTCTAATATCAGCTCTTCAGCTCTGTAGGTCTCACCATTTTGAGTGTAAGCCCTCGCTATCGTATTATATGACACCACATCAGGTTGCAACCCAGAAGCAACCATCTTATACATCACATTCCAAGCTTCAGTTATGTTTTTCTGATTACACCATGCCCTGATGAGGATATTATACGTCCTCTGATTGGGCTTCACTTTTCCATCGCGAGACATCAAATCTAAAAGTTTGAGAGCCTCTTCGGTTTTCCCAAGAATCCCATATCCTTTGATCAGAGTGTTGAATGTGCTGGTTGTAGGCTCACATCCACTTTCCTTCATCTTCCAGAATGTTGTCATGGCCTCCTCCATGTTTCCAGATTCAGAGAATGCATTGATAATGGCATTGTAGAATATCGAATCAGGCTTCATTCCTCTATTCAATACTTGACAGATCAGCGATGGAATTGATTCATAGCGCTTCAGCATAGTCAGTGAAGCTAATAAAGTCGTATATGTTATCAGCGAAGGCTTGTGACCTTCTTCTATCAAGCTGTTGAACGTGGACTGAACTTCGTGGGCCTTTCTTCGCTCTATCAGTATGTTCATTAGTTTTGTTCGAGAACGAACAGTTTGACAACTGACTTTTTCTGAGCAGACTAGGCATAGGGGAGCCGGAGAGCGTGAAGGATATGAAACTGGGTTGAGCAAGTCCTTCTTGTGTAGATGTTGGTCCTGTGAACATGCATCAAAATATCACTGACAGAATAATGTTTAACCAAATTATATTATGACTCATGTTGTAGCCTTCTACTTATCAATTGAAACAAGACCAACAACTTCTACTCCATTGAAATTATGTTTGAAAAATGATGTCAAAATAAAATAAAATAAAATTTATGCTATTTTAGTTCCAAGTATAGGATGATGTGACCATAAATGATGATATTCGAAAACAAGTATCAAAGTCCTTTCCGCTGGTCCTGCTGTTTTCTTAAACCGAGTTCATGAAATACAACACTGTGAATGGAAAAACTGTGTGGAACAGTGGTGCGAGGTAGACTGAATCTAGCTAGGAGAGACTGATAAAACAAGGCGATAAACGAGCAATGATATTCAATCTAAACAGATGAAAATAAAGTTAATATACCTTGCTAGGTAGTGATCTAGCACGGCCTCTCTTGCTTACAGAGGCCTCATTGTTGATCGCTGCATCCGAAGAGGGTTCTTGCTTTTCAAATGATCCAAACTTCTCCATGTCTCCCACACTATCAGCTTCCTTATATATTGCCTTCTTTCAAATTTACTGTCATTATTGAATATTCAGTTTACATGGACAACATGGCAGAATCAAACAGATACAAAGATCTTGAAGCTCTCTTAACAGTCCATCCACTGTATCAAAAATGATAGAAACAATACCCCATTCAGGTTCAAATGTTAGAAAAAACATATAATGGATTGACAGCAAGGATTATATACAGAAAAATGTGAAATTTCCATTTGCAAGTAGGTGGAAATATAAATTAATGTCATGGAATAAAAGATTAAGGAAACCATGCCTCTTTATATTATCAACAATTCAACACCACTCAAAACCTTCAAGAGCATAACATAGTGTCGTATGCTCATGAAACTAAAAACAAAACCACTGCAGGCATCACATCTTGATTAAAAAAAGAAAGAAAGAAAGAAAGAAAGAAAGAAAGAAAGAAAAAGAAATAAAATCTAAACAAGTGACCATGTAGGTATCTATTTTTGCACCATTTTAATCATACTAAAAATGCACAATCTCATTAACTCTAATTAAAAGATAAAAATCTAAATAAAATGCCATACTAAAACAAAATACAACCTCATGAAGTCTAATTAAAAGAGGTAAAATCTACACCAGTTACCATCTGGGTATCTGTTTTTGCACCATTTAATCATATTATAACATGCACATCTATCAAACTCTAATTAAAAGATAAAAATCTAAACAAGTTACCATCTGGGCATCTGTTTTTGCACCATTTAATCATACCAAAACATGAACAAACTCACAAACTCTAATTTTTCTTAAAAAAAGAAGAAGAAGAGGAAAACACAATCCCATGTGGGTAGTGTTTATCAAGCAATACCTATCAATACTAATATACAAATGGAGAAGAAATTTGCAGAGGAGGAGGATAGCAAAAGTGAATAGTACCTCTTTGTGTATGGACAGCTGAAGGCATGTGGAGGAAGTGAGGGGGGGAGTCATTGCATTTTCAATTACATCTGTCCCATACAGAAATCCGTTGGAGAATCTTATCCACGAATAGGAGAAGAGTGACTGGGCCATTTATACACCACTACTGGCTGGTTGAGGTGGCCATTTTATTCACTTTATATTTGTTTGGAGTTTTCGCACATAATCCCCTACAAAAATATCATTTTTTCAAATGCCCCTGGTAAATTATTATTTTCAGTAATGTACCTCGAAAGAATTTAAATTTTGTATCTTTTTTAGAGGAATATTCATAATAGAGTTTCAAGAGGAGTAATTTTATAATAAAGAGGGGTATATATGAAAAAACCCATTTTCTGCCACCCAAAAATTCTACACTACAGGACAATATAACAGTGAATGAAGAAACACATGGATGCCATTAATGCCCCTGGACATCTCTTGTTTGAGTGGTGTCTGGTGGTTCTGAGGGGTGATTTAGTCATTTCCATGTTTCTGGTATTCAGAGAGCCACCCAGTCACAAAGTTAACCACTGGTATGTACGTATGTAGTCCATTTTTCCAAGTATTGTGTGATACCAAGTTTTTTTTTTAATCAAATTAAATGAAACTAATAAATTGTTACAAAGAGAGGTAGGTCCAAAGCATCAGTAGGTTCAGGAGCAACTTCAAGTTCCAAGGATTTTTAACATTCTTGAAAAAGTAGTCGAAGTCAGTTTATTTACCAAAGTTAGATCTCCATGATTCTAAAAATAATTGATTCCTGAAAAATCAGATTCATGGAGATAAATTACCATTGGATAGTTGACATTACAGAACAGATTTGAATATCAGAAGGTGACTTTTTTCTACTTCAAACACAAAAATATAACTGAGCTACAAGTCAACAACATTACACTCATCATTCATCAACAACCATTTACAGCTATTCTCTGGAAAGATTAACTTTGAAGCTAACTTATGACTCAATGAGCTTCTTTTCCATGCAGAAAATATCAGATATATGAACTGTAACCTCCTCCAAGTGGAACTCTTGGCTTGAATTCAATAAGAACTTGCACATGTGGACAACATTTGAAATGAATACTCTGAAAGAAAACAGAAAACATTCAGCATTAGAGAACAAAGACAAAAGCATAACAATGATCAATTTTAAATGCTGAAAACACACAACAGGAAAGTTCATTGATGCAACTCAAATGTGTGGGAGGAAATGGGGACCGTACCGGAATGTTTAATATTAAGCCCTGAGAATCAACCAGCACAGGTAGGCCTCTTCTGGCAGACACTGGAATCAACTTCAATGCCTGAAGTGCTTGCTGGGCTGAAACCTGCACATAATCTGAACGGGGAGCTGTTCTTGCATAATGGTTTGTCTTGCCTGTTGAAGCAACTATGTTCTTTTCTGTTGCATACTGCACCTGACACTTGGAAATATTGGCAAGATACAACCAGTCAGCATCTACCATGTTGCGAACTGCAGCTGAGCTTCCACAATCCACAGCACAAGTGTAATCACAACTTCCCTCCCCTGCATCCTGGTGACAATCAGTTGCCTTGGCAGAAACATTGTCATATAGCTTCCAGGAGATCAAGAATCTATTCATATAATAACATGACTCTCCGGGTTTAAGTGGTATGAGTGAAGTAGCTGCAGATTTTGATTCATATTTCAATTCATTAACTGGTTTTTCTTCTTCCTTTAACCTGAAATTATTAGACTCCTCCATCTGCAAAGAAAGGATGCTTCTAGAAGTCGATTCATTGATGAGCTTGAGGGCCTTTGCTTCACATAATACATCTTGTGAAGACTTTGCTTGCAGAAAATGCACTTCTGAAGCATTTGGAACCATACGTTCTGTATATACTTTAGCGTTCTCAATAATCTGCTCAATTTCAGTGGGTGGACAAAGGTTTCCTTTGTACGGATGAGATGCTTCCGTCTTTGATGGTAATGGAGAGTCCATAGAACAGCAAACCAGAACTTTGGTTCCTTTGGACCCTGGCGCAGCACATAGGTAGCAACCAGCTGCAGTGAGAGCAGTCTGCGTATATAACAAAATCTTCAGACTTGAGCTTTGGCATATTAATCAAAGATGACTAACGGATCCGATCATTTCATTCTGTTTGATGGAATAAACCAAGAAACAATTTCCTAGTGGGGTGTGAGAGAAACAAAATACCAGCATGGCAAAGCTGAATGGACCTTGCATGGGATGTTACGGATGTAATCCAACAGTGACTGTGAAATGCTACCACGAACCGGCCTTTGCCTTTGGGAGATGAACTGTTTAGTGCAGATGAGCAATCTCTTAAAAAGCCAAAATATAATATTATAAAGATAGTTGACTGTTATTTCAGAATGGGAACGATAATTTGTACATAAATATATGTCCACCAGAAAGTATCAAAGTAAAGAAGCAGGTTTGGGAAGGTGATGTGACACTGCAATCCACAAACCAATTCACCTGTAATATTGACGTGAGAAATCTTGACAGGCATAGGTCCTCAACTTTCAATGGATTGAGTTTCTCTATATCAATAATGGCATACCCATGCTGTAACAAATAGCAAATAGTATACCATAAGTAGTGAATAATTCATTCTGATTTCTTTGTAGAATTTCCAAATTATAGGTACAGAAGAAGATATTCCCATTGTTAAATTCATATAAACTTGTAGTGAATATATGGAAAAGTAAAATAATCTTTGACATAGTCATTATTTATATATGTGGGTGTGATTAGGGAGAAGGAAGTAACAATAGAGCAACTTACTATATATTTTAGATGTATCAGACCTAGTAGTATACTTAACTGAAACATAGTTTTGGAATGGTTTACTTGGTCCACCAGGAATTAAGGATGATGGACACAAAAGTTCAGATATGGGTGAAGGGAAGAAGCACATATTTGTAAGATGCAAGAGAGTGCTTGCCATTATGCATAAAAGAACAAGTATAAGAGAGACTAGATGCAACATAATCTTTCAAACAATCTGTTAAAAAAAGGCTTCATTCATTAGATGGCATGAGCAGATGCAGCAGGAGGAAATGCAATCTTTCACGGTAAGTAATAATTAACACAATCTTTCAAATTATCTTTTAAAGATAAACTAAAATGCTTCCTATAATAAAGTAATAATGCAACACAGTCTTTCACGGTAAGTAATAATGCAACACAATTTTTCAAATTATCTTTTAAAGATAAATTAAAATGCTTCCTATAAAAAGTAATAATGCAACACAGTCTTTCAAAAATAATGCAACACAATAATTTCTGTTAAAAATAAACTAAAACATAATTTCCAGGTTTTATGTCTCATAAAGCAAATTATAGGCATCATAAAGAATATGCTATAAAACTACACAATACCTACCTCCATAATTGTTACAGCCTCAGATATCAGTTTGTCACAGATATGATCAACATATGAGCGTGTTAACCGACAAGCTGAGATTATTGCTTGCATTTCAGACTTAAAGGTACCTGCGATGAAAACAAGGAGGTCACTTTTCTATCAGTTTTATTAAGACTGTTTTTTTTTAGTGTTAATGTTAGGCTGACGCCCTCGTTTATATTAAATGGAGAGAAAGCCCAAAAGGGGAACAAAGAGAACTAAAAGCAAGAAAGTGCAGATGCATGAAAAGGTAATCGGACCCCAAACATAAGGGCCAACCAGGAAAACCTAGGGAATCAGACTGTGATCGAAAATCTTCCCTGAACTAGCCTGACCGTGCTCGCACCCACAGTTTTATTGAGACTGTTAAACAACAACAGACCATTCCGCGTAGATCAACAGAGTGGTAAACAACAATTCCATTTTTCTTAGGTCTGAATATTTTAAAGGATCACAAACATTGATGAATATTAAGGTTTGATGCTTGATGGTCTCAACAACTCCTTCATTGATCACAATTCAACTCCCAAAAAGAAAGGAATTACATGATTATCTTGGATGATTGCATGACTAATTGCAAATAACATCTAATTGTTTGTAGGACTATTTTACCCACATGATGACAGACTTCTTAATGACATACGAATCCTGTTCCGAGCAAATAATGGATTTTGATTTGTTGGATCTTCCACCCATTCTTGACGTACTCCTCGACATACCTGCAAATAGGAATAAGTCACTTTAGCAATACTTCATACAATACAATTACTATGCCTAAAAAGAATTTATGCAAAGTAAATGCATTACATTTTCCAGTGTAGTAGATCCGTTACTTTAAAATATTTTCAAAAGACAAAGCAAATGCATTGCATGTGGAAATATAAGAAATGTGCAATGGACCACTCAATGATTTTGATTTTTCATTATGACATATTGATTATGCTAACATGTTGCACTATTTGTGTCTTCCCTTGAGACCCTGCTAGAATTCAGTGTGTTCTAAATTCCAACTACAGATATTCAACATCTCGGAGGAAGTGATCTAGTGCATAACGTTATACTTTTTTTTATCTGGTTCAGGTTCCTAGAATATAGGCCACATCATAAAAGAAAGGTTGGAGTGGCACATGAATGTACCTCAAAGTAAGTTCTTCAACAGGGCAGTGAAACAACTGCTTAGATGGGCCAGCCTAATGAGTTAAAATATGCAACTGTATGTCAGGGTTCAGGTGGTCCATATTGGTGTATTCAACCATGTGTAGAAAGCTGAGTTTCACGACAGACAATAAAAGAGGCAGGTATTGTGGATGTGGAGAGTTTGTTGGATGTCTAGTACACCACATTGGCAATAACGTGTTAGGACTAGTAAAATCTTATAAGGGCAGAGGAAATCACTTTGTCATGGAATGGCTTACCATGCATGGATGCTAGTGATATATAACAGGAATAAATGGATGATATATTTTGCACAATTTACCTCCACATCACATAAACAAAACATATGAAAAAGGGTGTTGCGGGATGATCATATAATGTTTGGTAGCAACAGCCCTCCCAAACAATATGATCAAGCAGCTGTAGTTATTGACCACGAAAAGAATTTTCATGAATATTTATATGGAACAAATGGAAGTACTAACATTGTACATATTATCCTTAGAGAAATCAAGTAATGGCCGCACTAGTAGAATCCCATCATTGGCTGAATCTTCTTCAGGACAATGCAATTTTGTGGGAAATATTTGAGAAACAAATGCCATGCCAGCAAGTCCAAGAACACCACTGCCACGGGATAGTCTGAGAATGAACAATTCCGCCTGCATTACATCAATTAGAAATCTCATATATGGAAAACAAGAAGCCGTGTCAGCCTCAAAATTTTGAGGTTGAAAGCAATGTGTGTTGAAGAAAGAAGATTCAAAGTTTAATGGGTATGAAAAGTTCCACAGGAGCACAAGATGCTGATTTACAAAATCATTTAACAAAACAAACTCATAAAAATAGTTTATTCTCAAAAGGCATACATCAGAACTAGTAAAGAAGATACAAAGGTATAATGTCACATGAAATCAACAGCAACAAGAAAGGGAAACTCTCGATGTGCATATGGTAAAAAGTGAGTTTAAGTGATTCAACAAAAACCCACAAACACAAGACACAACCTGATCATCTGCGTGATGTGCAATAAGCAAGACCCCGATCCGATGCTTAACACAAATACTTTGGAGAATCCGATACCTACAGTTGAAGACAATACACGGAGCAATAAAACACAATAAAAAAAACTAAATTTAACAACTTTAAGCATTCACATGAAACAGAAATAACCCAATAGAGCTCAAACCCACCTCATATCTCGAGCCGCTTCTTGCAACCGGCCTCGCTTCGGGCGACCATCCAGCCAATCACATTGCGCCACCTCGCATCGAATGCCTAACAAAACACTCCATCACATCAACCATAGTTGTCATAAAGGTGAGATTTTTATCTCCCCAAATGAATACAACTACATCAGAAATTACCCATTTTAGAAACCCTATCTCGCACACATTTCGCCTCTTCTCCACTTTCCGGTCTCAGCCTGTGGTCCACCACGATCCCAAGAAGTCCGTCGATGAAACCCGACGACGAACACACCGCGTCCGCTCGATCCAAGCCGTCCGATTTCCAACCCGCCGCGAGCACGCACAACGCCACGCTGTCCGGCCCTCCCGACACGCCCAAAGCTGCGATCACAATCGTCAAAACGTGATCTTTCGAGAACCTAAGAGAGGGAACTTTCGCTCCAAGTCGACTCACCGATTCGATGGTGCGGTTTGATCCCCGCCATGGACATTCTCCTGGCGAAGGCCTCCCTGTACCCCTCCCCGTCAGGAGACGAAGCCGCCGATCCCCGACATGAGAAGAATCGACGTCGGAGAGGAAGTAAGCAAGGCGGACGGACGGCGAAGATCACCTTCGCCATGAATTAGGGTTTCCAATCTTCACTGAACGCTTAAAAGGTGGCGGGTTTTGGCAGCTGAGGATAAGCTCGCGCCTTTTCTAGTTGAGGCGTTTTACATGTATACCCTCACAAAGAATTATTTTTACACAAATACCCTCCATTGGTGATCTCTACCATTAAATCGGTGGTTCTTTAAAATGGTCCCTCTCTTTGCGTCGTCTCTCCCGAATCAGACTACAAAGCTTTCACGTGATGTCCCATCGACGACTCTAGATCTCCGGCTCAACGATGACCGTCCGATCCCGTCAGAGCCAAACCCTACCCGTCCTACTCGCCGTCGTCGTTGCCGTCTCCGTGGCACCCGTCTTCCGCACTCGGCCGTCCCTCGAAATCCTAACCCTAGCCGACGAGTCGAGGAACTACGTCGTGAGGTTCAGGGACTACAGGAGGGCGGAGGACCACCGGTCCTACCTGGAGGAGGAGCTCGGATCGGGCGGCGGCGGAGGGTGGAGGTGGATCGAGAGGAGGAACCCCGCGTCGGCGTTCCCGACGGACTTCGGCGTCGTGTCGATCGAGGACCGGAGACGGACGGACCTCATCAAGAGGATCGGACGGCTCGGGCTCGTGAGGGACGTCACCGTCGATTCGAGCTACACGAGGGGTTTGTTTTTTGACGGCGGGAGTGAAAATGGGGGCTTTGGGAGGGTGGAGAAGCGGCCGGGGAAGATATTCACTTCCATGTCTTTTGAATCGGAAGGGGTTTTTGATTTGATCGTCAATTCTTCGACCCATCGGGGACGGAAGCTCACGATGGATGTATTGATTCTTTCCAATTGAATAAAAATGTCATCTTTGTAACTGTTTTAGTGTGAATTCTTTGAAATTTGTCATTTTTTACATTCTCTGTGAAGATTCATGTACCCTTTGTTGCATTTCATCTTATGATGTGTTTCTTTTGTTTCTGATGTTACAGAGATCCCAAGTTACGTCTATGTTTGGAGCTGAAAGACTTTGGTCTAAAGGGTATACAGGTGCTAGAGTGAAGATGGCGATATTCGACACCGGAATCCGTGCAGATCACCCGCATTTCCGTAATATCAAGGTTTGTTTCCTATTCTTTGTGTGGAGAGTGGCATTGATTGTTCCAGCTTATTCTCGCTAGAATTATTTATCCTAGAATAACTTATATCGCTACCCAAACAGGGGGGTTATGTTTAAAAGGGTTTCATGATAATGAGTTCTTTTCAGATTTTATGATAAAAGGTCTGTTATGGTTCTGGTGGTTCTTGATTCCTTTAAACCTCTTCATATAAATGACAAACATCTCCTTTTGTTCGGGGGCTTTTAATCAATAAAAGTTCCTATCTTTATTCAAAAAAATAAATAAATGAAACATCTGAACACCACCATTTGTTTGATATCATCAAGTGCAACCCCCTAGATTTCAAATATCAAGAATCCTAGTGTTTCTTGTTTTCAAAACATGTCCAACATCATAAGTGCACAATATCATGATGCTATGATATACGTTAATTAAAACTATAGCATGAAAAATGATTTAAAGTAACTGACTTTTTAATACGATAATTGTTGCAGGAGCGAACAAATTGGACGAATGAGGATACTTTAAATGACAATCTAGGACATGGGACATTTGTTGCAGGGGTCATCGCTGGTGAAGATGCAGAATGCCTTGGTTTTGCCCCTGATACGGAGATTTATGCTTTTCGTGTGTTTACCGATGCTCAGGTAATACATAGTTCGACTTGTTATAGAAATTCTAGGACTTGTAACTTCATAGTTAACCAATTAACTGTTTGGCCTTTCATTTTATTTTCTGATTGACATAGTTGACTTTGGATACCTCTATTTACTTCAAGCACTATCCTTGGATACATGTATATGATACAGCAAATTTTGAGAGTCATAATTTGCTATTGAGTGCTTAATATGATGCTCCAATCACATTTTCCAAAAGAAAAAAAAAGAAAAAAGAAAGAATACGGTGCCTGTAAATATGCTAAAAATTCGAATATTTAATATATGGAATTCCTTTGTCTCATCTCCACATGTTGCAACATAGGTTGATGTTGCTTTCATTCTTCAACTTTTAACAAAAGTGCATTTATTTGTTTTAAAAAATCAAGTGTTCTAACTATAAGTTGAGAATAAGTTTTCTTTTTGTTCCTGCATTAAGTATGTTTTTTAGCTAGATCATGATAAAGGTGTCTTCAGCCTGGTTGCAGGTATCTTACACTTCATGGTTCCTTGATGCTTTCAACTATGCTATTGCAACCGATATGGATGTTCTAAATTTGAGCATTGGTGGACCTGATTATTTAGACCTTCCATTCGTGGAAAAGGTAATATTTTCTCTTGTTTTAGAATGCAGTTTCATACTTATGCTTTTATGAAAAGAGTATCATATATTGACAGACAATGTATTATGTTCATGTGGTTGAAATTGTCTCTAGGTATGGGAGCTCACAGCAAACAATATCATTATGGTTTCAGCCATTGGAAACGACGGACCTCTGTATGGTACCCTAAATAACCCAGCAGATCAAAGTGATGTGATTGGCGTTGGTGGCATTGATTTCAATGATCATATAGCTTCTTTCTCTTCACGTGGAATGAGTACTTGGGAGCTTCCTCATGGGTTGGTGCCTCCATATGTTGTTGATACTGAGTTGATTTAGCATTTTTTTTACTTTGAATATTTCATTTTTCTCTCATGCTGTTATCCATTGTAGAAGCTTTATCTATATCATCATACCATATTATGCAAATCTCGTGTTATCTGATTTCACCCAAAAATCTATATTTCATTACTCCTTAAAGGCCTCATAAAAGATATAGGGTGCTGAAACACTCAATCCGTAAAACACTCAATCTACAGTGTAGTATATGAAAAATTAAAAAAAAATTCTTTTTAGAGGGGAAAAAATGTAATGATTTATCTAGGCATATATTTTACTTTTCATAATTGTATGCAATTCATTAGGCGAGTAGATAATTTAAGAAAGAAAATAAACGGTTGGGGGCTGTAGACAGAGCTACACGCATGGCTGGATGTATCATTTTCCAAAGCTATATGCATAAACAAACTCAACATATCTCTACTGCTTCCATAACAGGTACCTTGTCCCATTTTTTTTATCTAACCAGGATAGCTCCCAAATTAGTAATTATTAAGTGTGTTGTACTCCTGTGTCACTACATTGTTATCGAGCGAAACATTAACATCACCAAATACTCTCAGGGACTACCTTTCAATGGGTATGCATAATTTAAATGTTATTCCAGCTTGACCAAACTCTTATTTTAGTTTGACAATAAAGGATTAACCCTAATGTTTTTTGTATGTAGATATGGGCGTGTGAAACCAGATGTGGTTGCATATGGACGTGATATTATGGGATCTAAGATCAGCAGTGGTTGCAAAAGCCTCTCTGGTACCAGTGTCGCAAGTCCAGTGGTTGCTGGAGTGGTATGTTTGCTTGTTAGTGTCGTCCCTGAGAGCACCCGAAAGAACATTTTGAATCCAGCAAGCATGAAGCAAGCTTTGGTTGAGGGTGCTTCCAAGCTTTATGGTCCTAACCTGTATGAGCAGGGTGCCGGAAAGCTTAACTTGTGAGTAATTTAATGAATTTTATTATTCAATTAAATTTTGTTTTACCCATTAAGTATATTACTGATCCCACAATGTGTTGTCAGGTTAGAGTCGTATGAAATCCTGAAAAACTATCAACCTCGTGCTAGCATTTTCCCTAGTGTTCTTGATTACACAGATTGTCCTTATCACTGGCCCTTCTGTCGTCAGCCAATGTATGCTGGTGCCATGCCTGTTATCTTCAATGCCACCATACTGAATGGAATGGGCGTGGTTGGTTACATTGAAGGCCAGCCTACATGGAACCCTTCTGATGAGGTTGGAAATCTTCTCAGCATTCATTTTACCTACTCGGATGTCATTTGGCCCTGGACGGGTTATATAGCGTTACATATGCAAATCAAAGAGGAAGGTTCCCAATTTTCTGGTGTGATCGAGGGTGACGTAAATGTAAATGTCTACAGTCCACCACCTCCAGGTGGGAAGGGACTGCGGAGTAATACATGCGTGCTTCATCTGAAAGTAAAAGTGGTTCCGACTCCTCCTAGGGTAAAAAGAATATTGTGGGATCAATTTCACAATATCAAATACCCACCTGGCTACATTCCAAGGGACTCTTTGGACGTTCGTAATGACATCCTTGACTGGCATGGCGACCACCTGCACACGAATTTCCACTTCATGTTTAACATGCTGAGAGATGCTGGATACTATGTTGAGACACTTGGCTCACCTTTAACATGCTTTGATGCTAGCAGATATGGGACTTTGCTTTTAGTGGATCTTGAGGATGAGTATTTCAGGGAGGAGATTGAAAAGCTGAGAGATGATGTTCTTAACGGTGGACTGGGAGTCATTGTCTTTGCCGAGTGGTATAATGTGGATTCAATGGTGAAGATGAGATTTTTTGATGATAACACACGTAGTTGGTGGACGCCTGTTACAGGAGGTGCAAACATTCCTGCACTGAATGAGTTATTGGCTCCATTTGGGATTGCTTTTGGAGACAAGATTCTGAATGGAGAATTCTCTATTGATGGTGAGCAAAGCCATTATGCATCTGGAACCAATATTGTGAAATTTCCTGGAGGTGGCTATCTGCATAGTTTCCAGTTTCAGGACAACTCAGAGAATAGCGCTAATCAGAACATACTGCAGGCTTCTGGAATGACTAAGGTAAGAAACATGGGATCTTTCAATCGAGTCTGTCTTCAAGTTGTTTATGGTTTGGGATGCTGTGACTCTCTCAAAACATGCCTCCAACATGAAGAGCACATTGATGCTGTTTTCATGTGAATCATATCAGTATCAAGCTGTGCTGATGTATACAGATGCTGGATCTAGTTGTATATATTTTCATATAGGCTAATCTGCATCTCTTTTTTCAAATATTGCAATTAGTTGCTTTGTTATTTCTTTTTATAAAATTGTGATTGTGTTACTTTTAAAACAAAATGTGATTTTGTCTTTGCTATGACTTGTTATGAAAGAACAAAAAAGTCATCTAGGCAATATAATCGGTTAGAGTTCAATTTCAAATGTGTATGCTTGCATGCACTTATCAGTAAATATTCACCTAATACGTGACTACGTGAGTCACAAGTGATTGTTTTGTGCATATCTTTGTATATACTTCGTGGGAGTCTTTCTTTTGCCCTTTTATTTTGATGGCTATATTTGTGCCTCATGCTTTCATTCCTTTCGTCATAACATTAGGATTGCTCAAAGAATCGGACATGCACTTCCTCCCCCCAAAAAGGACATGCAACACATTTTCTAGCTTATGAGCACTATCTGCTCCAGAAACCAAGTAGTTGTATATTCAGTTCAATATGTTTATACATTTGTATATTGAATGCAGGTGGATTCATCTATTCTTGGTCTTGTGGAGTTGAGTGCGGGACGAATTGCAGTATATGGGGACTCTAACTGCCTTGATAGTAGCCACATGGTGACCAACTGTTTCTGGCTTCTTAGGAGAATACTGGATTTCACTAGCAGAAACATTAGAGATCCAGTGCTTTTCTCAGACTCGGTGAAGAAAGAATTCCCCATGTATGAAGAAAACACTAGATTGCCCTCTCGGAGGACGGATGTGAACTTCTCCGCATATTCTTCAGTTGTGGACAGGGAGTTGATATGCTATAGTGACTCGAGGTTTGAGGTCCGGGGAACAAAGGGATATGGTCTCCATCTAAGAGGTAGGAATAGGATATTACCAGGGTACTCCACTATGGACTTGAGAAATGAGTTGAATAACTCTACTCAGACTTCTGGCTTGGACCAGAATGAACTGCCGAGGAAGAACAACGAAGGCAACATTTCTAATACTGCTGCAAGAAATAAGTTTGGGAGAAGCATTTACTTCCCAGGTTTTCACAGCAGGGAAGAGGTAAGATTTTGCATAAATTTTTGTTGGCAAATGTTTTCTAAAGAAAATTGTTCATTGATTTGGCATTTCCACTTTGCGCTGAATTGTCATTCCTAGCATGTCCTTTGCATAAATCTGTATTTTTTTCAGTCTGACTTTACATACTGGAAAACAATGCTGATGCACTGTGTTTGATTCTCTTAACTCTTACTGCATGTTGATAACAGTTTCAGTGGTATCTCTTCTCCATTATGTTAGCCACAATAATCGGTTTCACTCATAACTGGCAGTGCATCTGCTAATGAGTTGAAAACTGGTTTTGTATCTTGGACAGTTGGACCATTAATTTTTAACTGGCTCATCTATACTACCACAATCAGTGATTTGGGTAACAAAAAGTCAATTAGTACTCTATTTGTTTGGCAAATCAATATCTAATTTGTGCAAGTCCAAGTAACTGCTTGCCTAATCTATATGATATATTGTGCATCTCCAAGATTTGGTTTATGAAGGTCCTGTTGATTTGCCTAATATCAATATTATATTTGGATTCTTAATATCCTTAAAAAAAAACTTGAAACCACAATATGTTTTAAGTGCATCAGAAGAAGATTTTGCCTATTTAAACTATCATCTGTTTTCGCATTGCAGGTTGATGAACCCTTGTTAGCTGCGGGACAATGGTTTATTCCCTTCTTTGTTGCAGTTACTGGTAAGTAAAATGTCACCCATAAAAATATTTTGAAATTGTAATAGTATAAACTTCTAGGATTTGACGACATATCTTATATATGTTGTTTGATCAGGACTGGTTCTGTTTTTGAGTTTATGGAGAGCACGAAGGCGGCGGCGGCGAAGGAAAAGCCAGGGGCATGGACGATCACCAAACGTGTAGTCCCAAAGCAACCAAATCATTCTCTGCTAACAGTTCAGGCAGTTGTCCATGTTATACTATCGTAATTATGTTGTGGCTATGCAGTTTCTGCAGCTAATACAGGAGAGGTGCCGTAATTGCTCTTCACAAGCAAAATGCACCGACAGATTTAGAGAGTAAGAGAAACCAAAAGGAAGGCAGTGGATTCAATTTGTTACAAAAAATGAAAGTTCCCCTTAGAAACCCTTTCTAGTTTTTTTTTTCTCTTTTGTTTTTTGGGCCTGTAATTGTAGAAGTGTTTTTTTAGTCTCCAAATACTGGAAATGGAATGACCCTCACTGAATTCTGGACAGTTTGTTGATTTATATCAAACCAAGACCACAATAACAAAATTGAGGCCTCTGTTGCTTCTCTGTAGCTGGGGTTGGCTTCTCCAAACTTCAAGATCATCTTGGTTGCCATGTGACAACAAGTTTCATCGTATATATATTTTTTTTTATTGGTGATGTTTCCTGCAATTCATAGTCTTAAGTGATGTAATTTTTACTTTTTGTGCAAGTGGATTCATAAAATTTAATGGAGTTCAAATTTTATTTTTACAAAAATATATATTTTATTTCATTACATGAAATATATACTACACGTGGGATTGTTCTTAGTATTATTCATTATTTTTTGGGGTAATGTTATTAAATTTAAGGCAATAGTTTCAGGAGCACATTGCAATTTCAAAATTCTTAAGAGTGCTTTTGTCCAATATATGAAATCGCAATTGAAAATGAGTTTGAATAATTTCACTTTTACAAGAATCAGACTCAACCCAATCAATGTTTTCAAAAGCTTTTGGGTGCTTTTATATTCAGTCTAAAATACAATTATATATGCCTTATTAGAGTCTAAAATACAATCATATATACATTATTAAAAATCCAATGAAACACATACCTCGTTAAACAATACATATACTTCATTAAATATTTTTTTTTTATTAAAAATCCATTTAACTTAAAATGTAACGATATACATTTTTTTTTATTAAAGCATATACCTCATTAAATGATATTTACTATTTTAAAAAAATGAAAACACATGTGATTTAAGTTTTGATTGGTAAAATAATTGAATAAAATTTTCCAAAGCCTTAGTCATCACAACTTTTAAAGGACAAAAACAACTATAAGTTACAAACATTGAAGAAGAAAATTTCATGAATCTAACGAAAGTGTATTTTCTAAGAATCTAATTTCAAAATCAACTTCAAATAAACTCTTTCTCAAATGCTATTTATATAAACAATCAACTCCTGTCATGTTATACTACAAATCCTCCAAGAGGATGAATAATATACTGTGTTAATTGTCTGACCAAATAACTGTTCCTAATTGTAAACCTGTGACAACACAGTGTGTGAGACCTTCAACCTGCACCTGCAACATCAGCTGTTCCAAAGAAATGAACATGATAAGCACCACAAGTTGAATTTATCATTCTGAATACTAGAAGCTATTGAAAAAATAAAAAAATAAAAAACACATGGATATTGAGAGGGTACAGATGCCAGTTTTTAAAAAACATAATAAAATGAATTTGTACAGGTTGTGCAGAAATTTGATTGTGAAGGAACTAACAGAAACCAATAGGAATAACCACAGCACAACTCAATTGATTCTCTTAAATTTTCATGAGACTCTGATATGACACAGCTGACATGACCACTTAGACTTGTTATTACATATTGGGATGGAAATATATGAATGAAGGTGGCTGGGAGTGAACCTTCATCTAACATTCGCAACCCGATGACCTCTGCTGCCGCCCGCCACCAGCCACATCGATGGTGTCCGGAAGATATCTTGCACAAACAGAAAACAAATGCACCGTTTACTTAAAGTGCCCAATAATACTTTCAAGTAAAAAGAAGGGGGGTAAAACTTCCAAGAATAATGGTTTCAGGTCCCTTTAATTGCACAGAATTCATGTTATCCAATTAAAAGATAAGACGCATTGAAAATGATATCTCCCATTTTTTATAGTATATTTCCCAAATGCCTTTTTTTTTCTTTGACAATCCGATTGGAAATGCAATTCAATTTCTGAGCTTATATTCAGTTGATTGGTTAATAAAACAACATTTTACATTATTTTCTCTGGTTAGTTGCTCATTTTTGTTAATGTGCAACATATTTGCAACTAGATAAGAAAAGAAGCGGTGAACTCACATTTCTTCTTCTGGCTCATTCTTGAGAGCGTTCTTGGCGATGCATTGAAAAGCAGCTTCTACATTGAAGCCCTCCTTTGCAGATGTTTCAAAGTACGGGATGTTCCCCTTGGAGGCACACCATGCCTTTGCTTTCTTCTCAGATACCTAGCAAAACATAAACAATAAGCTAAGCGCGCATCACAATTGCAAATATGATGAGCAGATATATCAAAACCAGAGAAAAGTCCATCATAAGATTTACATGACTGGACTGTAGTTCAATAATAACAAAAAATAATGCCACAAAAACAAGAAAGTAGAAGGTGGGCAAAACAAGCGTAAGGCCATATTACCACTCGGCTGTTGCCACCATCCACATCTACTTTGTTCCCCAGTACAACAAATGGAAAATTCTCAGGGTCTGATGGGCTAGCCTACAACACAATCGCCAGAGAAATTCCATGTAAGACCCAAATCCCTGATTCTTATAATGAGTAATAAATGATGAAGAACAGGTTTGTAAGACATCACCTGAATCAGAAACTCTTCCCGCCAATTGTTGAGGTTATCAAATGACTTTGCTACGTTAACATCGTAAACAAGAACACAACAATCCGCGCCACGGTAGAATGCCACACCCAAACTCTGGAATCTTTCCTGCCCTGCTGTATCCCAGATCTGAAAAATACAACGATAAAGTGAATCAGGAGCGCAACAAGATCAGTCAAGATATGAGAAACATTATAATTCACATTTAACAAGGAAAACTTGTTCAGTTAAGGCTGAATGCCTACCATTTACTTCAAAAAGAAAAAGAAAAGAGAGAGAGAACTTGTCTAATTAGACACAAGCCACACAATTTATATGTATCTAAATTTTTATATACAAATTCCATTATGTACAACAAATTAAAAGAATCTGTCAACAGGTTGGAATTGGATTTATCAAACTCATTACACTACCCATCCAGTCCTAGGCCAACGCACTTGTTTTAGAATTGGTTTCATATATTATATCATACAAGACTAATAAAAAAAAGGGTAAAAAGAAAGAAAAATCTTACATAAATCCATAGATTTTCCAACATCTAAACATTATAGGTGTTAAAACATTTACCACATGCATCAGCTCTAGTTACATTTGCATGTTTCTAATAACTCCAAAAGTACTTCAACGCATTATATATCATCAGCTGTTATTAACCATATGGACATTGTCTAATGTCTATGATTACACTGACATATTTCTCCACAGAGTAATATTGTTGCCAAAGGAACTCCTCAAACATATAAGCACACAATTATGTGGAAAATCATCATATGGTTGTCCTCACCAAATGAGAGTGTTAAATCACAAAATGGTCAAGATGCATTTACATTCTAATATTCTATTATGTCATGTTCAATTGTTGGGAAATGAAATGGGGGATTGTTCATTTCAATTATGGTGGGAGATGGCTTCTTTGCTTTAGCTAAGAAGTCGTTTCCATCAAAATAACCGAAGTAGATTATCATCTCACAAGTAAAAAAAGTGGATCACTGGATCCCATTTCCAATTTCACCATTTCGCACTCAATTCCCTGGCAACTAAAACACAACATTAAGGTACACAGACTTGTCTACCTAAGAAGAAGATGACTACACACCTCCATTGGAATGCATGCTCAACAAACATTTAATTCCTGTATATTTATTTGTTTTGGGCCTAGCACCTACATGTGTAGCCGTTAAGAGCTTCAGTTGCTTATAAATGTTCGGTGAACCTGAACCACAGCTATTAGTTGCTGCAGGATTGGCACGACAATAGTTACACATGTCCAAACACCCATATTTTACCTGGTCTTTTTTTTCTGATTGGTAAGCATTTTTTCTTGGTCAAATCTTTCTCTATCGGTAGGGGGCAAGACTCGAACTCAAGTTCCCTTACTAAGAAAGGGTACCTCTACCATCTTACCAAAAAGAGGTTCGGTTAGATTGCCTCATTTGACTAAAACAGGATCATCCCTAACCCGACACACCCTCGTATTAAACCAAAGGCTGCTCTGTTCTTCTTCAACAAGAATGTCTTCCACATTCCTTTAAAACCCTAAAAAGACTTAACATCTTTCTTCCCTCTCTTCCTCCTATATCATTTATCTTTTTTCAAATAGCCAATGAAGATAAACAAGGATATCATGACCCAAGTTCGCATCCACTCACAATCGTTCTCAAGTGACAGATTGCACCACGGGATATGATGGAAGAAATTAATTGATTCAATTAGCATTGCATCATCTAGAAAGGAAAATTGTACTAGAAAATTTTGTTGTTGCATATCCCAATACATTAAATATGTAAAATTCCTTCAGCTTATAAATGCTTAGACCCTATGCACTTTTTTCCAACTACATTATTCACATTACAAGTAACATGAAATCCCTAGAAGGTTGTCTTGATATATATGTCATGTGATAAATCAATAAAAACAAATGCATTTGTAGATAAATTTCATAAAAATATATATATAACAGTTGAAGAAACACAACCCCTCAGACCTTAAGGGATCCTGAGTGTCAAAATATCTGATATATATCTCATGATGCTCAGTAAGAAACTGCGACAGTTAAAAATACATGATGTCATCTCACACGACGTATGCCAAGTGTGAAACTGTGACACCCTTATACCCAGACAAACTCTTTCACCACATCACAATTCATCCACCCCATTTCAGGAATTCCTCCTGGAAAAGACTTTTCCCCTTTTCTAGCATATTAAACATCTAGAAAAATTGGTCTACCTGATATTTAAATTATAGAAGCATATTCTATTTATATTTTGATCCAAAAATTAAATTTAATGAGCCAGCCAACAGTGAAAGGCCCACATGAAATCTGTAACAACCAGCTCTATGATAAGATGGTCAAAATGAGCATGGAAAATAAGCTATCAAAAGGATTCAATGAGACAAAATAAAGGCAAAACATGAAATCCATGTAACTCATAACTTTGATGTCTCCAAAGAAAAACAATCAGAACTCTTGCCGCCAGATTTCACTATACTCTTAAAGCCCAAGCGCAAAAGGCCACACATTCAGCCCAAATCAATTGGTGGCTAATCATACAGTAATATATAGAAAAAAATAAGTTTAATTCACAACTAACACAACCCAATAACATAAATTGTTAACCAAACCAATCTACATGTACACAAGAACAATGAAAAGCATATTATATTTTTTTAGGATGCGCTTGGAAACGCATTCAAAAATATGATTTTGAATAAAGTAGCTTAAATAAGCTCGATCCCTAAGAAGTTCACTTTCTGCATTTTTTAAAAAGTCTATCTTTTGTACTAAAAGTTGTAAATGATTTTTTTAATTAAGCTTGTTTTTCAGGAGACATTTGGAAACACAGTGCTTTTTGCTTTTTTAAAAAGCAAAAGCGTGTGCAAACACGTTTCCAAACGCTACCTTAGAGAAAAACATAGGAGCCATCTGACTATAGAAGAGAGCACCCAAACAAAGGGAGACAAGGGATCTCCATACAATAAAAAACCAGAAGATAAGAGTAACATGGAATAAAATAAAGAGAGGTTATTCTCTCATAAACGGGGAAATTCCCAAGAAATTAACCCCAAACTTCACCTTCCGAACCATAAATTCCCCAACAGATTATAATTATAAGTACACAACACAAAAATGCCCAGTCAGATCCTCAAGAGACTATAATTCATCATGAAACGTCAAATTATCCCACTACTAAACTTGTGATTGACACCAGAAATAAAGAAAAAGACAGGTAAAATAATCATATTTATAGCTAAGATCACCCACCTGAAGCGTGAAAAGCCGATCCTCAAACTGGACTTCCTTTGTCAAAAAGTCTGCTCCAATGGTCGCCTTATACTGATTACTGAACTTCCGATTCACATATCTATAATTCATCACTTAAGGCCAAAAAAAAAAACACACACAAGCATCCATAATAACAACATTTTCAAATACTAAAACACAAAACAAATCATAAAAAAAAAAAACAAATTTATGGGATACTGGTTCATCAGAGATGTCTTTCCAACCCTGTTAACAGCAACACAAACGTTAGGCACACAAGATCAGATTCCAACAGAAACAGATCCAAAAACCAGATTTTCAAGTCAACAATTCGAAGCTAAAACGATCCATCCAAAAAATTCTTATAATTAACAACAGAAACGTCAAAAACAATCCAATCAAATCAAAAGCACCGAAACAGACCAAACAAACAAAAAACCCTAAAAACTGACCCGCTGTCGCCAAGGATTATGACCTTCAAGAGCATCCTCCGCCGAGAAGCCATGGATTCGAAACCCTAATAGAAAGAAAAAAATTGGTCCTCTTGGGTTCCCAAATAAGGAAAGATCGATCGAAACAAAACCCTAGAAATTATGAACAGAGAGTGAGAGAGCGACAAAAAAACGATTAATTTTGGTGGAAAAAAATTTAAATAATGACAGCTGAAAATGAAACTTTTAATAGAATAAAATAATATCCTGAAATAATTTCAGGCTGTTTTTTTTTAATGACGCAAATAACCCTGAACGCTGACCGTTTGATCGATGTCTTTAATTGGATGAACGGATGAGATGTTTTGGTATTCAAAGAAATATTGGGCGGTCAGACAGCGCATATTCGCATCGGCCAGCACGGATTGTACGGTTTTATTGCTATATACACCTTGTCAGAAGTTTTTCTTGCGTAGAACTCCTTGGGCTTCTTCAACTGGACTGTTGAAAATAGCACATGGGCTTTAAGCCTCACACCTAGGAGCCACAGGCCCACAATGGGTGATGACTTGGATTTTGTTTGAAAAATGTTAGATTCAGTCTTGTTTGCGTGGCACATGACATTTTTTTATTTTTTAAAAAATATTACACTCAAGAATCTTATATGCAGTCTTCATCCTTTTTATTTTTTTAAATATAGTATACATCATGTATGTATTTTTATAAAAATGAAATATATACTCCACTCTTTTAGAGAGAGAGAGAGAGTGCAAGTGGCTAAGTAGCTTTAGAAGGATATGAATGGAACGTAAAATGGGCTGATGATACTTTTTTTTTTTTTTGGAAGAACAAGGAAGTACACATTCTTTTATAAACAGTAGAAAATATAACGGATATATTTTAAGGTTCTTCATAATACTATATATACTGATCATTACATATGTTGAGCGGAGATTGCAAATGTGGTTGCCAAATAGACCGAGTGTTTCGGCACCCATTTTATTTTGTAGAGTGATTTACAAATCCTAAAGACTAGTGTGGTAAAATCAATAGATTTAAATGATTTGAACACATTTATATGTGGTTGCCAAATGATTTGAACACATTTGAACAAGGATAAAATCAATAGATTTAATACTTCTATTGAAATTATATATATCCTAAAATTATCATCCCGTTGTCTGAACATTAGTGTACAACGTCTATTAAAATACAAAATCATGTCATGTATAATTCTATATGCAATCATTTTTACTCTCTACATGTTTTTTTTTGTTTTTTATCATTTATTTTATTTTATGAAGTCTTGGGAAAGAACTGTAAATAACAGTGTCTAACTTACTTTTTTTATATCTTGTACCAAATTCTAGCTAGGTATTTTGTAATTCAATCTCTTGAAAATAGATATACATCAAAAGCCATTTCTTTCAACAATTGATCACCTACACAAACTTCCATTAAAATAAGATTTCTACTGGACTATACTACTTGTATCCAAAGAATGTTTCATTGTGGGTCACTAATTCTTGATCAATTCAAGTTCTAATATATGCTCAGAAAACAAAAGTTCCAATTCGGAGCCCGTCAGTACTGAACCGAATTCTTAAATTCCATGCCTTTATTTTTATTTTATTTTTTTTCAATTCCAAAAACCAATGTTTTTTATATAAAATTATATCCAATTGAACTTCTATGCAATGTTTAGAGAACCCAAATCACTGACCGGTCTGGCTTCCAAACCGACTAACCTGTACAACCTATGATAATTAAAACCGATTTTTAGAGTATCAAAAGTTATACAAATATTTTATTGCTGTGAATATTGTGGATAACCACCACCACTTCAACTCCCCACTTTCTCCATAACTCTCTCTCTTTATTTTCATAACCCCCCACATCTTTAACACCCCATATGTACCCCACCTCTTATTACTTGTAACTTCCACCCATTGAGTTTCCTTATGTACCTTATAAATTGAGGGTTTGTAATGTATTCCATAATCAACCAACAAGTGAAGAATAAATCCTCTCTCTACTTCTCTTCCTATATGCTTGTGTGTTTTGTTTATGTACTATTATGTTCATGTATTATAGTTAGTTTACAACACGTTATCAGCACGAATAAGCTCTTATTCGATTCAACCACTCAAGATGTTAAAGAATCTCCAAAGGTTTGTAATTTGGTGAGTTCATGAGATCTCCAAAGATTTGTATTGGTGAGTTCATAAAATTATATATTTTTTCTCAAAAAAAATAGATTCCCAAAGATTTATATTTTTGTGAATTTATGATATTCAAATCATCATGATTTATCTTATTTTATATTTTGTATACAACATGATAGACAATTTTATGATTTTCTTTTTGATAGAGAAAAATGGGTTTTCTTATCCTATCTTACATAATTAAAATTACCCATGCGTTGCATTCTTTTATATATTTGTTTTAAGAATGCATTTCTTTATGCATATGTTATGACAATATCATCCATGCATATGTTATGAATTATGAATACAACAGTATGTACAGTATGCAATTTTTTTTTAAGAAAAAAGTGTACTAATAATGCAACAGTATGCAATAGTACGTGAATATATATATAGAGAGAGACATCCATGTAATTTTATTCATGTAACCCGTGAATAATTTTTTTATGCAATATTTTTATTTATTTATTTGATTATTATATTTTCTATGTAATAGTTCATTGGTTGTTATTTGTTATTGGATCTCCCTGTTTATTATCTATTCTTTGAAATTTTATTTTCCTTAAATATTATTATTCAAATATTATATCTATATATAGAACCAGAAGTTCTCATAAATTTTAATTTTATGTGTAGAACCAGAAGTTCTCATAAATTTTAATTTTATGTGTAGAACCAGAAGTTCTCACAAATAAATTATAATTCTAATTTTCTGTGTAAACCGAAGTTCTCACACATAATTAATGGAACAAGAAGTTTTAATTAATTTTATATACATAACCAAAATTTCTTACAAAATTATAATAGAACCAGAAGTTCTAATCTTATATGTAGAACCATGCGTTAACGTCCTTACAAAATAATAATAGAACCAAAAGTTCTTATTTTATACATAAAACCAAAGTTTTTATTTTATATATAAATCCAGAAGTTCTAACTTTATATGTAGAACAAAAATTCTTAATTTATACATAAAACAAGAAGTTCTTATTTATGTGTAGAACCTGAAGTTCTCACAAACAAATGACACAACATACATTTCGATGATGTATATTAATCATGATTTATGTTTAGATCACGTTTGCAAATAATTGTTTAGATCATGTATGTTGATGATGATTTATGTTTATATGATCATTATGATGTGTTGAAAAATATTTTATTTTCTAATTTTGGAATTTTATGAAATTTTTTATTTATTTATGACGGAATCTGTTATTAATGAAATCGCCATGCATGATTTTAAAAATTGTTATGATTTTGTTGGATTTAAATCTCCTCTAAAAAAATGTGTACATGGATCCCTGAAGAATCATGTAAAATAATGATTATATTAGTCCCTGAAGGACTAAGTAAAACTCATTATATTACTTTATAGGAGCATGCAAAAATTGTGTTTACATGAATCCCTGAAGAACCATATAAAAGTTATGAATTATGTGTTCTAGTAGGACCATGCAATATATTTTTGAGGTCCTTAAAGGACCAAATGAAAAAAAAATTGTTTACATGGATCCCCGAAGGATCATACAAAAGTTACGAATAATGTGTCCCGGTAGACCATACAAAATTTTATTTATTTTATTTTATCCCTGAAGGACTGTACATAAAAATTATGATTATATGAATCCCTGAAGGACCATATAAAACTTTATTTTATTTTATGCTTGAAGGATTATATACAATTTTATTATCCTTGAAGGATTATATAAAATTAATGACTATTTGGGTCTATAAGAATATACAAAAGCTATGAAAATTTTATGGGTCCTTGAAGGATCATAAAAAAAATACATGCATCCCAGTAGGAACATGTAAAAACTGTGATTAGCTTTCACTATCATAATAAAGAGGATTTAAATATTAGAATCTCATTGTAAAAGGTTCACCGACCATTAGGTCTCAAAGATGCTCCAATAGTAGCAATATCGAAAGCAAAAATATTATTATTATCAAATTTCATATCTTCTCATTGCTGAACAATGAGCTTTGATAATAATATATATATATAAAATCATGAAACCAATCTATTGACTCAACATCATTGCCTGAAGCAAATGCATTTTATTTTATTTTGAGCAATGGACATGGTCAAGGGTTATTTCATGGTTTATATAATCACAATCATCGTAGAGATGACAAGTTATTTGAAACCACCAGAAGTGAATGCTATTGAATGAAAAAGAATTTTTTTTTATAACATAATTTTGGTCACGTACCTGAAGTACGTCCAAATCTTTAAATTGGTTGCGTACCTGAAGTAGGCGTAAACTCTTTATTGGTCATGTATTTCATATATGATTAGATATTTGTCAATGTACTTCAATTTTATATTTACGTCTTTATTTTCTTTATTGCATGAAATGCACTTTCATATTTATCTTATTTTCTTAATTAACATTAATTAATGCAAATGATAATATTATTTTTGGTATTACAAACTTGATCGAATGCTCAGAAGAGCAGATATCATATTATCAAAAGATACAAAATTTTGTATCAACGATACATTGTATCATGTAGATCCAGAAGAAGTCTAATAAAGACACATATCTCAATATATGCCATTATAAAATTATGGAATATTTAACATTAATAATGTCTCATGCTAGAAGCATACATTAAAAAAACTTTATGCTCCTTCTAAGGGTTATAATATAATATAAATATCCATAATTACTCATATGAACTAGAAGTTCTATGATCTTTATGATCTGGCATGAACATCTCGGATATCATGTACACGAAAATGCGTTGAACTATTTATTTGGGTATAAACTAAAGAACCAGAAGATTCTTTTGCTCGATGATAGTTTTTACAGCATGATTTGCGAATTATCATTTTAATGAGACAATATTTCCGTCGTTAGGGGAGGGAAGAATGTACCTGAAGTACGATCTGTTCCTAATGAACGACGAGAATTGTCGTGGAACTCATCCACTCTGTCTCATCTAGACTCACGTACCACTCAACGTGAAAATCAAATTCCTAATGCACGCCAAAAGCGTGATAGATCAATAGGTTCAAAAGATTCAGCTCTCCAGAAGTGGAGATCAAATGAAAAATCATGCTCTAATAATGCTCCAGATGAAATTATACATAATGCTCCAGAAAGATTATGAACAATAGATCCACTTTCTCTAAAACTCAAGAAGAGTATAATGTCTCTGAAGTGAAACGAGTTCCAGAAGTGACTACACAAACTCTTGAAGAGGAAAATGTACCTAATAATATTGAGATCTCTATATTTTATATGCATATAAGAGAAATGTGGGATCACAAATAAATGATCATCGATGACATATTTATCATACGAAGTAGCTATTGAAATTTCAAAGGGCGATGATTACAATGAACCACACAGCATAAATGAATGTTGACAAAGAAATAATTGACCAAAGTAGAAAGATGCTATTCAAGAAGAATTGGATTTTCTTGAAAAGTGTGGTATATATTCGAACCTATAATATATACCCCAAAAGATGTTAACCCTGAAGGTTACAAATGGGTGTTTGTAATAAAGTGAAATGAGAAAATAAAATTGCTAAATATAAGATATGTCTTATAGCACAAAGTTTCATGCAGAAACCTGGGATTTGATTGTGATGAAATATACTCATCAGTCACGGATACAGTAACATTCAATACCTAGAAAGTCTTGAAGTTTCTGAAAAACTCGATATGAGACTAATGGACGAAGTACCAACTTATCTATATGAGAATTTACATGAATCCCTGAAGGATATAAATTGCCTAAAGTAAAATTGAAGAGTATGTACTCAATAAAGCTAAGACATTCATTGTACAGCTTAATGCAGTGGGTACAACCGTCTTAGTGAATACTTGATAAAAGCAGGATATGAAAACAATCTCATTTGCCCGTGTGTTTTATAAATATATCCAGCAAGGGATTCGCTATTTTGACAGTTTATGTTAATAACATAAATTCAATTGAGACTCCTGAAGAGCTCAACAAAACTGCAGAATATCTTATGAATGAATTCGAAGTAAAAAACCTTGGAAAAACTAAATACTGTCTTGGCCTGCAGATCAAGCGAAGCCCAAGTAAGATACTTGTCTATCAAACAATATATATTGAAAAAGTTTTGAAACACTTTAATATGGACAAATGTCATCCATTAAGTACATATGAGTATCAGGTCACTTGACCCAAAATCTTCTGGTTCTGAAGTACCATATCTTTTTGCAGTTGATGCTTTATTACATTTGATACAGTGTACTAAACATGACGTTGCATTTTTAATTTAATTTATGGGCTAGATTTAAATTTGCATCAATTTGAAGGTACTGACATGATGTTAAGCACATTTTTCATTATATTCGTGGAACAACATATGTTGGTTTATTCTACTTAAAGAATTCCACTAATGGTCTCTTGTTGAAAGAATATCATGTGCATATTCGAGATATTTTTAGATCCTCACAAACATGCTATGTATCTATATGTGGTGGTACAATGATCATTATGTATCTACATCTTTGAGCATTATTTACAGGTTGATCATTATGAAGCTTGTGAATGTGAAATCGATGTTTTACAGATTTAGTGGAAGAACAACCATGCCAATTTGCTAACTAAAGCATGCCCACATCAACATTCAAAAAGATGGTGTACGACATCAGATACAACGTATTTGTAACCAATCTTTTTGGTCATATCATATGAGGGGGAGTATATTTTTAGATGACATTTGCGTGTTGTACTCTTTTTCCTTCGCTAGGTTTTGTCCCATTGGGTTTTCCTGACAAGGTTTTAACGAGGCAGTGTTAAAGCGCATACACCAATCTAAGATAAAGTATATTGTACTTTTTTTTTCCTTCGCTTTGGTTTTTCCACTGGGTTTTCCAAGCAAGGTGGTCATCTTAGCGTGGTGGTCATCCAAGGGGGAGTGTTGTGAATATTGTGGATAACCACACCACTTCAACTCCCCCACTTTCTCCATAACCCTCTCTCTTTACTTCCATAACCCCCCACATCTTTAACACTCCATTATGTACCCCACCTCTTATTACTTGTAACTTCTACCCATTGAGTTTCCTCCATGTACCCTATAAATTGAGGGGTTTGTAATGTATTCCATAATCAACCAACAAGTGAAGAATAAATCATCTTTCTACTTCTCTTCTCTATATGCTTGTGTGTTTTGTTTATGTACTATTATGCTCATGTATTATAACTAGTTTACAACATTTATAATTTTTTTTCATATTTTTATTAATTAAAATATTTATTACATGGTTGAACAATTAATTTTTACCCGGGAAGGGAATCTGTCTGATATCTATGCAATTTAAGAATAGTATCTATGCAGGAAATGGATGTAAAAAACAAAAACAGGTGAAGTCAATACCAAACACAATATTGGTCATGGAAACCAATCAACCCCACTTGCATATAAAAGGCCAAAAGAAAAGACAATTGGGACACTTATAATAAACAAAAAAAAATGATATTAGATGAAACGTGACGGGTTCGGATTCTCTGTGGGTTTATCACAGTGTCTCTGTGAAGACAAATGGGAAGCCGACGCGTGCGTGGTCTGGTCACATGGGTTCGGATCCTCTGTGGGTTTATCACATAGTGTCTCTGTGAAGACAAATGGGAAGCCGACGCGTGTGTGGTCTGGTCACATGGTAACACATGAGTGACTTAACGGAGAAGAAAAAATGTCACGCCGTCTGAAGAGAGTGTTACCATGTGACCAGACCACACACGCATCGGCTTCCCATTTATCTTCACAGAGACACTCTGTGATGAACCCATAGAGGATCCGAACCCGTGAGGGACTAGCCATGTGGGAGGTACACAAATTCAAAGTAGTGATTGACAGTTCATATTCTTTGAAATACATCAAATTGATGCCCCCAAAGAAATTTCTCCACTCCCACCCAGAATGTTGACCAGGGAATTCTGTATTTGGATAAACAAAACAAACTACTGAAGGGGAGAGAGAGAGAGAGAGAGAGAGAGAGAGAGAGAGAAGTTTATTAGCCACCACAGCCTACCTCCATGTGCAAGAGCATGTGTGTTTCATTCATGCATGCATGTGATGATGGCCCACATGAGAGTCATCATTCATGCATGGATCAGGTGTTTTGCATATTTGAATAGATGGCATCTTTTACAAGATCCCAAAAGTTAAGCCATCTAGAATATATGATATTTAATTAGAAGACAGAACAACAAAGATATGCCTGCCACAGTGCCAGAGCAATTCCATTCAATCATGCAATGCAACTCATTCAGGGAAAGACAGGAGATGAGGCAGACTAGAAAATTATATAACCTAATTTGTTCAAAATAGTCAAGCAAATTATAAAAAATGATTGGTTAGCCATTTGTTATTTGCCAGAAAACATAATACAAGCATAGATGCAAAATAAATTAAAAAAATTCCCAATAGAAAAAAAAATTGAATCGTTGCCACAACAATCTGGTGTATAACAAGGAAAAACGAAGATAAAATGCTTTACATTAGAGCAAACCTGTAGAGCTTCATGAGCTTCCACTGAAACCTCGAGTGTCCCTCTTCTTCCTCCCCAACTCCATCTCACGAGTCTGCTGGCCTTCACTGCTGGAGGCGGATGGGATTTGGCCATACTCGCTTGTCGGGGCACTGTATTCGGTGCTGGGGTAGTTTAGGCTGCCAAATGCGGTTTTCCTGAATTGGTCCATGTACTGGCCAGCATCATACTCAGAGCTTCCATAGGAACCGTAGACGTTGCTGTGCCCTGGGCGGATTCCTTCGTTCAGGTCTTCCAGGGAAACATCTCCTTCCAAAGCCCGCACAATCTGCATGATCATTGGTCCAAATTAGATGAGAACATGAGTCTGGACATGGTAAGCGTTGCTCTGAATTGGAGAGAATGAATTAAAAATTATTTACATTCATCATTTTGTATCCCACGATCAAAATCTTTCCCTTGTTATAAATAGGAAATACCTAATCGAAATAGGTAATATATTGATTTACTACCTGACTCATCCGTGGTCGACGACGTGCAGAGTGGCGGACACATGCAGCAGCACAAGCTACCATGCGGGCCACCTCGTTAATCTTATAATTCTTTTCTAACCTTCTATCAATGAGCTCGTCATAGTTGCCCTCTTCTATCGCGCGTGTAAGTATTGGTCTTGCCTGCAGTATTTAAGCAACTTAGTACCTAGTGGAGCTCATTAATTGATGGACAAGGTATGTGAAGTAACAAGACTAATAACAAGATTATGCTTTTAAACAATATGCAAAACAAAATGATGGGAAGGGAAAAGAACTAACCCAATCCACCAAGCTATCGTCATTGAAAGCATGAGCTGTATCAACAGGCCGACGCCCTGTAATCAACTCCAGAAGCATGACCCCGAAAGAGAAGACATCTGACTTGTCTGTAAGCTTGCCACTAGAGGCATATTCTGGCGCCAAATACCTGAAGGCAAAAGAAAGATAAATATTATCTTGATCAAACCGACATAGTTATTGTAAGATTTTGATAACCAACTATTAAGACCACGTGTTATTAACATGGACAGAACAGTAAGCAGAGTTTAAAAGTACTATAGCAGTGATCCTCATGGAAATACAACTCTCTGCCCCACAACTTCTAGGTTCAATTAAACCAAAACAATAACCCAAATGGCTGACATATACAAAGAAAAAGGTCTCACCCAAAGGTTCCCATGACTCGAGTGGAGATGTGGGTGTTGTTTTCTTCAGTGAATTTTGCAAGCCCAAAATCTGCAACCTGGACAACCAATTCAGTTGATCAATTGATTATTTTTTGCACACAGAATGGTAACTGGAGGGGCTTATGCTCATGTTAACACTTTACAGGGAAGACAATTTATGTCTTCTCTATCAAAGATGAAATGTGTACACATACATTGTGACGGAAGAAATGCAAATTCAAGAAATAGAACTTATATAAGGGTGAATTCTTTTAACAATGGTCTGAGGACGCTTCTGTGAATGCACATGGCTAAAGCTATGTCAATACCATACATTAAAAATGGAAGACGGAGATACAAGTCATACCTTTGCCTCATATTTATAGTCCAAGAGGATGTTTGCTGCCTTGATATCCCGATGAATAATCTTTGGATGGCCTGTGTGTGTATATCATTCAGTAAAACATGATGGTTCCAATTCCCACAATCCCATGTCTTCAGTTTGACATGACAGTTTTGCAAATTGGTGGCCAAGAATTTCAAATTCATAGTCAAGGTGAAAACTCACAATCCTCATGCAGGTATGCCAATCCTTTCGCTGATCCCAATGCAATCTTGAGCCTAGTTGCCCACTCCATCGTTGGTCGACTTCCTACAAAAAAAATACGTTCATGACATCCAGAAAAATACTAAAAAATAGTAATCCACAACCACAATAGATGATATCTTAAAATAACAGAGGAAAAGATGAACAGAGAACAACATCTATGAATCACATTACATCAAAGAAATCTTTCACTATGGAAGAGTTAAGCAACTATCTTCCATAATGCCCATTAGAAAGATCTTTTTTACTTTTGACAAAATAGTAAAGATAAGGGAAACTTTAGGAGGCAAAAAAAAGGATACATGTACTTATCAGTCAATTTAACTGCATTTAAATGTGTAATTCACCATAAAAAATGCATATGCCAATCTAGTGTCGGAAATGCACGTAAAACTGGAAAAAAATCATTGAGCAAGAAATTTACCATGCAAATGGTACTCAAGCGTCCCATTGGGAACAAATTCATACACAAGCATTCTTTGACCCCCGGCCATGCAGTATCCAACCAATGACACCAAATGCTTGTGATGAACACGGCTGATAATCTCAACCTCCGCCTGGAATTCACGCTCTCCTTGACCACTCCCAGATTTCAACGACTTCACAGCAACCTCTTTCCCATTGGGGAGGACACCTTTATGGACATATCCAAAGCCACCTTGTCCCAGAAGATTGGCTTTCGAAAATCCACCGGTCGCCATCTCTAGCTCTTCATAACTAAAGGTACTCTTCGAGAAACCAAGAGACATACCAGGTGACAACGGTGGCAATGGGTTTTCTGATCCCGAGTAGTTCGAAGCGGAACCTCCACTACTGCTTGCAGGCGGAGGAGGTGGTGGTGGTGTAAGGCTGTCAACCGGAGACTGTGGTGGGCGTGAAGCGTAAGCTGGTGGAGGAGAAGGATGCGGGGGTATCTTCATTACATGCTCCATTGGTGGTGGGGCGTTATGCTGCTGCCAATTCTGGGGGCCCCCACTATATACATCTTCTGAAAAAACATAATCAAGAACAATGCAAGACAGATTATTATCAATATCAGCAGCAATTGCGCAATAACAAAACCTTAATAGCCATCTACACTGCATAATAATCAAAGCAGTCAGCTTTCACATTCAATACAAAATTCTGTGAGAAATTCAACTACTCGCCCTGATAATCTTTCCTTATAACCCTTCAATTTTTATAAAATGCATATAGAACACATGAAAAAAATATCAAAAAATTCTTCTAACAAGCCTCACGACAAGGGCTACCAAAATTTAACATCAACTCATCGATCAATATGTATATAATATAAAACCAACCGCATTCAAACAAAAAGAAAGGCATAAGCACTTAAAAGTGACGTTTTTTTACCCACCAAAAAATTGACATCTTCAGATAGATCTACGAAGAGGGACTAAAAAAAAGATCACCTTTCGGCGGAGGCATTGGAGGACCGCCTCCATAATACACGATCTGCTGACGCGGCCTCTTCTTCCGGCAACACAGCACACACAACAGACTCACCACTAAAAGAACAATAACACCTCCGGCAGCGATCCCGATGACAGCCCCCGTCGATATCGAGCTCGACGACGACGACGACGGAGGCGGCGACAACGACGAGGGCGGCGTCCTCGCCGACGGAGGCGAACCACCGGAAGACCTTGTCGGCGGAGGCGGAGACGACACCAACGGCTTCGCCGGAGGAGGAGGAGAGGTGGATCCAGGGGGAGCGGGAGGAGAAACAGAGGCCGGAGGCGGAGGAGAAGACGACGGTGCCGGAGGCGGAGGAGAAGACGACGGTGCCGGAGGCGGAGGAGAAGACGACGGTGCCGGAGGCGGAGGAGAAGACGACGGTGCCGGAGAACTCGGAGGAGTAAGGGTCGGCGCCGGAGAAGTCGGAGGAGGGGGAGGAGAAGACGCCGGAGCGGGGGGAGGGGAGGTGGTGTTGGACGGCGGAGGCGGCGGCGATGTAGGCGCTGGAGCTGGAGGGGTCGACGACATTGATTCGGTGGAGATCGAGAGAGAGAAAGAGAGAGAGAGAGAGGAAGGGATTTGAATTTGATTGGATTGAAAACCTAAAAATAAAAAAAAGGGGAAAGATTGGAATAAAAAGGAAGAGTCAGCTAATGCTCGACTGGAGAGAGAGAGAATAAGCATTGATTAGTGGGAGAACTGCAGAGGCAGGAAATCAAGCTTTCGATACCCTGATTTTATGCGAGGGTATTTCGGGGATTGGATTTTATTTTTTATTTTTCGGTCCACGCGCTTTTATTATATTTTGAATGTTTGATAGAGAGCCGGCTTTTTTTTTTTTTTTTTTCATGTGACCATCCAAATAATCATGGATAATAATGTACAAATCCTTATTAAAGTTAGAACAGATATTCAAATCGTTAAAAATTTACAAAAACTTATATATATCTATAATTTCAAAAAAAAAAAATAATCTTAAATTTATAACCATGAAATGATTAAATTATTCTCAAATTTTTAGCCGTTTTCAAATAATACCTCAATGAAAATTAAAAAACATAAAAAGTTTTACAAATATAATTTGATCTTTGCATAGACTAATTTGTTTCTATGATTGTTTATTGAAACTATAATGTTTACATAATTACATGGTGATAAAATATTCTATCAAATTTGAATGAAAATTTAATCTGATGATGATAATTAGATTTTTGTGAGTTTTTAGCTAGAGAGTAGAAACCCCAACTTTCACAGAGACTTATATAGGATTACCCTGCATTTTGCAGGGATGTACATTTCTTTTATTTTTTTATTTTTATGGGGTCTTTTGTTTTTTGTGTCATTTGTTGGGACTATAGGTTGGTCTTTATGGGAGGCTTTTTTTTTAATGAACTTTTTTTTATTAGTAGAATTTAGATTATCTAGAGTTGTTTGTTTGTTATATTTGTATTTTTATTTGATGATTTTAAACATGTTCGGTTTGGACGCATTTGACAAGTGCTAAAGAAAAGGAAAAAAAAGAAGAAAGAGTTTATTATTTTTTTTATTACTGCACATTTCAGTTTGGAGGATCAACTGATCATAGTTGGGATTATTGATTTTGCATTAATGTATATATTGCTTTATCCAGAGTGGGAAAAAGATTTAACATGGCTTTTCCAGACAACAGTTGATTTATAAGTAGAAAGAATAGAGAATTCTGAAACAGTATGTGAAACTGTTTCTTTAATTTATTAGTTTTTTTTACATTTTTTTTAAAAGACACTTTGTTTTCACATTTTAAACAGTGTGAAAGTTCTAAAGTTAGTTATTAAGATGAACCATTTGTTTTGGCCATAATGTTTGTCTTCAAATCTACTAACAAAGGTGTAAATTATGCAAGCTTGCACATACAAAGTCATCATCATATTTTAAAAGCTTGCATTAAGAACTATTACAAAAAATTATATATTTTAAAACGTTTAAATTGGGGCCATTAGTGATCATGGGCCGGATCATTAGTAGAAACCCAACTAAAATGGGCCGGAATTCAGTCAAACCAAGGCTTCACTGGCCGTTGACTTTGACATTGTCAAACAGTTCAATTTAAAAAATTAATAATAATAAAATCTGGCGAGTGTATCCAAACCATCATTAACAATCATTGTTTTGTTGAACGTGTTGACGTAGCTTTTCATTTTAAAAATAAAAAAATACCACAAATTATAATAATAAATATATTGGAGAAACAGTTGGCTAAGTTTCCACAAATCTAAGCAAACACAATGCGAATGTCAGCTCTTTTTCTTTTTGTTATATAAAGCATTGCAAGTGAATTTATAAATAAAAGCGGATATATTCAATTTATTTTGTAGTTTTAATTACAATTACATATACTAGTCTATCATAATACATGAAGATTAATATTCTTTTGATTTTTTTTAAAATATAATATTGTATGTCAGTATATACTTCATTCATATAATTATACATATATTTCAATAGATAAATATATAATTTTTAAAAAATGAAAACAATGAGAATTATGAATGAGGATGCATGCGGGGTTTAACGTATCTTTTTTACAAATCATATATCGATCTTTTAAAAATGTTTAATAGTATATATATATATATATATATATATATATATATATATATATATATATATATATATATGAAAATGATTGCGTGCGGCAAACGGCAGGTGTGGCAGTGACGTGGGCCGTTCAATCGCGGGTCCATCGCATCCAACAGTCGACGTGAATCGCACCCGACCGTCCGATGCGATGGACCCGTGATCGCTGCCGCACCCGCCGTTCGCCGCACGCAATCACGTTATATATATATATATATATGAAAATGATTGCGTGCGGCGAACGGCAGGTGCGGCCGCGACGTGGGCCGTTCGATCGCGGGTCCATCGCATCCAACGGTCGAGATGAATCGCCCCCGACCGTCCGATGCGATGGACCCGTGATCGACGGCCCGTGATCGCTGCCGCACCTGCCGTTCGCCGCACGTAATCACGTCCCTATATATATATATATATATATATATATATATATATATATATATATATATATATATATAGGGAAGTGATTCGGTGCATGAATGCGGTCGTGCGGAAGCGATCACGGGCCGTCGATCACGGGTCCATCGCATCGGACAGTCGGGGGCGATTCATCTCGACCGTTGGATGCGATGGACCCGCGATCGAACGATCGACGTCGTTTCCCGCATTCCCGCACTGAATCACTCGTGTGTGTGTGTGTGTGTGTGTGTATATATATATATATATATATATATATATATATATATATATATATATATATACAGGGCCGATTAGGTGCGGCGAACGGCAGGTGCGGCGTCGATCGTGAGCCGTCGATCACGGATCCATCGCATCGGACGGTCGGGTGCGATTCACGTCGACCGTTGGATTCGATGGACCCGCGATCGAACGGCCCACGTCGACGCCGCACCTGTCGTTCGCCGCATCTAATCGCCCCCGTGTATATATATATATATATATATATATATATATATATATATATATATATATATAATATATATATCTTATTAACGAAATAGAAATGCAACGTCTTTAATTTAATGATCACATAAACTGGATAATGCTTTTCAATTTCCATACCATTTTTACCTCCCTCATGTATCACAAAAGGTATATTTCTTTAGTTGTTGGTGTGGGGGAACAAAAGAAGTAATTTAGAAGCAAAGAAAAGAGTGACCTGAAATGTCAATAATTCAGACAGCCTCAAAGAGACCTAATTAGATAGGGACAACTAACGTGGTTGTCGAGGAATTCAGAGAGAGAGAGAGAGAGAGTGAGAGAGAGATCAGTTGGTTGGAAAATATAATTGTTATTGATAAGCTGTGGAGACAGCAAGGACAATGTGGTTTATCAACTTCTCATTTGAGATTTTATATATGATTGTTTGAGGTCCTAATTAACTACTACAAACTTCATTATTAGCTGTGGGATTGATGTTAATTGTCTGGGATTAAGAAGCTAATTAAACTATTAGAAAAATCAGGCAGGATGTCCCAAGCAAAATATTAAAAATATAAAACAAATGAATGATATGTTGATGCTACTTCTCAACATACATATTTTTAGTCTTATTCCCAACATAGATTTCATTTTCAAAAAAGTTATTATTTGTATAATATTTGAGCATGCAATGGTTGAATTAACTTTTCTCAAATCTCATTTTGATAGAATGACAGAGATACCCCTATAATATTAAATTCATGAGTCTTACTGTTTGTTGATAAAAAAATATTTATCAATAAAAAAATATTTTTTGCCTATTCAAAAATCAAATCTAACATATTATGGACATTTCAAAATAATAATCACCATACATAAATATTTTATTTTGGACCTTGTAAACCACACAGGAACTACGAATTGTGATGTAGGTTATCAGTTATCACAGGAATTGAGAATTGAACCATTTTACAGAGTTATTTATACTTAGATAGCATTTGAAAATAAATTTTAAAAAAAACTTTTTACTTAAAATAACTTTTGAAAATAGATTTTTAAAAACCAGATTTTGTTATTTCATTTTCATAAAAAACGAGACTTCCAGGGGCAAGGAGTTGATTTTGGATTAAATATAATTCCTATGAAAATGTAATTAATCTTTAAAAAATATCCAAATATGTTTTCAAACTCGAGACAAAAATAAATTATGAGGGTTAACACTTGGATAATATATATTAACAAGGTATGTCACACCACCATTTATATTTGATAGTCAAGTAATCATTATTTTATTAACATTTCATTGAGTACTTCTTCGGTCATCCTAAATGAACTAATTAGTGGGTTTGATTTCAATATTATTACAAAACAGCTTGCAACAACTATCAACTCATAAACCACATTATATTAATTAATCATAGTTAGATAAAGCACGCTCAATGCAACAAAACCATGAATGGGTATCTTCATGATCATATTACACACACACACACACAGGGTTTTTTGCCTTTATGCCACTAAAAAATATGTTATTTATTTTTATACCATTACCATTTTTCTTAATAAAAAAAATGTGCCCCTCTTTTATCTTTTCTAATAAAATGAAACTTAATCATAGTTAGTTCTTAATTAATAAGTAAAAATGACAAAAATAACATTAACATAATATTTGTCATAATGTAAATAATTAAACATCATAATCTAATTAATCTCTTGTTCTTTCTAAATCAATCATGAGCCATTAACCTTATCCATTCCTTTTTAATTCAATCAAGATCTAGGTTTTTTTAAAAGAAATTTATCATTTTGTAATATGTATGATTAATTTTTCTCAAAATAATTTTATTTCATTTCTACTAAAATAAGTATTACAAAATACTATGTCGATAATAAATGGTTTGTATGTTTAATTTTTATGTTTGGATTTTAGATGAAATTTATCATTTTATGTTAAAATTAATATTTTTATTTTTGTAAATAATATATTTGGTAAGGTAAAATATGAAAAAAAAAGAGTAATTTGGTCATTTATCCAAGATATTAACTGTTTTAATAAAAATTTGGATGAAAGTTAACTAGGATGGTAAATATGTAGAATTTCTACATCTTCCAATGGTATAAAAGTGAATAGGTTATTTGGAGTGGTATAAAAATAAATAGTATGTTTTTAGATAGTTTATATGCAAAAATATATATACATTAATCTGTTTGGAAACATAGATTGAAAAGTAGCTTTTGGAATAAAACTGTTTTTAAAATGATTTTGACCTTGACTTTTATTGGGATGTTTATTTTTTTAATTCAGGATTTAATATTTGAAAGAAGTTTAATGTTTGACAAAGAAAACTGCTTTTCAATTAAAAAAATTGATTCCGACAAAAAAACGTTGTTTTTTAGCTTTTCAAAACACAGATTTCGAGAGAAAAATTAAAATGAATTCAACTTTCGATTTTGCAATGAATTGCCCCGTTTGGCTACACGATTTTAACTTTTCAGCTTTTCAAAAAGCAGAATCGCACATAAACATGCAACCAAAGGCGATAACTTTTACCCTTGTGATTCTTAATTGATATGCAAAAGACAAGCATTTATAAGCTGTTATGTCTTATTATAGTGGGAAAACCTATAAGGAAATGAGCTTAAGAAAGCAATAAAATGTTTGCTAATCTATATTACTATATAAAAGGCTCTTAAACCAAAAACCTGCCGTTTGACCTATTTGTCCCTGTCAATTCATTCAATCCCATTATAGTCCATTCATACCACTTTAATGACAACCATTTTTTCATTTTACCCTAACACTTCTATCTAATTCCAAGAAAATTTATTTACATCATTTTAATCTCATTTATAGTATTTTATAATACATACATTTCATTATGCAACATATTCATTAATCTATAATTAAAATTGATTATCATAATATTATTATGATACTCTTACATTTCTACTCAATCCCATGAAAATCTATTTACAACATTTTAATTCCATTTATAGTTTATTATAATACATACATTTTATCATGTCATATATTGATTAATTTATAGTTAAATTTGATTATCATAATATTATTAGGATAAGACATATATTATACATTAATAATATAATTCGCAAAAAAAAATCTCATTTCATATACAAAAACATGATACATTAAAAAAAAATCAAATATTAATATAATTCACATCTATTAATATTTATTTAATTCACATATATTTATTTGATTAGCATTTACTATATTCACTTGGACTTCTCGACTCTATTAATGCCCCAAATGATCAATGACTCATAAGATCTATCCAACAAAAAAATATAATTCACAGTAATTAAAAATGTAATCCAATAAAAAAACAAACGTATAAAATACTGTTATAAAAAAATATTGCTATAAAAATGGACAAATTCGGATTTGAGCTTTGTGTGAATTTAACAATAGATTTAATCCAATGAAAATACATTCATATTATTGTAATCTCATCCATAATTTATTCATATTTTCATCATATCATGCATGACATATTAAAATTTTAAGCTTCACATTTCATCATACTTATATGATTACTACTATAGATATATCGTAAAATAATATTAATCATTTACATCATTTATGACATTCATATGCCGACTTATCCATGAAAAATTTTCTTTATATCAATTATGATTAAATTACATTAATAAGCTGACTAAATTTATATTAATATGTTTATTATTTGAAAATTATATTTGAATATCATAGTATTATTAGGATAAAAGAATTCTTATAAAATAAAAATATATTCAAAATTAGAATTATAAATTTATAATATGATTTTAGCTCTTCATAATACAGGATGTGTAGCTGTCTTCAAATTATTAAATCTGATGATATTAAAATATTTTATTTTAAATTTATTATCTATATCAATTGTTGATTTTTGCATTCAACATGTTTGAGTTTTAATGATACAATTTATAATATTACAACTCTCCGTCGATCAGAGAACCCACATTCATAGTTTTGTTGATTCAAATCGTTGACCTCATTATTTATATTTAAAAAAAATTACCAGTGGACTATAAGTGCAACTTTTTCCATTAACTAAAACAACTTTGATTATTCTACGTACTTCCAAATTACATTACTGGAAATGCTTAGCCAATAACATTATAGGTTATTGATATGAAAATATCATAATGAAATTTCGTTGAGATCCACTCTGTGTTTTGAAATAAAGTCTGTGGTTGATCCCATTAAGAATTTATACAACTTCATTTATTTTATTTTTCCATTTGCATGGTACATAGAAACTTTGAAGTTATTCATATCTAAAGATCATCAAAAAAATAATTTCCTAGATATTAGGGATTAGGATATATATGTGAGTGATGTGATGGCGCCTATTTAAGTTTCATATTTTTATATTTTACCCTGGGAAACCCATCCAAGTATTGCAAACCTGAATATGTTTCTACCATACCCTTGATAAACTGTCACCACATCTACAATCACAAACACCAATAAAAAATAATTCCTTCAAACAAACAAACATAAATATCAAAGAACTTAATCTTCGCAGATTGACAATGAAATGTTTAATATAACAATAGTATTTCAATTAATTCATGCGAAGCTATATTAACAAGTTTGATTTCATTTTTAAATATTTGTTAAATTTCAATTTTCTAATAAATATTTTTTTGTATTAGGATGTCTTGTACTTAAGGGGTTGTAAACCTTTAAAAAAGAATGAATAAGATATTTTGATTTATTTGTGATATTTATTATACTTTCAATTATTTATGACTTTATCTTCTTATGTTCTTATTGTGGTGTATTATCTTCAACTACTTATCTGGTTGCATCATATTCTACGTCCACACCACTTTTAAACCAAAACAATTAAGTTACCAACGTTCCTGAATATGATATATATATAAAAAAATTTATTTCATATAATGCCCTTTATTCAAGTATTTGAAGGATTTTATTACATAACATCTAACATAATGGAAAGGAGACCTAATAATTAACTTTGCTTCCTTAAAGAGAAATTGTTTATATTTATTGTTGTATTTAAATTATTTATTTATTGTACATGTGGTTGCCATGCAAGATATATATTCGTACTACAATGTTCAAAAATAAAGTTGCTTAAATTTACTGATAATGATAAAGTTGCTTAAATTTTTTTCTTTGGTTCCCCTTTTTTAAAAATTTAGCATGTCTCTACTGTTAGGAGAAAGAATTTTCAAATAATAAATTTGTTTTAAGAATAAAGGGGATTGTATTGTTTGTCTTCCTTTAAATGACTTTTAAAACACTTCTAATTTCATTTTTGTCCTTCTCAATTTATGCAAATCTGCCATTGTTCCAAATGCATTTAATTATTCATTCATTCATCCACCCCTCCATCTCTTCATTTTGTATGTCTTTTTAAATTCTTGAAAATCTGTACTTGTCATATGACTATACATATTCTTGAATTCAATTTAATCATCCTTCAAGAAACAATAAATACCAAATAATTCTGTATTGTTGAATTCTTTATGAACTACTTCAATTTAGAATTCAATGAGATTCATACATTTTATTCATACCAGCCATGGTGGAGATGAGCTCTGCTTGGATATAAAAGTTGATATTGGTGATGTGCGGACCAGACCGTCTCCAAAAGATCTCCAAACGGGTTCATGTTAATTTCTCTCTATATTTCTTTTTATTTATTTATTTATCTTTGGTGGATAGTTCTGATTTTTTGATAATCATCGAAGCATCGTGGAGGCGGTTAAGCCGACCATTTTGTATTCATATTATACGTCTAAGGTTTTTTTTGGAGAGTTACACCCAATAAAAAAATATTTTTATCTCATATGGTTTCTTCTTTTTATTTGTTGTTAGAATTATACAATTAAAGTCTGAATAATGAGATTGTATGAAAGTGCAAAAGCAAATAAATATTCATGTTAGAAGACTACTGTAATTTATGAATAATAAGAATTAAAGTGTTACGATTATTATGCAATCATGTGGAGGGTTAAATTTTAGATGAATTGTTATATATGATCGAGTTGTGTCATGCGTATCAAATTTTTTTAATATATTTTCTTTATTTTTTTAATGGGATAAAAATCTTAAAATGTTTCACTTTTATTAATTAAAAACTTTTGGATAAAAAAATTGGTCACTTTTTTTAATTTTTTATCATTGATCCAAATTTATTTTAATTGACTTATCTTAACAAGTATTTAATGCAACTTAATATAGTTAATATTTATAATTCAAATCAATAAAATAATCCATGTGCATCGCACATGCACATTAGCTAGTGTGGTAAAAGAATCTTGATCTAATTTTAATTAATTTTAGATTTTTATGATCAAAGTATTGATTTTCACAATTCCTAATTAGATCCTCTTGTTTTCCATTTTTAAAGTTTAGATAATTACGTGATTGCCATATTAGGATTTTGGGGGATTTGCTGCTACACTTGTAGTCGGTAATTACATTTTAAAATATATATTTCTAAAATTAAGTATCTACCTTTCTAGAAAACAATATTCTAATGAATTTTATACACTATTATTTGTTAAAAAAATTATAAATTTTTAATTAGGCATGCATTAGAGTTGCACGATAGACAAAATGTCAAACAGGAGGTTGTGTTTATGCACAATCTTAAAGGAAAAATATATGTAATTTTAAGGGAATTTGAGTTAAAGAAAAGCTGATAAAAAAAAATTATTTTACTTTTGATCAATAAATATGTTTGTGTCAGTAATGAAAAATAATAAAAAATACAAACTTTGTTGTAAATATGGATTACTGACTTTGACTTTGTCAACACTTATCTTAAAGGATTAGACTCAATCTTTTTCACTTTGTAAAGGATAGATAAAACCAAATCTCTGTAAAATCTTGTTTGTTGCTATCTTTTAATGCCTATAAATACAGGCCATCATTGTATTCATTAGATCAATTAAGAAGATAGAAAATACAGAGTTCTTCCTTCATCTCTCTCCCATATTTCTCCTTTGGTTGGTATATTTAATCTTATTCTTTTATTTACATTTATAACACGTTATCAGCACGATCCTCTATGTAAATCAACTACTACATACATATAATTAATTTTATTCAATAAGCCCGGAACCCGTAGGAAAATTATGTGTAGAACCCGTATACATCTATCTTCTATTTTTCATACATGCAATCCACGTGAATTATTTTCATGCATATGTTATGATTTTTCCATGTAACAGTATGCATTTTTTTCATGCAAGCTGTATACATCTAATTATGCATGCAATTTTTTATGTGAAACAGTGTGCATTTTTTTTCCATCCAACCCTTATACATCTAATTATGCATGCAATTTTTCCCATGCAACAGTATGCGGCATCTATCAATTGATTATTTATTTTTCATGCAATAGTTCCATATTTGTCATTTATTATTAAAATTTAAATATTTTATTATTCAAATATAATACATCTATATGTAGAACCAGAAGTTCTCACAAATATTAATTTTATATGTAGAACCAGAAGTTCTCACAAATTCTAATTTCATGTGTAGAACCAGAAGTTCTCACAAATATTAATTTTATGTGTAGAACCAGAAGTTCTCACAAATTCTAATTTTATGTGTAGAACCAGAAATTCTCACAAATAATTAATGGAACCAGAAGTTTTAATTAATTTTATATACAGAACCAGAAGTTCTTATTTTATTTTATGGAACCTGAAGTTCTAATTAATTTTTATTTTGAACTAGATGTTCATATTTTATATATGGAACCTGAAGTTCTAGTCTTATTAGAACCAGAAGTTCTCACAAACAAATGATAACATATGTTTCGATCGTGTATGTCCTTTATGATATCCTATAATAATTTTGAATTTATTTTTCTAATTATGGGATTTAATTTTTTTTTGGGATCGGACTTGTGTTATAACATCCAAACATCATGCACAGTATATATATATAAAAAAAAAAGAGATGATGAAACAGTATGCATATATATGTGTGTGTGCATGCAACAGTACGTGGATATATATATATAAAGACCATGCAATTTCATTAATATTCATATACACCAATCCATGCAATATATATTGAAAGCATGCCACCCGTGAATACATTTTTTTTTGCAATATTTCTTCTGCATGTATGTTGTTTTTTTTTAAAAAAAACCATCAATATTCCGTGATATTATTATGGCGGTCCTGTAATTTCTTGGATTGTTATCATGTATGTATATTTTTATTTTGATGGGTTGAAATTTTTTTAAAATGAATATTATTCTTCCAAATAATGTGTAACCCGTGGCCATATAAACAATTGGGTTATTATTATTTTATTTATGTCTTATATTTATGAACCCATCTAGTTTGACTGTTATGAATGCTTAGATTTTATATTCCTATTGGATTATTGAAATCTCTATAAAGTTAAGACCATTAATATGTTTGTGAATAAAATATGATTTTATTTAACTACAAGTCAAGTAAAATTTGATCTTTATGCAAAATGACATTTAGCTTCACTGAATTTATGATTTTCTTGATTGAATGAATCGGTGATAAAGGATTTGACAGAGCATTAGCTCTCATCTAGATTCATATTATATCATTTATTATTTTTGCATCAATGATTGTTGATTTTTCCTTTGAGACATCACATATATGATGACCTAAAAAATAAATGAGCAGAAAGATCTGTTGAACTTGTGAAACTCCCTGAAGGAATGTTATGATCACCAGAAGTGATCATATTTTTCAAAGGCATATGCCATAAATGGCTAAATCTAAAAATTCATAATGAGACTTTATTGAGAGATGGTCCTGAAGACCTAAATTTTATATATGCCTTCACTTAGTTTTTTTTGAGATATTGACATTATTATTTAAATTGAAATGTCTTTACCTTTATTATTTTGCATCATGATATTTTTTTTACTGCATTTAATTTATTTAATGGTTAATTTATTAAAATATTTATTCTATTTTGAATGACTGAATTTTATTATCCATTTTAAAGGTATGGATCGGAAAGTCATTACAAATAATGATATTTGTCTGGTAGATAGTGCAACATCTCATACCATTCTGAAAAACCAGAAGTTTTTCTCTGACTTGGTATACAATGCAGCTAAGGTGTCCACCATTGCTGGACCAGTCAATATTATTGAAGGCTCCGGAAGAGCCCATGTGATATTACCAAATGGTACCCATCTATTCATCCAGAATGCACTATATTCAAGCAATTCTAAAAGAAATTTGCTTAGTTTTAAAGACATAAGGATGAACGGATACCATATTGAAACAAGCAATGAAGGTAACAAAGAATTTCTTTGCATTACTTCTAGTGTTGGAAGCCTGAAGCTTACACTAGAAAAAATTTCCTGCACTATCCATGGGGTTATACCAGACAATACTTAGCGTTGTAGAAACACACTCTGTCATGAGCCTGAAGCTCAATGATCCAAATACCTTAATATTATGGCACGATCGCTTGGGTCATCCTGGAGCCAACATGTTACGAAGGATTATGAATAATTCTAATGGACACTCTATGACAAACCAACATCTTACCCTACCTAGTGATTATATTTGTACCCCTTGCTCACAAGGTAAACTTGTTACTAGACCTTCTTTTCTTAAAATTGCATCTGAGTCTCCATCCTTTTTACAAAGAATCCATGGTGATATTTGTGGCCCAATTCACCCTCATAGCGGACCTTTTAAATATTTTATGGTTTTAATTGATGCATCTACTCGTTGGTCACATGTTTGCTTACTCTCTACTCGTAATTTAGCATTTGCTAGATTACTTGCTCAAATTATCAGACTTAGAGTGCATTTTCCTGACCATTACATTAAGTCCATTCGATTAGATAATGCAGGAGAATTTACTTCTCAAATTTTTGATGATTACTGTTTATCACAAGGTATTGATATTCAACACCCAGTTCCCCATGTTCATACACAAAATGGTCTAGCCGAATCTTTGATCAAACGTTTACAACTTATTGCAAGACCTTTACTCATGCAATCCAAATTGCCCGTGTCTGCTTGGGGACATGCCATCTTGCATGCTGCTAAGCTAATTAAACTTAGGCCGACTGCTTATCACCCTTTTTCACCTTCACAACTTGTGTCAGGCTGTCAACCCAACATTTCACATTTGCGTAAATTTGGTTGCGCAGTGCAAATTCCTATCCCACCACCACAACGTACAAAAATGGGTCCCCAACGTCGTTTGGGAATATATGTTGGTTATGATTCTCCTTCTATTATTCGTTATATGGAACCATTGACAGGTGATGTGTTTACTGCTAGATTTGCTGATTGTCATTTTGATGAGACACTTTTCCCGCCGTTAGGGGGAGGGAAGAACGTACCTGAAGTACGTTCCGTTCCTGAAGAACGACGAGAATTATCGTTGAATGCATCCACTTTGTCTCATCTAGACCCCCGTACCGCTCAATGCGAAAATGAAGTACGAAGGATATTGCATCTTCAGGATATCGCAAATCAAATTTCTGATGCATTCAATGATGCAGCCAAAGTGACCAAATCACATGTACCAGCTGCAAATGTGCCAGCCCGAATAGATGTCACAAGAGGACAAACTACAAATTTGGCGGCAAATGAATCTTCTGCACGCCAGAAGCGTGGAAGACCTATAGGTTCTAAAGATTCAGCTCCCCGGAAGAGGAGACCAAATGAAATATCATGCCCTAAGAATGCTCCAGAAGAAGTTATACATAATACTCCAGAAGAGATTATGAACAACAGATCCACTTTCTCTAAAACTCCAGAAGAGTATCATGTCCCTGAAGTGACACGAGTCCCAGAAGTGACTGTACAAACTCTTAAAGAGGAAAGTGTACCTAATAATAATGAGATCTCTATATTTTATGCGCATTCAAGAGAAATGTGGAATCGTAAAGAAATGATCATCGATGACATTTTTTCATTCGCAGTAGCTACTGAAATTTCAAAGGGCGATGATGATAATGAACCACGTAGCATAAATGAATGTCGACAAAGAAGTGATTGGCCAAAGTGGAAAGATGCTATTCAAGCAGAATTGGGTTCTCTTGAAAAACGTGGTGTATTCGGACCTATAGTACAGACCCCAAAAGGTGTAAACCCTGTAGGTTACAAATGGGTGTTTGTAAGAAAACGAAATGAGAAAAATGAAATCACTAGATATAAGGCACGTCTTGTGGCACAAGGTTTCCTGCAGAAACCTGGGATTGATTATGAAGAAACTTACTCACCAGTTATGGATGCAATAACGTTCCGTTACTTAATAAGTCTCGCAGTTTCTGAAAAACTCGATATGAGACTAATGGACGTTGTAACAGCTTATCTATATGGGAATTTAGATGCTGATATTTATATGAAAATCCCTGAAGGATATAAATTGCCTGAAGCAAAATCAAAGAGTATGTATTCAATAAAACTAAGACGTTCATTGTACGGCTTAAAGCAATCTGGAAGAATGTGGTACAACCGTCTTAGTGAATATTTGATAAAAGCTGGATATGAAAACAATCTCATTTGCCCATGTGTCTTTATAAAGAAATCCAATAAGGGATTTGCTATTTTAGCAGTTTATGTTGATGACATAAATTTAATTGGGACTCCTGAAGAGCTCAACGAAACTGCAGAATGTCTGAAGAAGGAATTTGAAATGAAAGACCTTGGGAAAACTAAATATTGTCTCGGTCTGCAGATCGAACAAAATTCTAATGGAATATTGATCCACCAATCAAAATATATAGAAAAGGTATTGCAACGCTTTAACATGGATAAAGCGCATCCTCTAAGTACACCCATGGTCGTTCGATCCTTGGACGTTAAGAAAGACCCATATCGTCCTAAAGATGAAAACGAGGCAACTCTTGGTCCAGAAGTACCATATTTGAGTGCTATTGGTGCACTGCTATACTTGGCTCAATATACGAGACCAGACATAGCCTTCTCAGTCAATCTCTTAGCGAGATACAGTTCTGCACCAACTCGTAGGCATTGGAATGGTATCAAGCATATTATGAGATACCTTCGTGGAACCACCGATTTGGGTTTATTTTATTCAAATGATAAATCTAATGATTCGCATCTAGTTGGCTATGCAGATGCAGGTTATCTTTCTGATCCTCACAAAGGTCGATCACAGACAGGTTATGTGTATCTTAATAACAATGCTGCTATCTCATGGAGATCTACAAAGCAAACATTGGTGGCTACCTCATCTAATCATGCAGAAATATTGGCGTTACATGAAGCTAGTAGAGAATGTGTTTGGTTAAGATCATTGATTCAACATATCCAAAGCACCTGTGGATTGTCATCTACAACAAATATTCCTACAACCATATACGAAGACAATAGTGCATGCATTGCTCAAATCCAAGGAGGTTACATCAAGGGAGATAGGACTAAACACATCTCACCGAAGTTCTTCTACACCCATGAACTTCAAAAGAATCACGAAATTGAAGTCAAACAGATCCGCTCCAGTGACAATCTTGCAGATCTCTTCACTAAAGCTCTGTCAAAATCAACCTTCCAGAAGATGGTGCGTGAAGTTGGCATGCGTCGACTTAATCATCAGACAGCCTGAGACTTTTCTAAATCAGGGGGAGTAACTAATAAATGTGACAATATTCAACCATGGACATCGATTACATATTGTACTCTTTTTCCTTCGTCTAGGTTTTGTCCCACTGGGTTTTCCTAGCAAGGTTTTAATGAGGCAGTATTAAACGCGTCCAACATGGCTAAGATCAAGTAATTGTACTCTTTTTCCTTCGCTTTGGTTTTTTTCCAATGGGTTTTTCCAAGCAAGGTTTTAATGAGGCAATTACCTTAGTATAATGGTTGATGGTCATCCAAGGGGGAGTGTTGTAAATATGGATGACTGACTTTGACTTTGACTTTGACTTTGTCAACACTTATCTTAAAGGATTAGACTCAATCCTTTTCACTTTGTAAAGGATAGATAAAATCAAATCTCTGTAAAATCTTGTTTGTTGCTATCTTTTAATGCCTATAAATACAGACCATCATTGTATTCATTAGATCAATTAAGAAGATAGAAAATACAGAGTTCTTCCTTCATCTCTCTCCCATATTTCTCCTTTGGTTGGTATATTTAATCTTATTATTTTATTTACATTTATAACAAACTTTTGTTTGTGCCTACAATGAAAATGACAAAATAAAATATATTGTCCTTGTCAATACACAAAATGATGAAAAATGATAAAAAATTAAAGAGAATCAAATTTGCTTACTTTTCTTAATTTTCCTCTAGGAAATTTTTTTTCCTAGCTCCCTCTTTTAAAAGACAAAATAACAAAGGAAAAATAGAAAAAGTTTTTTTCACTTTTTATTTGGCACAAAATGATGATTTTAGGTGGTAAAAGAAAAATTAATTTCCACTTTCCCCCACTTTCCTTGTGGCACCGACACATGAAATTGTGTAAGTAGAGCATGTGATAGAATGCCAAATCTACATCACAAAATTGTTTAAAATGAATATGAAGATAATTTTCATTTGCTTAAATTTCAATTAGCTAGAACAAGATAATTATTAGGAACATGAGGATTCTCAACCTCTATGAAATATGAACCAAACATGTAAGTAAAAAAACACTTAAAATTATTTTAACACTAATAAGAGCATTGATCCAGTCAGGACTGACTTTGATTAGTGCGGTCAATTCGAATTGCACAACATATGAATCAAACTGCATGGCCTATGAATCGAACTGCATAACTAATTATTGGATACAAGTGTCACTTTCCAATATTGGATACTGATGGTACTGATCAAATCTAGGCTTGACTAGATTTAATAAGAGAGTAACATTTGTACCAAACAATTTAATTCATAGTTCAATATATAGGTTATGCAATTCAATGCTGATCAGACTAATCGAAGCTGCAGTGTTGATCGGATCCAGAACCCACTAATAAACACCCCCCCACCCCCCCCCCCCCCCCTAATTGCATAACCTAATAACAAGAGCATTTGTTAATTCAATGGATAACATGAAGATTTGTTTTTCATATGGTTTATATATTTGATTTGAAATGGATGACATGCGCATGCAATTAGGTATTTGGGACTGGGGAATAGTTGATGGTTTTGAAAGTGATTGTGTTAAAGCTGGTTCAAACAAGGCATGCATGCTATGTATTGATAATTAATTGACAATTAAATCATATTTTTTTTTAAATTGAATTTAGTTGACTTTCAACTAATTAACCAGGTTACAATAAATTGTGCATGTAGGTTTTGTCTATGAAACTATTTATAGGTTAGCAAGGATTCTGTGTTTTCATTTCATTGACCAAAGTAACAAGAGAGTTAAACAAATTGAGCTTTGGTTAAATCGACAAACATTTCTCACCTTTGTGAAAGAACGAAGTAAAATCCTTGGGAAAACCACTATTTAAAAAAAAATAAAAACATAAAAAAGAGTTAATAAAGTCCTAATGATGTATTGATGTTTGGTTTTTGAATAAACAATGGGATAAAGATAAGAATGAACTCTACTTATGATTATTGGCATCATATAATGGGAGGAGACTACTAACATGTGAATGCATGTGGGGTTCTTCTAAAGAGTACTGTATTTTTTCTTTTATTTGAACGGTGGTCAGACGCCTTAATATATTAAATGACAAAAATCTTTTTAAAGAATATTGTTGTTACATGCACTATGTGCAAAGTCTTGCAAACACTCCATGTACATCCATGGTCATCCAGCTTTTTAGATGAGTTATATTTTGTTATTTTTTTTTGTATATGCTAAAAATAAGTTTATTAATTAATTATGAGATTATACATATTTTTCATTAAATCATATATTTTATTAGACATTTGTTATTTAAAAAAATCAAAACATCTGCTTATTCTTTTTTGAAAAAAAAAAATATTTTTATTATTACAGAAAAAAATAATGTTGAGTTTCTGCGCCATCTGATCGAAATTCCGTCGATCGTAAGCCAGATATTAGACTCCAACCGTACATCCCAGGAACCTTACATCCCAGGAACCCATCGGATCCAAATCATTTTTTATTTTATTTTTATATACTGTTTGACATATTATAGGGCAGTCACACACTACTATTAAAATATTATGTTAGATTCATGATTAAATTATATTCTTTATCATTTTTTAAAATTATATAAGGTTTTTTTATTTTTTATTCTTTACAATTATTGTTTTTTCGGGGATAATTTTTAAAAAATAAAATATAACAGGGGTGTATTTAAAAAATACCCTTAAATATTTGATAAGGTCTGTTTGCATGAAGATTTGAAAGGGTCAAAAATAAATTTGAAAAATTAATTAGGGGTCATGTGGTTAAGCTTATCAACGAGTCGGGTCTAGACTCGGACCCGACTCAACCCGGACCTGATTACACGTGTAATATATCTGACTCGATTTAGATCTGACCCAATGGACCCGAACATACAAACGGGGTGGATCCGGATCCACTCTGATCCGATCATATGGATCCGAGACCTGATTGTTTTATATATAAGCTTATATGTCATTAGACTACTAGAAAAAGTTATTTATCAAATTTTAACTCTTTATTTTTCTATCCAAAGCGATAAGGCCCATAGTCTAAAACCCCTTATTTTTGTATCCATAATCAAACCCATTTATCATATAATACCAATTAACTAAGCCATTTATCATAGAATGAGTGAATGACCTAATTTTGTACATTGTAACTGATATCTATGCACTACATTTAAATGAGATGGATTTTCCACATACTTGAAACAAAAACATTTAAAATCAGTTTGATGATGTGGTATATCCAAAAACCGTTTTATAACCTATATATGAGTTTGGTGTGGTAGCATTTATATCAGTATTTATATATATATCTATACTACTATAATAAGTACAAGTTAAGGGAAAAACATTTTTTTCCCATTTACCTATTGAAATTATTAAAAAAATACAATTATATCCATCATCAATAAATTTTATCTTTATTTTTTACACATCTATTTATTTTTCACACATCTATCTATCTAGCTAACCAAAAGTGTGTAAATTTTCATGTTTGTTAATTCGTGTGTAACATTTTCATTCTCTGATTTTACCCTTATTTATTTATTTATTATCTATTATACTAACTAAAAGTTTTTAAGTTTTCATGTTTGTTCATTCGTGTGTAAAATTTTCATGTTCCAATTTTTATTGTTAGGTTTAAAGGGTAAATTTAAAAAATAAAAATATTATAAATGAACAAACTTGAAAACTTAAACACTTTCGTATAGTATAATAGAATATAAATCAGATGATTTGGATTCGATAGGTCACCGAGATGCTTTAAGCATCATACTTACGATCGACGGAATTTTGATTAGACGGTCCAGAAACCCAACATTATTTTTTATGTGATTATGAAAAAATATTAATTAGTATTAGAAAAAATAATTAAGGCCCCGTTTGGTTCGTATCATTTTTTGGGTAGAATCAGTTATGAGGAATTCTGATTCTATCAAACTTTTGGTTCACTAGTGGATTTCTCTAAAGAACGATTTTCAAGTATTTGGCCCATACATGAAAAATGATAGAGAATTTGATTTAAATATCTAAAATACCCTTACTATGATATATACACTTATAAAATTTATTTATTTATCTATATCACAATAATAAAAAAGAATAAATTTTTTATAAGTATTTAATGAATGCAAATAAATAAAATAACCAATTATGTAATTAAACATATAATAATAATAGTAATTTTTTTAAATCAGTTGAATATTATGAACTCCCCTAAAAACTAAATAACCAATTTTATTAGTTAGGATTAGGAGGTATTGCTTTAGGCCTAAACCCACATCACGCATCACATATTATACCAATTATAATAATATCTAAACTCATCTATAAAAATGAAAACTAAATTTGAAAATATAAATTAATATCTAATACATAGTTAAGATTTTTCACATCACATATAAAAATTATGTTTTTTCAGTTAAAAAGTCAAAATGACTATATAAAACCCATTATATGGGTGTGGAAAAAAAAAGAACGCTATTTATTTTAGAAGGAATATATATGGTAATTTCATTAATTTGTAAAGAGTATGATAGTAATCTAATTTAGAAATCCTGGTGGAATTTGAAACCACATAGAGTGAGAATGTGATTCCACTCTATTTTCCCGCATGGATTTTAATTCTAGTGGAGCTCACAATTACCATCAACATTACCTACAACCAAATACTAATTTCACATGGAATCAAATTCCATTCAAAATGACACGACATACAGGCCTATATAACCCCTTAAAAATATACGCAAAAATTGAAATTATAATTCCAATTTGATTATGTGGTAACTCTATAATCTATATAAAAAGTATGTAAAAACAAACAAAAATCCAAAGTTCAAAACCCCAACCCCCCACACAAAGGAAGAAAAGAAAAAGAAAAAATAACAAAAAACCAAAAATCCTGTCTTCCTGGAGAATAGTAGATCATATCAGAATCCCATAAATTTGGACTGAATTATTCCGTGGAGATATTTTAGGTTTGTTATTATACAATTCACCAAATTTATTTTGTTAGATTTTATCATTAATATCATTAAATAAGAAATTTTTTTATGTATGTTAATAATTTGCACTGATTTATGGGATCTCATAAAAAATAACTATTATATTTATTTGATATGTTCTATTTTTAGTAAATTTTGTAATCAGGCATTACTAATTGAACTGATTTGTGAAATCTCATGATAAATAACGATTATATTTATTTAATTTTTTTTATTTTTGGTAAGTTTTGCAATTAGGCAATACTAATTGAGCCTAATTGAGTCACTATTAATACGGAGGACATCTCTTTTATCTGATAATATTGAGTTATTGATTCATCAAAATAAAAAGAAAAATACTATTTTTTTCTTTTTTAGAGAGGTTGCATAACATCTTGACACATATCGTATCTTTTTATCATACGGTATGTCTAAAACCCTAGGTTTCATTAATTTCTATTTCACTCTTTTGTTTCAATCTAGGCTTTCTCAGATTTTGATTCTATGCTTATTGATGATATATAAGGTTGTAGTTTACGTTCTTTCATTGTTATACTGTTCAATCAAGTTTTACATGTTTCTTCACTATGGGTTTCTAGGGTTTTGATTTTATTCAAGTATGTGATTCGATCTAGGAATTCTTCAATTCTTAATTTTTATTTTTATGTTGTTTCATCACAGACCTCCAATGTGTAATTTTGTTAGGGTGTCTGTTATTCAATCTAGGGTTTTGACTTCTTCCTCTCCTTCTGTTTAGCTTCAACATTTTTTTTTCAGATGAGACTCTGATTCCTACGTCTACATGCATATTAAAATTTTATTGGTGCCATCATCTTAAATTTAGTTACAAAAACTTATTGTATGTTGTTTGAAAAACAATCGAATAGGCAAAGATATTAAGAAAATGTCACATTCTCTTTTCAATAATTTTCTTCTAATGAAATTGTTGATAGGGCTGTTGTGTCCAAAGAAATACAATACCAAAAGCGAAATCATAATCAGATTATTTACTATTGCAAAAGCGAGAGCGTGTTCTCATGATTATTAATGATAATAAGTTCGCAACGTAGAAACAAAATAAAGATATCAAACTCTTTAGTTATGTCTACATATTATGTAGTTAACAATCAAGCTTTGTTTCATATTACAAATTTTCACATCAGAAGATAATACAGTCCTTTCACATAGGTAATTGCACAACCTACTTGTTCATATGGACAATAATTCTTCCAAAAAAATAACTCCTCTACAGTGTATAGAGCAACTCAAGCTTTCAATGTAAGTCTAATTATTGACAAAATATTAAAAGAAACAAACATGTCATGTTTCATTACAAAGAAAGGTCCTCCCAATGAAATTCTTATTCAACAGGTGACTCACATTGCAGTGTGGTGAGTTTTTTCCCTGAGGTTGTAATAGAAGTTTGCTTATGATTTCTTCCCTGCGCAGTCTCCCAGATCTCGTTCTCTTATTCATCTTGACACATTTTACCAGTATTGATGATTTCTTTGCTTTCTGTCATGTGTGCAGAGAGTGGAGACATGTTTCAGAGTATGTGAAGAGGGAATATATGGCAACTCAACCTCCTCTGGTGTGTGGAATTTCAGAGTATTCTGGCTTCTACAGTTGGAGGGAGGAAAGATTATACAAAAAGTATTTGCTTAAAGTAAGCTCTGAAGAGATCGTCGGATTCTCTCATGGATTTTTGATATCGTTGCGTTTCAAATAGAGCAAACAATATTTTGCTTTGGTAAATCCTGTCTTATGGCAAGCTTTCCCGACCTCCCCAAATGTGTTTCAACTTTGTGTGTGCATGCAAGTCTGTCATCCCCACCCACATCTCCTGATTGCATGCTTTTGCTTTCTGATAAGGATTTTATTTTCCTCAGTCGTCTAGGAGATCTCGAGTGGGCTGTTCACCGAAGAGACGACGAGGGGGAAAGATCTTGTGCGAGACCTTTTTCAAAGGGAAGGTTTATGCTCTAAACACTGAAGGACATATCTTGATATATGATCATGTAAATCATCGCTCTTGACCAAAGTGTCGCTCGGTGGGCACCTATGTTGGACAGAACTTGTGTTTTGTGTGGCTTAGAGGAAGAGTCGGTGGAGCATTTGTTTGTTCTCTGTCCGATGACACGGGAGGTGTGGAACTGGATGTGCATTGCATCGGGATTGGCGGGCCCTCTTTCCTCACTTGAGGAGATCCCACCACCACCACCTTGGAGAGCAGCCGACCTAGAGTGGGGGTCTCGGAGGCGTCAGCGGAGGGCGTGATCGAAGTCCTACTGGCAGGAGGTGACACAACTTTTCGTCCCTGTAGTGGTATGGGCCGTATGGCTGACACGGAACCATGCAATCTTTCGAGGCGGTCGTCCTTATGTTGAGAATATTAGGGACTCGGTGGTGCGCTTCGTTCTGGATTGGGGAAGATGTTGTGTGGGGGTGTCCTCCCTCAGTTTTTCGGGCGATAACTTGGTGTAATGCATGACTAGAGGGGTGGTAGGGGTGTGGTGGTGGTGTGGGGTACATCTTAGTTTGCGACCTCCTCAATTTAAGATGTAATAATTGCGTGAAGTTTATACGCAGGGCTAGTTTGTATTTCCTTTGGGTTTTCACCCTCCTATTTATATGAGAATGGAAACCTACCACTAACCATCAAAAAAAAAATCATCCAGGAGAGCAAGAAACAATCCTTTTAAATACAATCGATGGGATATGCGGCTCGCTGATTGTGGTGGAGAGCTCTTTGCAATCCAAAACATGCGTTTGGGAGAAGTAAAGTTTGTCATTCGAAGGTTTGATTTCATTAAATGCAAGTGGGTGAGGCTACAAAATCTGGGGAATCATGTGTTGTTTCTGGACTGGATGAGGGGTGCTTTTTGGGATGATGCAACCAACTGGGGAGGTAGTGGGAACTGCATCTACTACTTATTATCTGATTGTTTGGATGATAAGTATAATGTTTTTCACATGGAGGATGGAAGGGTCGAGGAGGGCATCTCCTTCCCTAGACCTTTCTGTTCACTGTGTTGGGTATTCCCAAGGCTTTGCTGTTAAAAAGTTTGAAGTGTCTTTGAGCAATGCCCAACAAGCAAATAAAGGTGGCCTTTCAACTTCAAGAAGCAATAAAAGAAGACTTGTTTTTCATAGTTTATATATTTGATGTATGACATGAGCGTGCAATTAAGTCTTTGGGATTTTGTTGAAGGTTCTGAAAGTGATTGTGTCAAAGCTGGTTCAAACATTGCATGCACGCTATGTATTGTTAATTAGTTGATTGACAGTTAATTATATTTTTTCAAATTTAGTTGAATTACACAAGAATGTTTTATATAGTTCCAGCACCTTCAACTAATAAACCAAGTTACAATAAATTGTGCATGTAGATTGTATAAAACTAGGAAATTAGCAAGGATGAGAAGTAACTGTGTTTTCATTTCTTTAACCAAAGTATAGTTAATAACGCAATACACTATACATAGGTATGACATATATATGGAGCACTTCGTTACATTTTTTTCATACATATATTGAACACATGAAAAGATCTTCTCAATGGAGAAGCTCAACTCCATTAAAATGAATGATTACAGCTGCATCTGCTAAAGCAGGTGGTTGAAGCTATATAGTCATTGAGAGGTCTCATCTTTTCAACCATTGTGCCTTCTTTGACATTTTTTCAGATGTGATGAAATGCAAGTGATTGATATATGGTTGTAGTCAGTGTATTAAGTGCCAGGCAAGGTGCCACTCGAACTAGATAGAATAATGAAGGCGCAGACAACAGACAGAGAGAAAACGGAGACCCACGTATTCTCTGTGTACATTTCCATGGCATCCGTGAATGAAAATCGGGCACGGCTCTCTGCCCAGTTGCGGATCCTATCCGCCTCTGCTGCATACAAGGCTCTACCCTGCCAAAGAAAGAGATGACGAAATTAAGCGTTAGATCAGACGGACCACAGAAAGATTAGGAGACTGCAATCAGACTTAACTGCATTTGACATGAAGAATGGTTAGGATGAGTATCAGGAATAACTGCTGATAAAAAAAGTCACCAAATATAGTCAATCGCCCCAATCCTTCAAGCAGGTTTTGGGGGATTTTCGACTCTCAATTCAGGTCAAGCTCAATAATTGAGATTTCACTGCATGAACTCTTGTGCTATTATTGAAGCACAAATCATCAATACATTTACAATACGCAACCTCACATTATTCTCATATTGACTTTACAAAACACCCATAATGTCAACTCTATGGTTTTAACTCAGTACGTCTAGTCCTGTAGGAATAGTTTAAGATTTGCCTTCAAAGATTCAATTTTAGGACCATGTAGGTGAAATGATGATAGTAAAATGTAACAGACAAGAGGAACTTAAATTACCTGATCATCAAACCATCGCCCTCGTCGAAGCCATGCAGTGACCAAAGCTAGCAAGATCCGAGGGGGTGTCAGGTAATTAATGGCCTTTCCACTTCCCTTAACAACTCGCATTCTTGGTACCAATGTTCTCGCCACGGTTTCGGGGAGCTCACAAATGATGTTAAACATCTGTTTGTTTCTAAGAGTTGAACCACTGAGCAAAAGTAGCATAAGAGAGTCATTAATAAGAAATCCCTTGATCAGGTATCAAGAATGTTGATGGAAAAAATAATCTGCAATGTTTATTATATCAATACAAGTGGCAGAATTCCTATCCTCAGATTAAGTTGCAGTCTGTCAAACTAGGAAAGAGAATAAAGACATAATGTACAGAAATTAAATGAAACAGATCAGCCATTGCATCTAACACTTGTTTAAAGATGAGTAGACCAGGATGCATGTGTGTTTACCTCAAAAGCAAATCTGTCAACACCATTCCTGGAGATGCTGTATGCACACCAACTTTGGATCGCTTTGACTCCTTTAGAAGTGATGCTTGAAGCTGCCTTAGACCGCACTTGGTTGAACCATAGCTGCAAATCAAAGACTTATTAAAGCTTGAGCATATTACCAACATGGATCATTCAGATAAGCTCTCAATTTGCAACTATTCCACAACTTTCTAATTATGGGGATTATCTGCCCATACATTAAGTCAAAACAGGACATGCATGAGGGCTGACTTTGTACTGTAGGGTTTCAAACACTCATTTTTAGTTTTAATATTTGAAACATGAAAAATTAGGATGCCCTCAAGAATGTCACACTGGAAAACTTGATTTGCAGTTGGATTCATGATGTTGAGATTAGATTTCAAGTAAAATATGCATCTGTACATCAAGCCAGGTTACGAATCCCCGTGAAACTTACACTGCTGTCAACGGAGTGCTGGATCCTCCAGAACCAGCCCCATCCATGTTAAATATGTGGCCCCCTTTCTCTTGAGAACCTATGACACGCATGGCTTCTCGTGTGCATATCAGAGAACCAACCAAGTTTGTTGAGACAATCTGCTCAATGTTGGGATTTGTTAATCTCAATATAAGAATACACTCGGATTAAATTAATCACCAAAGAAAATTATTTATCAAAACAGTACATTATAGGAAAGCTTTAGCAACATTTTTCGTTTCCATAACAGAATATTAAAATCATAAAAAAGTATGTACCTGATTAATATCTTCATTAGTAAACTGCAGTAATGGTCTAAAACCTTTATTCATGCCAGCATTATTTATCTGCACAATGGCCACCAAACACATAGATTAGATAATTAATTTGGCAGAAGACTTGGAACAAAACCGGCACTTCCCATGCAGACCAAACCAACTCATGAAAATAGTGTTTCCAATCATTCATAAAGGTGATACACTCATTAGAAGAAAAAAAAGCAATATGATTAACTACGGAACTATCACCATCACACAACAGATGAAACTATGACTAAAAAGGAATGATTTTTGTGACTAGAAGTTCAGAGAGTTCAGTACATTTAATTATTCCAATGAAACCTGGTTGGCACAGTTAATTAATAGAGATCTCTTTGGTAAAGCTCCGTTTATATTTAGCATGTATGCAATCTCAATTCAATAGAATAAAATGCATTCTCCAATGAATTTCTAAAAAAAATCATTAGCGCAAATCCCCTGAGATAGATGAGTTCTGCTCTAAAGTTAATGAGGATGATTCAATCAATCAGAGATGGGTAGGACAAGTCAATTGAGACATCACAAGATCCTCGAATACATGTTGCTCAATAGACTTCCATGATTGAGTCCTGACATCATAGCTGACAGGGGAGATGCAAAAAAACTATAGAATAGAACAGGAGTGACTTTTTTTTCTAGAAGAGTATGTATGATTAGTATTAGAATGAAAGGCAAAACTTCATGTTCTATTTGTTACCAATAAGAGAGGAAACACCAACATTATAAAGAACCCACCCAGATATCTATCGAACCAAGTTCACTGGTGGCAAAGTCAGCCAACTTCCTCACGTCATCAGGTCTGGAAACATCACATGCAGTGCCAACAACTTTAGCATGAGATAGATTTGTTCTAGATGCACCATTAGCCACTGCAAGGATGCCCTCTTTTAGGTTTTCTTCAAGTTCTTGCACAGTCATGTCTACCGACTCAGGACTGCCTTCACAAAAGCCAAGGCGAGATGCTTAGGCATGAATGACCGACGGGTGGAAAACATATGATACAATTGCAAAACTACAAAGAAGTAAAATCTCTGAACTACAGATTCCACCTGCGAGAAGCAACAACCACACGGTCTCCAGAGAGAAGAAACTCGCGAGCAAGTGCTTTACCAAGCCCCCTTGTACTGCAGAAGATAACATATGAAGAAGAAATAAAGATAATTGTAAGTATTAATTAGTTAAGCAAGATCCCTTAAAGATAACCAATGAGAGTTTTGTGTTTCCAAGGACATTATAGGGAGTGCATCAGTTTAAACATTTTGCATCAATTTTAAAACCCTAATGTTGAAGTAACATATTCAAAGGAATCTAATGCACTCCAAGAAATCGAGAACATGTCTAAATCATAAACAATGCAAATTAAAAAACTGACAACATGAGTGTACGCAGAACTGTTTAGGAAAACTAGGAAAGAAGATACTATTAGTTCACCAAAGAATAAAGATGAGCTGAAAAAAAAATCCTACCTTCCAGTGATGACTACATTCCGTGGACCAGCTCTGCAATGTTCCTCCAGAACCATGTTCGCGCCAATCATCGTCCCAATTATGATACCACCAAGCCAGCTATACCAAATCAATGCATTCATCTGACTATCCCCACCTTCAATAGAAAAAGCATACAAGAAAATCATAAGCCACACGCGAGAAATAAATCCAAAGGTGAGATTTGCTATATACCCATCAGATATCATCACTTACCGGACAACTGAAATCCTATTGCAAGTATGACACCTGTGCTCATCATGGTGAAAAGGTACCTTCCCAATTGAGTGGCACACTATCAAAACAGAAGAAACAAGAGACAACCCATATTTCACAATATGTCAATCCTAGATAAATTGCATCATTCACTGCATATGCATAATCAGCCAACAAAGTAAGGGACTCAATGCATTTTCTTCCTTAAAAAAACACATTTTTAGCCCTGAAACTCTAAAAAACATTATATCAGATGCTATATTACGCATGCTCAAATAATTAACAATTCTATGTCACAACAACTACTACATCAATAAAAAAACAACGATTTGCAGCAAAATCGAGTCATTAGAAAATCAACCAGAAACACAGGGTCACCAAAAGCTCTTGATGTTTCTCACCGAGAAGAAGATCTCCTCGGCCTTCTCCACAGCCTTCTTGTACCTCACATCAGACTTCCCCCTCAAAACCCTAACAAGCACCGTCTTCAACGAATACAGTCCCCCCTTCTTCTTCCCCTCCACCACCTCCCTATCTCCTCCTCCTCCTCCATCGTTTTCCGGTCTGAAAGAACGGCACGTGTGAATCGCGTGACCCCTCCTCGGAGGAGATACAGGACTCCCCCGAACGGGACCTGATTCCGGTGTGGGAAGTGACGGAGCTTCTTCGGGCGGACGTACTGTGGATTGAATAGGCGATCGATCGTTCGCGGTGAGAGGTGGAGCTTCGGCGCGGAAGCCATGGATTCTGCGCTTCGGAGCTTCGAATGTGGATCACTCTGTCTCTCTTTCCATTAGAAAAATATCTGCTTTGAAGGGAGGAGGCGTATGAAGACCACACGTTACATGTTAGGCTCATCTCCACGTTTCATGCGATATGTCTCTCTTTTCTGCTCCACGTCATCATCACCGTCGCTTTTACTTCTCACGTCACGCAAATGTGGAGAGGTCCAATACGTTTATACTAAACAATGTTTACACGGGATATACTATGAGTGCCACGTCAGCACCATATTTTTTATCCTGGCTGTATTGCTCAGCATCACATGATGCTGCATTGCTGCCTGCTGTTCTGCCCTTCTGACATCTTCTACTCACCCTCCAATGCCCCCCCCCCCCCCCCACTTATAGAGAATGACAGGCCCAATCTGGCAATCTTCCCTACCACCTCTTTGTCCTTTCCCTGCCAGTGACCTTGGTCAGACCCCTGGCCACCCCCAACTTCATGGAAATCCCTCAGCAAACATAAAAGAGGCGCACCTTCCACCACCCTTGTATATGAGATTTACAAGCCCTTTTATGCATCACAGGGATACAAGATGAATTACTAAGAGATGGTGTCAAAATACAAGTGGACATGACTCATTAAACAACAAAATTTGTATTTCAGTTTTTTGTTCCTTCCCCGACTTATTTTTGGGGCATGATGAGTATTTCTCTTGTCAATATCTTTTTGCAAGCATGTTTATATTATTTTGTGATTGAATATTATCCCATCAACGTGAATAAGACTCAGAATCCAAGATCATTGTTTGTGATGCTCCCATTGAAATGCATTTTTGATTGACGTTCTCTTCTTTCTTTAGCATTATTTTTTAGCTGGATGAGTTTTTTTTTACCCGGACAACAGAAGGTTGTGCAACTGAACGTCATCGCTATTGTTTTGTTTCTGTTCGGCACCGGACTTTTAATCGCGAGTGAAAAATGGAAAGATGGTACTACTGGTGCTGTACTGCTTGCACTTTATGCTACATTTTTTTATGCTATGTCGCTGATTGTTAGAAAGGAGAAGGATGTTCTTCGCCACACAAAACAACAATGTCAGGAATTGAACAAAAAAGGCAGTAAGTATGTTAAACGTTTGAAAAAAAGATATCAGTGCCCTGAATAGAATGGATGAAAGAATTGCTGAGGCCCTGAATAGAATAGATGAAAGAATGGCTTACCTCACTCCAGTGGACAAAAAATTGCTGCGAAAAAGGAGGTTTTATCTGAAAATGGCAGCAAACAGAAGACTCAAACAAATTGAAATTGGCATTATAATTGATTTGAGGAGAGTTGTATCCGAAAAAATTTTGGAGCTGAAAAATGGATTACAAGCTGATGTAGAGGAAGTAGCAGACGAACACATGTCCAAGTTCAAATGGGCTAAGAATGATTGGAAGGTTGTGAGAGCTGGATTGAAAGGCGCAAAAGTTTCTGTAATTTCTGTGATGGAAATGGAGAATTATATGATGTACTTACCTCAGCTGTACGTCCATCTGCAGAATGTTGAAAAAACCGTTGGCAATCAGAATTAAACTGGTAATGTCATAACTCTGTCTCATCTTTTGAGTATTAAATATATTTTGATATAATATAGGCTTGGTACAATACCACAAATAACTTAATTTCATTACTCGATATATCAAATTCCCAGAGATATTAGTTTTTTTTTAACAATTAATTTTTTTTTATTGATGGCAGGTAATGTTGACGAAGTTCCAGGGATCCAGATAATGAGAGGTTTGTTTGTCATTCTTTCAACTTTTACCACAAAAATGTAAATCCTCAATCATTTGATCAATTTTGTATAATCTGTCTGATTTAGATTTACGATTTGAGGGAGATGTTACAGTGACCATATATAATGCAACCTAGTATATGTCTGATTAGAATGGCTGTGTAGTTAGATCTGATCATACAATTGTGATGGTATTTCTAATTTTCTATTCATAGGCTATATAACTAGTTAACAGAATCTTAACTAGAAATCTGAAATAAATTCTAAAATTTTAAAAACATTTTTATAAACTTGTTTAAATCTAAAATAGACCTAATTAAATAAACTTTGATTTTGATTATTCTTTCTCATCATACGTCGTCACTTTGTTGTTGAACAAGTGACAGTTGTTTATTCTTGTCTTAAGTTAGACTAGTTCTTACTTTCATCTCTGTTCATGGGAGTAGTTAGTTTTTTGATAGCTCAATGATTGGTTTAGGCAATTGATTCATTGAAATAATCCTTAAAAAAATAAATAAAAAAACCTTAAAATTTGAAATTTAAACTAACTAATCAATAATAACTAAGGTATTGCATAAGAAAAAATTTACCATGATCCAATTAACGATGAATGACGCAGTGTGTTTGTTCCTATAAGTAAAAATCAACCTACACAGCTTGCTAGTTATGAGTTTGTTCCAGTATTTTTCCAAGTTGCATTTCTATGGCTTGTTTGGTAAAGGGTTAATATTTTGAAGATAATAAGTTTACTAAATTTTATGGAATAAAAAATTCATTAACTTTGTCATTATTTATTTATGTTTGTCAAAATTGAGACAAAATGGGGGATAGATGATATTTGGCCTTTAAGTGGAGTTTTAAAAAAATTCATTTTCCTTTCAAAATTGAGACAATTGTCCGCATATCCTGATTATTTTTTATACTAAATGCGACAAGTTATCATTATCCCTCACTTATCTCTATAATTTATCCCATCACTTATCTTAATAATTTATCTCTTTGTTAAATCTGCCCTTAGAATTTGTCTATTGCTCAGAGTTTAAGGATGTGTATTTTTATAATTTTCCAATATTAGGATACATCCACCCAAAATAAATAAATAAAATAAAAATAAAAAACAGATGTTTATCTACAGCTATGTAGTACATATACGGGACACGGATAAACCTAAGATACAGCAACAAATAAATTAAAATAATAAAATATATATTGTATATCCATAGGAAGCCAAAATGTTTGACAATGAACCATCATTTCAGTTTTCAGTTTTGTCTAAATGGGTTGCAGTGAGGTCTGGGGCTGTTTTAAATGGACTGGAAGTGTGGGCCTTTCAAATTTTTTTGGAAAAAAAACTGTTAAGAGTAGACAGGTTGGCTCATGTCTGGGCTATGTCCTAGGCGTGTCTTGGACAATGTCTATTCCAGATTTTAGGCTCAATTCAATAGACATGTCTGGGGTGTGGGGTAATGATACACGCAGTTTCTTTTACAACTCAGACTGCAGTCTCCACATCAGATTGCAAAAAAAAAAAAACTATCTTCTCTCCTCCACGTCAATTTGATTTTTATTTATACTAAACAACCATTATTGTCCTTAGTTACCGTTTGGCAACTGCTCAGAAGTACTTCTGAACGACTTTTCATTCTGTAGAAGGAAAAGTCGTCGCGTTTGGAAACCCAATCATTACTATTTCTCTTCTCTTTCTGCAAAAGGAGAAAAACCCCTCTTTCCAAAAAAGAAAATAACTCTTTTTATAAAAAAAGTTTTTTTACTTTTATAGAAGTTAAAAAAAATTAAATTTTTGACAAAAATGCCCTTATGAAATTTTAGAAATTCACAAAAAGTCATTTTTAGTTATTATTAATAACAAATTTTCTCTCATCTATTTCATTATAAATTGTCAAAAAAAATTTACTATGTGAATTTGAACTAGTACCTATATATAAAAAACCTTTACCCCCCGTTTGTTTAACGGAATAAACGAGTATAAGGGTAATATAAGGATGATATAAGAATGAATAGAGAAAATGATTGTTTGTTTGCATGGTATAACTTGATATTACTAAGCCAGTTTAAACGAGTATAAGAGAGTATAACAATTCTAAGAAACCCTTAGGATAAACTATACTTACTTTATCTATTCTTATGGGCCCAAATCAACTTTTTACACTTTATTTATATTTTATTCTTTATCAATCAAACAACTCAATATTTATTTTTACATTTCCCAATGAGAATAAAAAAAAATGAGACACAACCAAACATAAAATCTCTTATTCTTGTGGATTTGTTATCTATACTGGCATAGCTATCCATTCAAAATAACTCAATTCTGTTATCCAAACAGGGGTTAGATATTAATATTTTTAAAAATATCACATAGAAGAGAGAAAGAGCCTGCTCTCGTTTATTAATGACCGTCGTTATTAATGCATGGGGGATCTCCAATCTCATAATATTATGACAAACTTTTCTTTTATATTATATATATGTAAATAATATTTCAATTCGTGAGATTCGTGAGAATATATATATATAATATTATATGTATAATATTTATTTCAATTCGTGAGAATGATGAATTGGTCACGCCGACGCACGTTATTCATCAAAAATCCATGCGAATGATGAGTTGAAATAAATATTACTGATAATTTATTTCAAAACACTATTGAAATTGATCCGACAAGCTTTAGAGGGATTTTAAGAGATATATAAAGCAACATATAAACACAGTGTAATTTTTATCTCAGTATTTTTTAAAAATTTTATTATAGGCTTTCATTTTAAAATTAAAAATTGATCATGTTATATTGATCTTGATACATGTTTCTTTAAAATTGAGTATATGAAAAGAATATTATCTTTGATATTTTTATTACGTGGAGAATGAACACTTGTAAAGTTTTTATTGTTTAAAAAATAATACATTCATGTTTCTGTGGGTAGGAGGTGAAGTGAAGAAGTTGAAGTTTGTACTTGAATTTGATATATTGAAGTTGTTTGTATGATTATGGTGCATATTTGAATATTTTGATTCTTATGCCATAAATAAAAAATAATTTTAAAATCCTTGGATTTTTACTAATTTTTTTCCGTATCTTTCCCTGAATTTTTTAGAAATTTTTTTTCATATTATATACAGATCTTTTTAACATGGATAAAGGAAAAGAAAAAAATTATTTATACTGATCCTATTACAATAATTATATAAAATCGGGCTAAGGTTATTTTAGACAATTCATATGATTTCTCTTACAAAAGTATTTTTTAAAAACATTCATCAATGTGTGTTGTCAAACAGCTTCTACCCAAAACACAAGAAGCTCATTATTTAGAAGTAACTTCTTCGAGAATGAACTTTTTGTAGAAGTACTTTACTACTTCTAGACAAGTTGCCAAACTATACCTTAATATTTGTGTTTTATATATATCTATTTATTACACTAGTTATGCTTTGAACTTTGTTATTGTAATAATTTTAATTTCTAGATTTATACTTAATTTTTGTGTAATGACCGAAAATCTTTATTGAATTTTAATTTTTGACACGGGCAAGAATGACAAAAAATACACATTTTTTAACTATAAAATATCATGGGTATATCATTTTTAATGTAATATTTACTAAAATAAGCACAAAAATTGTCTTATTGATTTGCACAAAGGTTTTAATTAAGAAATAAATAAATATATAGACATATATGATTTAATCACATTTTAACTAATTCTATGAGATAAATGGTATTATTCTTAACTTATTAGATGATACAATATATATTTCATTTCAAACTTTGAATATGTTTTTAATCATAATATATTTCTTAAATTAAAATTAATAAAAAATTCTATTATTTAATTAGTATATATTTTTTAAACTCTATTCATTTTGATATTTATTAATCACTTATATTATTTATATATATTACTTATTACTTACCTATTAAAAGAAAAGTGATCTAGTTTTTTGTTTCTTTTTTTACCGTATCATAAATTTAACAATTATTCATATCTTATTTAATAAACATTCAAAATTTCAACAGATTCAGTAGATAGAAATATATTTTAAGATTCCAAAAAGATTTAATTAAGTCATATCAATATATATTCAAATTTTACTAATTCAAAATCAAAGATATTCATTAATATATCTCCATCAGATTCTATATAGAGTTGTTATGTCATTTTATTATATATGAAAAAATGTTTTTATTTTTTTGTAGATTTATAAGACTCGTATATACACACACACACAATAGGAGCAATTGAGAAACCATTATAAATTTGAACTTTTTTTTGTTGTGGCGTGTCAGTGATTGGATCTGCCGGGCTTTGTGCTTCTTCTCTATTGGGGTCTCTTCCAATTTCTAAGGTACCAAACATTTTTTTTTTTTTTGGTGAGACAGAGTTTTAAAGTATGAGTTTATCATCCATTGATACTTTGGTTTATTGGTTATGGTAGATTTTATTATGTGAGTTTCGGATGATATGTTTGGCTGGTAAACTAATTAAAGTTATATTATTTTTATGTTAAGATTTGGTTTTGAATGCTTCAATGTAAATAAATGGAATTTTAGATCAACAAGCAAGCGAAGACTTTTGGTCTCGTGAGCAATAGAAATAAAATAGCGTGCATGTTTTTTTTTTCTTTTCATGTTTGATATTTGTTAGTTCAGAATTCAAGATTTTTTTTACTGGATTGGTAAGTATTTGTTAGTTCAAAATTAAAGATCAGCCGGCAATAAAACTATAATCCAGATCTCCTTACTAATAAGAGATACTTTTACCATTCTACCAAGAAGTGGTCAAGAAAAAATTGATACATCCAGCCTGTTTTTTCAGCCCAACTTTTATTCATACTTCCTTATATGAAAATTCCTTCATTCCTGTATGATGTGTCCCGGAGGCTGAAAAAAATTGCTAAGTGTATCAAAACCCAATATTTGAACATGACTTCTTGGTCACTTTTGCGTACTTTGTTATGCACCCATTGATTTCAAGCATGTTCCATTATGAAACTGAGAAGCTGTTTATGTTGGTTTTGGGCTTTAGTTCTTGGTTGTATAATTGATATTGACGCACACAATGTAGTTGATATGTTGATGTGGTCTAATTGATGTTAGATATTAATATTTTTAAAAATATCACATAGAAGAAAGAAAGAATTTCAGAGTAGTTGAGATACTGCTCTCGTTTATTAATGACCGTCGTTATTAATGCATGGGGATCTCCAGTCTCATAATATTATGACAAACTTTTTCTTTATATTATATGAGGAGTGATTAGGTGCGGCGTGCGGACGGGTGTGCCGTCGATCACAAGCCGTCGATCACGGGTCCATCGCATCGGACGGTCGGGTACGATTCACATCGACCGTCGGATGCGATTGACCCATGATCGGACGACCCACGTCGCGTCCGCACCCGCCCGCACGCCGCACCTTATCATTTCGATATATTATATATATGTAAATAATATTTCAATTCGTGAGTTTTGTGAGAATATATTATATTATATATAATGTTATATGTATAATGAGGAGTGATCAGAAAATAGGGCCAAGGTTATTTTAGACAATTCATATGATTTATCTTACAAAAGTATTTTTTAAAAACATTCATCAATGTGTGTTGTCAAACAGCTTCTACTCAAAATACAAGAACCTCATTCTATAGAAGTAACTTCTTCGATAAGAAACTTTTTGTAGAAGTACTTCACTACTTCTAGACAAGTTGCATAACTATACCTTAATATTTGTGTTTTATATATATCTATTTATTACACTAGTTATGCTTTGAACTTTGTTATTGTAATAATTTTAATTTCTAGATTTATACTTAATTTTTGTGTAATGACCGAAAATCTTTATTGAGTTTTAATTTTTGACACGGGCAAGAATGACAAAAAATACACATTTTTTAACTATAAAATATCATGTGTATATCATTTTTAATGTAATATTTACTAAAATAAGCACAAAAATTGCTTATTGATTTGCACAAAGGTTTTAATTAAGAAATAAATAAATATATAGACATATATGATTTAATCACATTTTAACTAATTCTATGAGATAAATGGTATTATTCTTAACTTATTAGATGATACAATATATATTTCATTTCAAACTTTGAATATGTTTTTAATCATAATATATTTCTTAAATTAAAATTAATAAAAAATTTGATTATTTAATTAGTATATATTTTTTTAACTCTATTCATTTTGATATTTATTATTCACTTATATTATTTATATATATTACTTATTACTTACCTATTAAAGAAAGAGAAAATGACTAAAAAAGTCTTTTAAAAGTTAGAAATACCCAAATCAGTCACTTTTAAAAATTATACCTAAAAAAGTCTTATTTTACAATTTTGGAAACACAAAAGACTAATATACCCTTATGTAATTAAATCATTAATACATTCCACATCTCTTAACTTTGTTAAAATATTTCACCTTCTTAATTTTATTAATATATTTCACACATTTTCATGTAGAACAAATTTTTTTTTATTGTAAATTCTTTGTGATTAGATGGATTTTGTGAAATATGTACCAATATAATTTGAATTTTTATGATGAACTCCATTAAATATTGATGCTTTTTTATAAAAATGGATATGTACTAATGATATCATAATAAATAGCTAAAAATAAAAAATGTGAATAAAAATTTAGAATATTAAAATATCATTTATTGCATTAGGGCACAACATATATTTAAATTAAATATTATGATTATACACAATGAAAAATGATAAACAATATCATGTAAAATATATATAAAAACATACAATATAATATATAATAATAAAACCTCTAAAATGATTAATTTTCACCTTGTATAGAGAGATTGTTGTTTTGTCGGAAAAATAGATTTTTAGTGTGGAATAAAAAGGGATATTAAATATTTAATTAGATAAGGGCAGATTAGTCTTTTGTGTTTTCAAAATTGTAAAATGAGATTTTTTTATATATAATTTTAAAAAATGACTGATTTGGATATTTGAAACTCTTATGGGATTTTTTTGTTCATTTTCCCTAAAAGAAAAGTGATCTAGTTTTTTGTTTCTTTTTTTACCGTATCATAAATTTAACAATTATTCATATCTTATTTAATAAACATTCAAAATTTCAACAGATTCAGTAAATAGAAATATATTTTAAGATTCCAAAAAGATTTAATTAAGTCATATCAATATATATTCAAATTTTACTAATTCAAAATCAAAGATATTCATTAATATATCTCCATTAGATTCTATATAGAGTTGTTATGTCATTTTATTATATACGAAAAAATATTTTTATTTTTTTGTAGATTTATAAGACTCGTATACACACACACACACACACACAATAGGAGCAATTGAGAAACCATTAAAAATTTGAACTTTTTTTTGTTGTGGCGTGTCAGTGATTGGATCTGCCGGGCTTTGTGCTTCTTCTCTATTGGGGTCTCTTCCAATTTCTAAGGTACCAAACTTTTTTTTTTTCTTCTTTTTTGGTGAGACAGAGAGTTTTAAAGTATGAGTTTATCATCCATTGATACTTTGGTTTATTGGTTATGGTAGATTTTATTATGTGAGTTTCGGATGATATGTTTGGCTGGTAAACTAATTAAAGTTATATTATTTTTATGTTAAGGGATTTGGTTTTGAATGCTTCAATGTAAATAAATGGAATTTTAGATCAACAAGCAAGCGAAGACTTTTGGTCTCGTGAGCAATAGAAATAAAATAGCGTGCATGTTTTTTTTTTCTTTTCATGTTTGATATTTGTTAGTTCAGAATTCAAGATTTTTTTTACGGATTGGTAAGTATTTGTTAGTTCAAATTAAAGATCAGCAGGCAATAAAACTATAATCCAGGTTTCCTTACTAATAAGGGGTACCTTTACCATCCTACCAAGAGGAGGTAAAAAAAAAATTGATACATCCAGCCTGTTTTTTCAGCCCAACTTTTATCCATACTTCCTTATATGAAAATTCCTTCATTCCTGTTTGACGTGTCCCGGAGAGGCTGAAAAAAATTGCTAAATGTATCAAAACCCAATATTTGAACATGACTTCTTGGTCACTTTTGCGTACTTTGTTATGCACCCATTGATTTCAAGCATGTTCCATTATGAAACTGAGATGCTGTTTATGTTGGTTTTGGGCTTTAGTTCTTGGTTGTATAATTGATATTGACGCACACAATGTAGTTGATATGTTGATGTGGTCCAATTGATGTTGCAGCATACCATTTCTGAAGCCAATGTAGTTGATTAGTTGATGTGCTCTAATTGTTCATAAACCAATTATGAATTATACTTTTTCTCATCATTGCGGTACATTATTGTTCTTTGCCTTCACGATCATGTTTCAATTAATATTCTTAGAAGAGCTTCCATAAACATGTTGAAATCTTTGTTTGCAGAAGTTTTGTTAATGTGACTTGGAATCATTGTTACCTTTTTTTCAAGGGCAATTTACTAGATGTGGGGTGCCTCAATTGCTATTAAGTTTTATTCCTGACAATATTTGATCAAATTAATTGATCTTTCAGAATATGATGCATATCTATAAATCTGACAATCTTTTCCATCTTTAAAGTTTCTGCTTAACCTTTATTACTTTTGATAAGAGTTTTTTTCTTCTTCTTCATTTTCTATCTTAAGATGTCTCACAGGAAACACAAAGCATCAATATATATCTTATATTTTGTATCGGTTTGAATAGTTCCATTCTTAATATTTAACAAGGAAACTGAGAGTTGATGATTTAGTACTCTGTCCAATAGCAGCCGATGATCCCATCACAAATACAACACAATTTAAAAGCAGCCGATGATGCTTTTAGAGCTTTTGAGCTTGATGCTGCATTTTGTTTCTGGTTGCATATATTAGATTTCTTAGCTTAGTGGTTGACAAAGAGAGAGAGCAGTCAAACTACAAAATATTAAAATTGTGTAGAAGGAAGTGAACAGTGGTTTGTAGTAGTCATAGATTGGGTAGCAAAATCTGATTGCACTTCATTTTGTTTGTATAATAGTCAAAGTTCTCTGACAAAATATCACATTATAGGTGAAAATTGCACCATGTTTTTCCAACATTCTCTTTAAACAAAATGTCATATTGGATGTGTGACAAACTAAGGGTCACTCTTCAGTCTTTATAAACTTTTATGCGTTACTCAGAATCATCTCATACATTAACTATATGTGGGAGGTTTACCAAAAAAAAGAAGAGGGGATGTTTATTATAGATTATTTTTTGGTTTATTATAGATTATTTTTTCTAAGTAAATCAATGCAATTTGTGTCTAAAATAGGATCAATTTGAATCCAGCATTCGGGGGAGGGGGATGCTATAAAAGCCAAAAAATGCTGATACAAAATAAACTCACAGGCGAATAAAACTTTTATAGTTATCCTACACAAATAATTAGTTATCCCGAGTATCACATTTTGAATCTAAAAAAAATCTAATGCATTCATGCCATCCACTCTGATATTAAATTCCAGGATAACAATACAAGAAGAAATCAAACTGGTGCAAACTAAAACATTTCAACAATTAACAATGAAGTGAATGTGATTTCCCAAGTATCCAGCCATTTGACTTTGCTGATCTGCTATGTACTCTATTTCCCCTGTTTTGCCTACTGACTTGGCATTGTAGACCTCCTCCTCCTCCCTTTCTTTCATTATGTTAGAAGCTCTCTTTTGCAGATATGTCCATATATTCAATATAAACCTTTTACCCAAGAAAAAAACAGTATCCAGCCATTTCAGCTAGAAAAATAAGTGTGAAACGGTATTAGTAGGAACTAGGAAGTGTGTTCATTCTCTCAGCCTTATGAAACTTGTAATGTCAGAACATTAGATTATCTTGATATTCATTAACGATTGGAGTACAGATGATATGGTGAACATCAAACTTTGGTATTACCGATGCTACACCACAAGATCATCCTTTTGTCATTGATAATATACTTCTTTTAGCATAGGTACAACATTTCAGATATGTATATGAATACTTCTTCCAAAATGTTATTCCTTTACCACTTATAGATAAACCCAAGCTCTCAATGCCAAATCTAACTATTGATGTAATATCAAAATATGGAGCATGATATGACTCTCAGACAGGGAGTTTATGAGGATTTTTTTTTTTGCAAAATTGTCTGGTTTAACATTCCTGGATGGCTTAGCTGCACAGTAAACATCATGTTTAAATATATTTTTTGAAGAATACTTATCTGTAATCGGTTTCCTCTATTTTGATATTATATATTTTGATATTTCTTTTGGTTGTTACTTTATAATCTTCTGGCATTATTATTTTGAAAATTTGGGATTTTTACATTAGCTTCCATCTGCAGGAAAAAAAGAAGTGAAGAAGGAAGTGGAGAAAGCTCTGCTGCTGCCACTATTGTGTGAGTTTCTGTTTTTCTGCTCAAGTAAATCGTTCATCCCCACTTGGAAAGAGTGATTGACTTGAGATATAGCAGCCATATGTCAGCTTATTTCACTTCCATGAAGGCCCCAAAGAACTACCCATTTTTGTTCTTCCTCAGTATCTTCCATCTCACCATGGGCCTTTGTGGGATGTTTAAGAAACTAGGGAGAAAGAGAGATGAGCAGGGGAAGTTGGAGATATCAGTCCATAGTAGTGTGGTCACGATGACAGATCAGCCACTTCAAGATAGACAAGAGTATGCTATCAATGAGGATATCACACCAGTTTCACATCTCTCCCCTATAGATGTCCAGGGAATGAGAGATGGGCAGGGGAAGTTGGAGAGATCAGACCATAGTAGTGTGGTCACCAAGTCACAACATCAGCAGCTTCAAGATATAAAAAAGTCTGTGATCAATGAGGATATTACACCTCATGTCTCCCCTATAGACATTGAAGTTAGCAATGTGGTTGAAAACTCCTCTCTCACAATGACAGATCGGCCACTTCAAGATAGAAAAGAGTCCTCGATCAATGAGGACATCACACCAGTTTCTCATCTCTCCCCCATAAACGTTGAGGGAATAAGAGATGAGCAGGGGAAGTTGGAGAGATCAGACTATAGTAGTGTGGTCACCAAGTCACAACATCAACAGCTTCAAGATATAAAAAAGTCTGTGATCAATGAGGATATTACACCAGTTTCACAGGTCTCTGCTATAGACATTGAGGTTAGCAATGAGGTTGAAAACCCAGGTGCTGATGGAGGAGTATTACAAGATGTTGGCGGAGGAGAATTACAAGACTGGCGCAGTCTCCCAGATCTCGTTCTCCTATTCATCTTGAAACATTTTACCAGTTTTGGTGATTTCTTTGCTTTCAGTCGTGTGTGCAGAGAGTGGAGACATGTTTCAGAGTTTGCGAAGAGAGAATACATGGAAACTCAACCTCCCTTGCTGTTTGAAAACATGGATGGCTTCTACAGTTGGAAAGAGGAGAAATTATACACAAAAAAGATTAAGTCTGTATTTAAAAAAGAATCAATCATCGACTTCTCTCATGGTTATTTGATCTTCTTGTGTTACGCGTCTTACAACCAAGTGCCTTACAAACGATTTTCTACCCTCGTAAATTACAAACGGTTTTTTTCCCTCGTAAATCCTATCACTGGGGTTGAGGCTCTCCCAGAGTTCCCCATAGTCCCCAATTATATTGGATCCAGATATGTGCGTGTTAAACGTGCAAGTCTGATGTCCCCACCCACATCTCCTGATTGCATGCTAATGTTTTCCAATGACACTTTTATTTTGCTATGTCATTCAGGAGATAGAGAGTGGACTGTCTACCCAAGAGATGATAAGGATGGAAAGATCTTGTGTGAGACCTTTTTCAATGGGAGGGTATATGCTCTAAATGATAAAGGTCATCTTTTAATACTTGATCCTGCTTTTCCTCATCATCATCGAAAGCGGACCGTACTTGAAGTAAAAAACAATCCATTTTCACATCGGAACATGACATGGCTTGCTGCTTGTGGTGGAGATCTCTTTGCAATAGAACTCAAAAAAAAAATTCGTGAAGTAAAGTTTGTCGTACGCAGTTTTGATCCCATGAAATTCATGTGGATGAAGCGGAAAAACTGGGGTAATAGCCATGTATTGTTTTTGAACTCGAGGAGGAGTGCGTTCTGGGATAATGCAGTGAGCTGGGGAGGTCGTGGGAACTGCATCTACTTCCATGGTGTTTTGCATTATCGTGGGCTTTTTGTTTTCGATATGGAGGATGGAAAGATTGAGGACCTCCCACTCTCTTTAAGGTATTATGATAGATCTTTTTGGGTTTTCCCAGGACTTTGCTGTTAAAGTCTGATATGTAGTTTTTCTGAACAAACTTTTAATTGGGGTGAATAGTTATGTTTCTGCATAATGTGCTGTCAAACTTCAGTATATTTACTTTGTTTCTCTCCTTTCTAAATAAATACAATCTTAAACCAGTTGCACTATATTTTGATGCCTTTGTGGATGCCTTGCTTTGCTTTTGCTTTGTTTTGTTTTGTTTTTATGTAATTTTTTTTTTTCTGGTCAATAATCCTGGAATTTTTTTAATTATGAACAGAAAATAAATAAATAATATCTTTTTTACATTGGTTGTTTAAATCAGGCAGAGTTGTGCCATGTTTGTGGAATCTGGGAATTTTACATTTGAAAGACTGAGTTTCTATTTTGTTGTTTTTTAGGTTTAATGGTTTGGTTAATCCATTTTGCAATCACAGTCTCTTGCCGCCTATGCAATGTATATTATATTATCGCAATGTATGAAAACTAATTATTTAATTTTTCAAAAACAAATGTATTAGCATATTTCAATGTACATTTTATTCTTCATGATTATAGCAATATATATTTCAATGGGTGCGTGTGTGTTGCTTCAATGGTTGAGGGCTGTGACAGGGCTAAACAGAATGCTGGACAAATTGTGGTTCCAGAAGTGTTTAAGCTGATTTTTTGGTAGTAGAAAAATAATTGTATTGATATTTGAAAAATTTACAAAATGTACATGACAACATTGAAATGATGCAAAAACATCAATTTTAATACAAAGATAAAGAGGAATTCTTCTCATTCGGAGATTAAACATCAAATTGATAACTGGGCCGCCACTGACGCTGACTTCAAATGCTTCTTCCACCTATTGAGAGAGCACAGAAGTCTGTTATTAATCGCTTCACGCAGAACTTCCCCGACTGCAGGAACTCGAGGCAGAGAAGCCTAGTGCCCTTGCAATGGAAGATGTCGATGACATTGACTGATTGACCTCTCATTGCGAACCATCCCCACGAAACAAAAACTGCAGCTAGCCAATTCTTGTAGCATTCAGTGTTCTAGACATGGTCTTGTTGAAATCAGCATAGTCGAAGGTCACATCAAAATCAGCGTCCGTAACATTTAATGTTTTATCACATCTTCATCTAACATCATGTAACCATTCATAATATTTAGTATCAGAAAATAGATTGACAACAGTACTTTATATCATGGTAGGACCACATAAATAACAAAGTATAGTCTGGTATTAGAGAGTAGAGAAAGCTGAACATCCTCCACAAAAAGATTGGCGTGGTTTTACTATTAATTGTCAGGGCAGGAGAAACCCTGCCATGTGATCGCCATATGGTCCCTGGACAGCACCAATTGATAGGTAGCAAAACTTACAGTTGTTACATTGATGTAAATAATAAATACGAGGAGGTAAGAAGGTGCATATGATATAAGGTTTGTGTAAATATACGAGTCTACGAGGCAATTATTTAACACCCAAACAAACTGAGCCAAAGCCCAAAACATGATATGACTCAGAAGTCGGACCACCATTGATTGAACCAAACAATGTTTAGGTAAAGCATTCAACAAAACAGGAGAATGAAGAATGAAGTGAAGTGTTCTGTTTTTTTAATGGCATTAACCTACTTGAGTGCAAGTTAAAGGACCGGGATTCACAAGTTCAATGCAGTTGGCACAGTGATTGGCAATGTAGAATTTTTGGCAAAATTTAGGATCTCAGAAAATGGAAAGCAAAAAAAAAAAAAAAAAAAAAAAAAAGAAAAAAAAAAGAAAAAGAAAATCAGAATGATGTAATGTCACTAATATATGATGTTAAGTGCAGTGTTTGTAATGTAAAAAATATGCTACAAAATATGTACAAGATATACAGGCACATATGACACAGTTCCCTAACAAGGCATACTCAAAAGCAACAGCGTATGTGCATACTGGATGGCATTTGGCTACACAGCACATATGGTTGGCAATAGTGCAATACTAATCAATTGCAATGATCCTATATTTCCATATTTATAATCAGATAATTTTTATCAACTATAAAAAAAAGGATATAGTCTAATTGGAAAAAGATACACACAGCCCAATTACAGCTCGTTTTGCAGCCTATGATTTTAAAAAATCATACACTCATCTTTTGAAATGCATGCTATTATATGAAATGATGTATATATTAAAATGCATTAGTGTATTTTTTTCATAATAAAAAAAAATTGGATCGTATACTATAATAGGACCCATATGCTATGATAATTACGTTATCTTAGCGTATGAGACTGCAAAATGGGCTGCAAAAAAGACTGCGTGTATTAGCGCCCTATCTAATTTGCTCATTTGGAGAAATCAACACAGAAGTTCTTGAGTCCTGATACAGAATTATAGATATATTGTTTAAATTCTACTTAATATGCAATTGACAAGAAGGAAATTTCTTGGTATTGTGCGATGCTCTACTACACTAACTGATCCTTTCTCCAACTTTATTTTGTAATAAAATTCAATCCATATCGGTTCTTCTCATAATTATGTCATAACAGAGCTTCCACTAATCAAATATACTCTTATACCTTTCAATCACACCTTCTGGCCTGATTTCTTGATCACAACAAAAGTCTTTTGCACTGTTACATGGGACCTAAAACCAACTGACACAATGCACTAATTTCGGTCCAAATTTCAGCAAAAGAATGGGATATAATTTTACAACACTTGCACATCCCACCATGGTAAAGAACTTCATGTCAGTGCAAAGGTTGTATCGCCCTTTAAGTGGTTGGAATGCCAGCAGCAAATCCTCAGTTCCAAGGTGATAGAAACACCAATAGCGAGGGGCTTCACTTCAGTCGAAACACTTTGACAACCCCGAACACTCAATACCCGATCACCATGGTAAAGAAAAAAGATGTCATTTCATCAGCAATTCACTCAAAAAATTTCAGAAAATACGGTCAATTTATTTCAAGAAAAATAAAATAAAAAACAATTTCTTTTAGCCCAATATTTTGAGATGAGATCCAAATACAAAGATAAGAAGACTAAGAAGTGATATCAAACTAATCATTTTGCCAACATATTGGAGATGATATAAAGGCCTTGTACACATCCAATCATAAGTGACAGATTAATAAAAGTTCTGAGATGTTAAATGAACCGACATTTCATTAAGACCAGTGACCGATCCTTATACTGCAGCAAGACCATAATGCACTAAAGAATCAACCTCTAGTGCAGGTTGATTCTTTTTATATAATCTCTCCTCCTTCCAACTGTAGGAGGTTGAGTTGCCATGTACTCCTTCATGAACTCTGGAAACAAACTTCCACCCTTTGCATATGCGACTAAAAGCAAAGAAATCACCAAGGCTCATAAGCTGCTGCAAGATAAGAACGAGAACAAGATCTGGGAGATCGCACCAGTCTCGTAATTCCCTTTCACCAGCTTCTTGCAGTTCTTGTCTGCATGCATCTGGTAATTCTCCTCTGCCTGCATCCAGATTTTCAACCACATTGCTAACATCGGCATCTGTAGGAGAGAGATGTGAAACTGGTGTAGTCTCCTCACCAATCTCATACTTTTTTCCATCTTGAAGTGGCTGGTTTGACTTGGTGGCCACACTACTAATCTCACACTACTTTCCATCTTGAAACGGCAAATTTGAGTTGCTGGCCACACTACTACGGACTACTGATCTCTCCAACTTCTCCTGCTCATCTCTCTTTCTCCCTCCAAGCTTCTTAAACATCCCACAAAGGCCCATGGTCAGACAGAAGATGCTGGAAAAGAAAGGGAAAGAAGAAAAAAAAGGTAGGCTGATGTATGTCTGTTCTATTTCAACTAAACTGCTTCTCACAAGCGTGGAGGAACAATTTTCTTGAGCACAAAAACAGGAAAGGCACAGCAGTGAAGACTGAGTTTCTATTTTGTTGTTTTTTAGGTTTAATGATTTGGTTAATCCATTTTGCAATCACAGTCTCTTGCCGCCTATGCAATGTATATTACATTATCGCAATGTATGTAAACTAATTATTTAATTTTTTTAAAAAAAAGAAAAATGTATTAGCATATTTCAATGTACATTTTATTATTTATAATTATAACAATATATATTTCAATGGGTGCGTGTGTGTTGCTGTGACAGGGCTAAACAGAATGCTGGACAAATCTTTTGGTAGTAGAAAAATAATTGTATTGATATTTGAAAATTTTACAAAATGTACATTACAACATTGAAATGATGCAAAAACATCAATTTTAATACAAAGATAAAGAGGAATTCTCCTCATTCGGAGATTAAACATCAAATTGATAACCGGGCAGCCACTGACGCTGACTTCAAATGCTTCTTCCACCTATTGATAGAGCACAGAAGTCTATGTTATTAATCGCTTCACGCAGAACTTCCCCGACTGCAGGAACTCGAGGCAGAGAAGCCTAGTGCCCTTGCAATGGAAGATGTCGATGACATTGACTGATTGACCTCTCATTGCGAGCCATCCCCACGAAACAAAAACTGCAGCCAACTCTTGTAGCATTCAGTGTTCTAGACATGGTCTTGTTGAAATCAACATAGTCGAAGGTCACATCAAAATCAGCGTCCGTAACATTTAATGTTTTATCACATCTTCATCTACATCATGTAACCATTCATAATATTTAGTATCAGAAAATAGATTGACAATAGTACTTTATATCATGGTAGGACCACATAAATAACAAAGTATAGTCTGGTATTAGAGAGTAGAGAAAGCTGAACATCCTCCACAAAAAGATTGGCGTGGTTTTACTATTAATTGTCGAGGCAGGAGAAACCCTGCCATGTGATCGCCATATGGTCCCTGGACAGCACCAATTGATAGGTAGCAAAACTTACAGTTGTTACATTGATGTAAATAATAAATACGAGGAGGTAAGAAGGTGCATATGATATAAGGTTTGTGTAAATATACGAGTCTACGAGGCAATTATTTGACACCCAAACAAACTGAGCCAAAGCCCAAAACATGATATGACTCAGAAGTCGGACCACCATTGATTGAACCAAACAATGTTTAGGTAAAGCATTCAACAAAACAGGAGAATGAAGAATGAAGTGAAGTGTTCTGTTTTTTTAATGGCATTAACCTACTTGAGTGCAAGTTAAAGGACTGGGATTCACAAGTTCAATGCAGTTGGCACAGTGATTGGCAATGTAGAATTTTTGGCAAACTTTAGGATCTCAGAAAATGGAAAGCAAAAAAAAAAAAAAAAATGAAAATCAGAATGATGTAATGTCACTAATATATGATGTTAAGTGCAATGCTTGTAATGTAAAAAATATGCTACAAAATATGTACAAGATATACAGGCACACATGACACAGTTCCCTAACAAGGCATACTCAAACGCAACAGCATATGTGCATACTGGATGGCATTTGGCTACACAGCACATATGGTTGGCAATAGTGCAATACTAATCAATTGCAATGATCCTATATTTCCATATTTATAATCAGATAATTTTTATCAACTATAAAAAAAAGGATATCGTCTAATTGGAAAAAGATACACACAGCCCAATTACAGCTCGTTTTGCAGCCTATGATTTTAAAAAATCATACACTCATCTTTTGAAATGCATGCTATTATATGAAATGATGTATATATTAAAATGCATTAGTGTATTTTTTTCATAATAAAAAAAAATTGGATCGTATACTATAATAGGACCCATATGCTATGATAATTACGTTATCTTAGCGTATGAGACTGCAAAATGGGCTGCAAAAAAGACTGCGTGTATTAGCGCCCTATCTAATTTGCTCATTTGGAGAAATCAACACAGAAGTTCTTGAGTCCTGATACAGAATTATAGATATATTGTTTAAATTCTACTTAATATGCAATTGACAAGAAGGAAATTTCTTGGTATTGTGCGATGCTCTACTACACTAACTGATCCTTTCTCCAACTTTATTTTGTAATAAAATTCAATCCATATCGGTTCTTCTCATAATTATGTCATAACAGAGCTTCCACTAATCAAATATACTCTTATACCTTTCAATCACACCTTCTGGCCTGATTTCTTGATCGCAACAAAAGTCTTTTGCACTGTTACATGGGACCTAAAACCAACTGACACAATGCACTAATTTCGGTCCAAATTTCAGCAAAAGAATGGGATATAATTTTACAACACTTGCACATCCCACCATGGTAAAGAACTTCATGTCAGTGCAAAGGTTGTATCGCCCTTTAAGTGGTTGGAATGCCAGCAGCAAATCCTCAGTTCCAAGGTGATAGAAACACCAATAGCGAGGGGCTTCACTTCAGTCGAAACACTTTGACAACCCCGAACACTCAATACCCGATCACCATGGTAAAGAAAAAAGATGTCATTTCATCAGCAATTCACTCAAAAAATTTCAGAAAATACGGTCAATTTATTTCAAGAAAAATAAAATAAAAAACAATTTCTTTTAGCCCAATATTTTGAGATGAGATCCAAATACAAAGATAGGAAGACTAAGAAGTGATATCAAACTAATCATTTTGCCAACATATTGGAGATGATATAAAGGCCTTGTACACATCCAATCATAAGTGACAGATTAATAAAAGTTCTGAGATGTTAAATGAACCGACATTTCATTAAGACCAGTGACCGATCCTTATACTGCAGCAAGACCATAATGCACTAAAGAATCAACCTCTAGTGCAGGTTGATTCTTTTTATATAATCTCTCCTCCTTCCAACTGTAGGAGGTTGAGTTGCCATGTACTCCTTCATGAACTCTGGAAACAAACTTCCACCCTTTGCATATGCGACTAAAAGCAAAGAAATCACCAAGGCTCATAAGCTGCTGCAAGATAAGAACGAGAACAAGATCTGGGAGATCGCACCAGTCTCGTAATTCCCTTTCACCAGCTTCTTGCAGTTCTTGTCTGCATGCATCTGGTAATTCTCCTCTGCCTGCATCCAGATTTTCAACCACATTGCTAACATCGGCATCTGTAGGAGAGAGATGTGAAACTGGTGTAGTCTCCTCACCAATCTCATACTTTTTTCCATCTTGAAGTGGCTGGTTTGACTTGGTGGCCACACTACTAATCTCACACTACTTTCCATCTTGAAACGGCAAATTTGAGTTGCTGGCCACACTACTGAGGACTACTGATCTCTCCAACTTCTCCTGCTCATCTCTCTTTCTCCCTCCAAGCTTCTTAAACATCCCACAAAGGCCCATGGTCAGACAGAAGATACTGGAAAAGAAAGGGAAAGAAGAAAAAAAAGGTAGGCTGGTATATGTCTGTTCTATTTCAACTAAACTGCTTCTCACAAGCGTGGAGGAACAATTTTCTTGAGCACAAAAACAGGAAAGCCACAGCAGTGAAGCTTTCAGTCTATTCTTTCTTCTTTGCTCTTCCTTTCTTCTTGCAAAATGGAAGCTAATGTACATATTAGGTAAACAATTTTGAAATATTGAATCGAATTGGGTGCTAGACTACTGAAGTGGGAGCTGATTATGGATGTACATTGTTAAAATCATACATAAGGACTATAAAAATGTTTATCTTGACACATTGACTTTTTTAGCCCAAAGTCCTCAATTGTTTGCTCGTAATTGAAAATAGAACTCACCACTTGAGAGAGATATTGATAATAAGAAGTGGGTTATTAGATGTATGGATACCAGATAATTGTTAAGTTTTAACAAATCGTATAACTACATAAGTTGTGCTTTGTTAAACATAATAATGGTTTCCTTAGATAAAACAAAAGAGCAGAGTTGAGTAAATACACTGTTTGATTGAACAAGGATTCCAATTTTGAAATGTGAAACAAGACAAGAATTAGCATATGCAACATTCTAGTGATGACTGTATAAGAAACAAAACAATAAAAAAAAATTGAAAGATAAACATGGCAACAGAAAGAGTGGAATTTAGATTTTTCAATGACATTCAAGCAGTTGCTATGTGAGTCACTCACTTTGTATTGTGGTTACTTTTTTTCATAGGTTTCGTTGTGTGGGTAGATTATGTGTTTGAAAAGTTAAAAATTCTCATAAGCTCAAACCATTATTTTCCCTTTTGAGGCTAAGGGCCCCATTTGGATCAGGATAGACGGATTATGTGGTAGAAAACACCACCTGTAGCCACCGCAGATCCAACAAACTGAGAATGTGACATTTGCATTTTAAAATAAAACTGGGAGTGGTAGTAATTTTTTTTTATAATTTGAGAAACTATCTAAACACCGCTTCTCCACTACCCCTTACTTCTCCTGAGTCCCACGCCACACACCCATAAGGACCTTAAAAAATCTTGCCATTGAAAAACTAATAAAACAATGTTTATAAAAAACTGAGTTTAAAACGCAAGATTCCAAGGATCTTAGCATTTCAATCGCACTTCAAAAAACAGTCATAATAATATAATTTTTAACTATCAATAAAAAAACATAACATTCACTGTAAATAATATTTTAGAGTTTAAAGATCTAAAAAAAACATCTTCTTATATGAATCTAGATCTGCATATAAATAACTAAAAAATCTAGATTTGCATATAAACAACTAAAATAAAAGCATCTATATCTCCATATAAACTTCAACAGTTTTATCAACCAACATTGTATAAGCATCACAAATAATCTATATCTATACTACTATAAAAAGTACGAGTTGGAGGGGAAACATTTTAGTCAATTTTACCCCTAAAAATTAATTAAAAAGAAAACTATATCCATCAACAAATCTTATCTATATTTGTAATATGATAGATTTTATCTCACAAATTAGATTTTATCTCATGAAATATTAATTTTTTTAAAAATGAATATTTCATTGTTAATCAATTAACAAATCTTATCAGGTTTTATTTAATACATATCATAATAATATTAAATTATCATAATACATATAGATAAAGGTAGAATCTTAAGAAACTAAAAAATTAGTTTTAATGATAATTTTTTTAATATATTCTATTTTTAATATTAAAAAAACATAGATAATAATAATAATCATATTTTATATTTAAATTTAAAATTTGAAAGAAATATATTACAAAAAAAATTGGTTATTCCAGTAAAAACATAATTATCATTTAATATATAAATGACATATATAATAGATATAATAACCAATTTTTTAATTTTAGAAATTCAAATTACATATAGATAAAATTAGATCTTGAAAAACAAAAACAATTGGTTTTAATTATTTCCGAATTTATATATATAATATAAATATTAACCTATTTTTTATTTTTAGAAATTCAAGTTACATATAGATAAAATTAAATATTGAAAATAAAAAAATTGAATTTAATTATTTTGAATATATATATAATTAGATATAATAACCAATATTTTATTTTTAAAGTTCAAAATACATATAGATAAAAATAGATCTTGAAAAATAAAAAAAATCAGTCTTAATTATTTTTTAATTTAAATATATGACATATATAATAAGCAATTTTTTATTTTTAAAAATCAAAATATATATAGATAAAATCAAATCTTGAAAAACAAAAGAATTGGTTTTAATTATTTTCAAATGTATATATATAATAGATATAATAACCTATTTTTTATTTTTAGAATTTTAAAATACATTTAGATAAAGTAGATCTTCAAAAAACAAAAAAAATCCGTTTTAATTATTTTTATGTAAAATAATTAATGTCTTCAATTCAAAATTATCTGATTGGGAGTAATTTGATTATTTATATTTCAATACAAAATATAGATAAAAATGAATCATAAAAAATAAAAAATCTGGTTATATATATAAATCAGATGAACCATTTCCACAAAAAAAAAAGTATAAATACCCAACCTCTCATATTCAATTTATGTTTTTTAGTTTCTTGGGTCTTTATGTGTTTGAAACATGATTTTATATGTTTTTTGTATTGTTTTAATAATATTTAAATTCAAATATTTAGAGTTTTTGTTTGTTTTCTAATGATTATTTGTAAGGATGATCAATGTTTTCATTTTTAATATTTTTGAACATTTTATTTGGATATTCTATTTATTTGATTTAATGAATGTTTTTTTTTATTTCAGGAAAATTGAATTATACATGCAAGAGGTTAGAAGTAAGATGCTAGAGGTTGATCGAAAGAGTAAGATGTTCTTTTTAAATATTTTTATTATATTTTATTTTTAATATCTAAGAATTGATTTTCTAATGTGTTTATTCTTTGTATTATTGTATTCTGAAAAAAATTATATATAATATTCTACTTACTTGTTAGAAGTACATAGGAATATACATCTATTACTTTATTTAATAATTATTGTTATTTATTTGAACTTTTGATCTTATTTTTCACCATGAAATAATCATTTTTTGAAAAAATCCATTTCATATGCATAAGTATAAATAAAAAATATCTTTTCATCGAGATCTTTATAACTCCAATTGGAGTTATACACGAAAATTTACAATTTTTAATAATCATAATTGATCAAAATAAATATAGATAAAAATGGATCTTAATTATGAAACTAAAAAAAGGTTTTAATGATAGTCAAATTTGAAAGATTCGATTTCCAATATTCAAAATACACAAAGATATTAATAATTGTTTTTATATTTAAATTTAAATTGGAAAGAAATGTATTATAAGCAAAACATAGGTTATTATATAAAATATAATAATTTAATTTATGAAAAAACAATATAATAGATACAATAATCGGTCTTTTATTTTCAAAAATAAAAAAGTCATTTTTAATTATTCTAGAATTTTTAAATTATTTTTCATAATTAAAAATCATTTTATTGACAGTAATATGATTTTTTAAAATTCAATTAAAAATATAGATAAAAATGTATCAAAATAAACAAACAAAAAATAGGTTATATCTTAAAAAAATTTGCCATTTATTTAGGATGAAAAGAAGGTTCCAAAAAATATATATATATGTATGCCCTACCTCTCGTCCTTTCCTTCTAAATTCATTTTTTTTTTAGTTTCTAGGTCTTTATTTCAAGATGATTTCATATATTTTTGTTTTTTTGTTTATGCTTTATTGTGTTTCAATCATATTAAAATTCAAATATTTGGAATTTCTGTTTATTTTTTAATAATTGTTTTCAAGGATGACGAATGTGTATTTTTCTTAAATTTTAAATATTTATGAAAATTTTATTTGGATATTCTAATCATTTGTTTTATTGAATGTTTTGTTATTCTAGGAGAATTGAATTATACATACAAGAGTTCTCTTCTACACGCTCATCAAAAGAGTAAGATGCTATTTTTAAATATTTTTATATTATTTTTAATATTTATTAATGATTTTCTGATGTATTCCATCTTTGTAACATTGTATTTATAAAGAGTACATAACTAATATACATATATTAGTTTATTTTACATACTTATTAGACTTACATAGGAATATATATCTTTTAGTTTATCTTATATCTATTGTTTTTATATCTTTAGAAGATTATTTTATATTTTTTTCATTTTTTATATAATATTTATTTTAAAAAATCTGTTTTTTTTATAATTGTTTTTAAGAACGATGAATATGCTTCATTTTTAATATATTTGAACATTCTATTTAATAAAATATCATAAATAAGTTAAATTTAATATTTATTTTATTATTAATATTAATAATAAATTTATAATTTATTTAACTGATAAAAAAATAATTTTGGCTCAAATATAATTTTTCATATTTAATCTCAATTTTCATTATTAAATAATCATTTTTTAGAAAACTATATTATACATATATATATATATATCGAATAGATCTTTCAGTGATGTATTCATCATGCAATCAGAATAATGATTGAAAATTAATAATTTTTTAATCAATTTTGAAATATTTTTTTGAAATATCTATTTCACATGCAAGTATACAATGAAAGCATCTTTCCATTGAGCTATTGTTCATCCAATAAGAGTTATGCTAGAAAAATTATAATTTTAAAAATTAAAGAATTTTAGAATAATTAATTTTGATCAAATTTATTATCTAAACGAATTTATTATGACTTAATATAATTTATTTATTTATTTCAGAATTTTGATAAAAAAATCTATATCTATACCCCATCTATTAGAAGTACGAGTTGAAGGGGAAACATTTAGCCGATTTTACAACTTAAAATTAATTAAAAATACATCTATATCTATAAAATATTCTTATCTATGATTTTAATATGATATATTTTATCTCACAAATTAGATTTTATCTCATAAAATACGATTTTTTAAACAAATTTTGTTTTTTAGAAATTCAAAATACATATACATAAAATTAGATCTTGTAAAACAAAAAAATTGGTTTTAATTATTTTCAAATATATATATATATATAGATATAATAACCAATTTTTTATTTTTAGAAATTCAAAATATATATAGATAAAAGTAGATATTCAAAAAAAAAATCACACTTAATTAATTTTTAATTTAAAATAATTAATTTTCTCAATTCAAAATTATCTGATTTAAAGTAATTTGGTTTTTTATATTTTAATACAAAATATAGATAAAAATGAATCATAAGAAATAAAAAAATCAGGTTATAAATATAAATCGGATTAGCCATTTTCAAAAAAAAAAACTATATAAATACCCAACCTCTCATATTCAATTCATTGTTTTTAGTTTCTTTGGTCTTTATGTCTTTGGAAGATGATTTTTTTTTTTATGTTTGATAATGTTTCAATAATATTTAAATTCAAATATTTTGGAGTTTTTGTTTGTTTTCTAATAATTATTTGAAAGGATGATGAATTTTTTTCATATTTAATATTTTTGAACATGTTATTTGGATATTCTAATCATTGATTTAATGGATTTTTTTATTTTAGGAGAATTGAATTATACATATAAGAGTTCTCTTCTAGAGTTTGATCGAAAGAGTAATATGTTGTTTTTAAATATTTTTATTATATTTTATTTTTAATATCTAAGTATTGATTTTCTAATGTGTTTATACTTTGTAATATTGTATTTATAAATACTTGTTAAAAGCACATAGGAATATACATCTATTACTTTATTTAATTATCATTATTTTTTATATCTGTGAATACAATTTTTTTATTTTTTTATTTTCTAAGTCTTTGTCTGTTTAGAAAATGACTTCGATTTTTATTTTTATTTTTATAATTTTTTGTTTATGTTTGGTTATATTTCAATAATATTTTTTTTTCATTTGCTTTTAGGTGATTGTTTTTATGGATGATGAGTGTGTTTTGTTTTTAATAATTTTGAATATATTTAGTAGGGATTGCTTAACAATAAAAAAAAGATTTAATCTTTGTTTGATTGAATATTTTTAAATATTAGGAGAATTGATTAGTGCATACATGAATTCAACACACTGGAAGTGTAAGTAATGCTTTTCAAAAGTTATTTGAAAATGTAACTCAAAATCAATAAGAAATGGAACTAAATTTTGATATAAAAAATGATAAGTTTGGATAAATAACATATTATAAGATAATTAAGTAAAACTGATATTATAAGATATTTTATCAAATATGTAACTTAAAACTGATATTACTACATCTTTAAAATTGAAAGTTATGGATGAATAGTATGTTATAAGATTGATTTAAATTAAAAAATTTCGATATGGATTAATAAAATAATATTAAGATAAATTTTATATTTACATATGGATAAATGAGATATTTATAAATAATATTTAAATAAATAAAAATTGAAATATTAAGAAATGGAGACAATATAAGATTGGTAAGATATGGATTAATTGACAAAAATAAAAAAAATTAATTTAAAAATGATAATATAAAATAATATATTATAAGATAATATCCATATATTAAATTAAGATAGATAATTTTAATATTATTTGTATTGAATAAGTTTAAATTAAACTTAAGAGAAAATTATGATTCAAAATAAATAATAATTTTTAGATTTTCGTATGGATAACTTAAAATGGGTGAAAATTTAAATTATTAATTACGGAGAAATAAATTAATTTCTTCAAATTATAATTGATATTATTTAAATTTTCTATATATACATCCATTCGTGAAATTGATTTAAATAATTGTACAAAAATATATGTATCGTATATCTCTAATCTAAGTTACAAATACAAAATTATTTCTGTTTAAAATTATATTTTAATTTTATTTTATATTTGAAAAATTGAAATTATATGTAAAATTTAGGAATTCAAATTTACACATATAAATTTAATTATTTTTTTGTTAAATGAATATGTGATATAATGAATTTAAATTTATCAATTGATCCAAGATCTCTTTTTCAATTGCTCATACTTAATTTTTATTTATGTTATTAATATTATAATATTTATATTTATGTTTTTATTCAAGATATGATTTTAACAAAAATTCTAATAATCAAAACAAATTAATGTCACAAATAATATTTATATTTATGTTTACATATAATTTATTAACAAATTAATGTCACAATAAATTTACATTAATATTTTATTTTTATATCATGATTATTAATATTATGTATCTATTGAATTCTTTTATTTATTCAAGTAGTTTTTCCCTTATAAGATATATATTTGCATATTTATATATTATACATATATATATTATATACAAGATAATATTAACTTTAATATTTAATTAAATAATAATAATTTATATAATTTTCATAATAATTCACGTGCATCGCACATGTGCATTAACTAGTGTTCAATAAAAAAAAATTGTCACATAAACCATTTATCAAAATCTAAAACCCTGGATTATTTAAAACAGTTTGAAATTAAAATATCAAACCTAGGGTTATAGAGAGGGTGAGGAAGAAAAACCAGGGATTTATTTTATTTTATTTTATTTTGGGGGGGGGGGTTGTTGAGAGATGGGGTGGGGTGGGGTTTGTTTTTTTTATATATATTTGTATCTTTTAAATCTTTTTTTCTCTTTTTTTTTTGTTGGTACATTGGGCTCATAAATAAATCATAAGAACCTGACTATATACATATTCTTCGTGTTCATTCTTTACATCATTTATAAAATTTGATTAATAGCATCATTTTCATTCTCATGTGCCTTGTGATCCTTTCATACTGAGCGTATTTTATCAAAACTTGAGGCACTTGCTAAGCGCCTTCCAAAATACAACAGATTTTCAATCTTATTGTTATTTTTATTTCTTTAATTTGTTTTTTATATTAAACAACGTTTATTGTCCTTAATATTCGTGTTTTATGTATATATATTTTGTTATATTAATATGATTTCAACTTTGTTACTTTTTTTAATTTTTAATTTATGGCATTATCATTAATTTTTATGTAATGATCGAAAATCTTTATTGATTTCTAATTTTTTATTAGGGGTAAGAATAAAAAAAACATATTTTTAACAAAAAATGATCATATTTATATCCTATTTAATACTTACCAAATCTTTAAGATATTCATCAAATATGTTTAATGAGCTGCACGAAAACTTTAATTAAAAATAAAAATATAGAAATATATGGTTTTAATTCATATTTTAGATAATTCTATGAGATAAATAATATTATTTTTAATAATACATATTTCATTGCAAATTTTTCACTCTATATATATATATATATATATATATAACTCACTCATATTATCTTTATATATTTTTTATTTATTAAAAAAAGTGAACTATTTTTTCATTTTATCTTTCCTTAAATTTAACAATTACCCATATCTATTTATTCAACATTTAAGATTTCAAATCAGATTTTAATAAACATATATATTTTATGATTTCAAATTAGATTTAACTAAAACATATCCACATGTATTGAAATTTTACTAATTTAAAATTAAATATATTCATTAAATCTATCTCCATTAAATTCTCTGAAAATTTGTTATGTTATTTTATTATATACATTAGATATGAAAAAATTATTTTTGTACATTATAAAACTCGTATATATATATTGAACCTTTGTTTTTTGTAGTCTGTGATTGGATCTACCTGGCTATGTGCTTCTTCTCTTTCGGGGTCTCTTCAAATTTCCAAGGTACCGTACATATTTTCTTTTCTTTTCTTTTTCTTTCTTTCTTTATTTATTTTTTATGAGACAGAGAGTTGTGAAGTATGGGTTTATCATCCATTGATACTTTGGTTTATTGGTTATGGTAGATTTTATTATGTGAGTTTCGGATGGTATGTTTGGCTGGTAAACTAATTAAAGCTATATTATTTTTATGTTTAATGGATTTGGTTTTGAATGCTTCAATGTAAATAAATGGAATTTTAGATCAACAAGCGAAAACTTTCTGTCTCGTGAGCAATGGAAATAAAATAGCGTGCATTTTTTTTTTTTTTTTTGTGTGTTTGAAAATTGTTGGTTCAGAATTAAAAAAAATTGATACATCAAGCCTGTTTTTTCAACCCAACTTTTATCCCTACTCCCTTATTTAAGATCATATGTATTTATTTATATGAAAATTCCTTCATTCTTGCATGACATATGTCCCGGAGGCTACAAAAGTGCTAAATGTATTAAAACCCAGTATTTGAACATGACTTCTTGGTCACTTTCGTGTACTTTGTTATCCACCCCTTGATTTCAAGCATGTTCCATTATGAAACTGAGAAGCTTTTTATGTTGGTTTTGGGCATTATTGCTTGGTTGTATAATTGATCGACACACACAATGTAGTTGATATGTTGATGTGGTTCGATTGACGTTGCAGCATAATATTTTGGTAAAAATAGATATAACTCTTTGGAAACTCTCACTGATTTTTTTAATAAGACAGAGACTTGTAAGATTTACTAAGTTTATAGGGATTTTTATTGATTTTCACAAGTTTTCGGGGAAAAATCGATATAACTCCCATGAACTTATGAAAATCAGTAAGGGTCCCCGTAAAATTTATAAATCTCAGACAATCTCTATCTTTTGTTTTGATCTTAGTCCCTTACTTAAATTTGCATCCCTTTAGACAACATATTGTTAGAATATTCCATTAAGTTAACACTTAACAGCGACACACAAAATTCCATTTGCAAAAGTTCATGAAAAGTTGATTAAATCTGAATTAGTCATTTTAATGATAAAAATAACCTCGTTTTCTCCTATCATCCAACCAAAATTTTTTTTTTGTTGAAATGACCATCATCGAGAGAGGGTGATGACCGTAGGTTGGCAGTGTGACAATCGTCACGCACCTTCTCCCACACCTCAAGTTTGTTCTCAGGTTCAACAGCATATTTGTTTGGACTAAATCCATTGAATGTTGTGTGTTCTTTGTAAGATCTTCCACCACAGGTAAATGTTTGGATTGTATGAAATTGTGGGGTTTTATATACGTAAGTCATCATGTACAAGGGCTTCCATAATGATGATGACGACGATACTAGATAAACATGTTGAAATCTTTGTTTGCAGAAGTATTGTATATGTGACTTGGCATCTTTGTTACCTTTTTTTCAAGGGCGATTTACTTGATGTGGTGTGTCTCAAATGTTATTAAAAGTTTTTATCCTGGCAATATTTGATCAAATCGATTGATCTTTCACAATGTTATGTCTTTCTATAAATCTGACAATCTTTTTCATCTTTAAAGTTTCTGTTCAACCTTTATTAAGTTTTCATAAGAGTTTTTTTTTTCTTCATTTGCTATCTTTTAGACCACCAATATTCAGCCAAAGGAAGAAGTCATAGATTGGGAACTATATCACTCTTTTTGTTTCTCCAATTCTTATAAATGTATCAATCCATTAAACTTTTTTTATGCATGCCAGTCAGTTAGACAAAATTGGTAATCAGTTTCCTCTATTTTGAAATCTTACTTTCTAATATTCATGCATGCTTATTTTGGAATACTTACAGGCAGCAGTTCCATGAGCACAATTCAAGGATAAACCTCACTGTCATCTTCTTTACTTATTCAGGTGAGACTTAAAATTTTGATGGCGTCATTCTAAATTTGGTAGCAAAATCTGATTGCATTTCATATTGTTGCAGAATAGTCATAGTTCTCTGACAAATTAGCACATTATGAGTGAAAAATTGCACCATGATTTTCCAACATTTTCTTTAAACAAAATGTCAAATTAGATGTGTGATAAACTGAGAGTCACTTTTCAGCATTTGCATTACTCATAAACATCTCATACATTCACTAAATACAGGAGGTTTACCCAAAAAAAAATGAAAAAGAAAAAAAGGGGAGGTTCATTATAGATTAGTTTTTCTAAGTAAATCAATACTTTGTGTCTAAAATAGGATCAATTTAAATCTACAATTGGGGGAGGGGGTGCTATAAAAGCCAACAATGCAGATACAAAATAAACTCACAGGCGAATAAAACTTTTATAGTTATCCTATACAAATAATTAGTTATCCCAAGTATCACATTTTGAGTCTAAAGAAATCTAATACATTCATGTGATCCACTTTGATATTAAATTTGAGGATAACAATACAAGAAGATATCAAACTGGTGCAAAGTCAACCATTTCAACATTTAACAATCAAGTGATTGTAATTTCCCAAGTATCCAGCCATTTGACTTTTTGATCTACTATGTACTCTGTTTCCCCTGTTTTGCCTACCGATTTTGGCATTGTAAACCTCCTCCCCCCCCCCCCCCCCCTCCCTTTCTTTCAATATGTAAGGGGCAGGTCCACTCTCTTTTTGTATATATGTTCATATTCAATATAAAGCTTTTTACCCAGCAAAAAAAAAGGTATCCAGCCATTTCAGCATAGAAATATAAGCGTGAAATGATATTAGTAGGAAGTTTGTGCATTCTCTCAGCCTTATGAAACTCATAATGTGAGAACATTTGATTATCTTTATATTCATTAAGCATTGAGGTACAGATGATATGGTGAACATCAAACTTTGGTATTACCCATGCTACACCACAAGATCATCCTTTTATTATTGATAATACACTTCTTTTAGCATAGGTACAACTTTTCAGATATATATGAATACTTCTTCCAATATGTTATTTCTTTACCACTTATAGATAAACCCAAGCTCTCAATGTCAAATCTAACTAATAACGTAATATCAAAATATGGGGGATGACATGACTCTCAGACATGGAGTTTATGAGGAATGTTTTTTGCAAATTGTCTGGTTTTGATTGCTCAGTAAACAACATGTTTAAATATATATTTTGAAGAATACTCATCTGTGAGTTGGTGTTGCAAACTCATGTTTATGTTTTCTAAAACGATGTAGTTAATGTGGTCCAAGATTGACTGAGTGACCCAATTATCCTGAAGTATAATTTTCTTCATCAAATAGTAAATTGTTGTTCTTTGCCTTCTTCATCTATTGTGTCTAGATATCTACAAAATATCTGCCGATTTGACGAACTTCAATGTTCTTAGAAAGGATTTCCATATAATGATGATATTGATGAGTAGAAAACATGTTCAAATATGTATTTATGGAAATATTGTATCCATGACTTGCATCGTTGCCACCATTTACAAGGCTGATAAACTTGATGTTGGCTGCCCCAAGTGATATGAAGTGTGATTCTTAACAACATTTGATCAAATTGATTGATCTTTCAATGTGTAATGGATGCATTCCTGTAAATTTGGAATTCTTTTTTCATCTTTTAAGATTCTATTCAACTTAGTGTGTTACAGTTTCTTTTATGTTACCCATTTTTCTTTTTAAAAAAAAACACATTAACAAAAAAAAAAAACATTTCTTGTAAAAACTAATGTAATCATTTATATTTGTCTTTATGTTTGTCCAATTTAAAAAGTATCGTATACTGCTTTTTGTTTCTCCAATTCCTATATATTATATCAATTTATTCATTTTTTAAGTTTTTAAGCATGCCATTAGTTCTACACAATTGGGAAGTAGTCGGTTTCCTCTATTTTGATATTATATATTTTGATATTTCTTTTGGTTGTTACTTTATAATCTTTTGGTATTATTATTTTGAAAATTTGGGATTTTTACATTAGCTTCCATCTGCAGAAAAAAAGAAATGAAGAAGGAAGTGGAGAAAGCTCTGCTGCTGTTGCCACTATTGCTTGAGTTTCTGTTTTTCTGCTCAAGTATATCGTTCATCCACACTTGGAAAGAGTGATTGACTTGAGATATAGCAGCCATATGTCAGCTTATTTCACTTCCATGAAGGCCCCAAAGTACTACCTATTTTTGTTCTTTCTCAGTATCTTCCATCTCACCATGGACCTTTGTGGGATGTTTAAGAAACTAGGGAGAAAGAGAGATGAGCAGGGGAAGTTGGAGATATCAGTCCATAGTAGTGTGGTCACAATGACAGATCAGCCACCTCAAGATAGAAAAGAGTATGCCATCAATGAGGATATCACACCAGTTTCACATCTCTCCCCTATAGATGTCGAGGGAATGAGAGATGAGCAGGGGAAGTTGGAGAGATCAGACCATAGTGGTGTAGTCACCAAGTCAAATCAGCCGCTTCAAGATAGAAAAGAGTCCTCGATCAATGAGGATACCACACCAGTTTCAAATCTCTCCCCAATAGACGTTGAGGGAATAAGAGATGAGCAGGGGAAGTTGGAGAGATCAGACCATAGTAGTGTGGTCACCATGTCACAACATCAGCGGCTCCAAGATATAAAAAGGTCTGTGATCAATGAGGATATTACACCTCATGTCTCCCCTATAGACATTGAGGTTAGCAATGTGGTTGAAAACCCAGGTGCTGATGGAGGAACATTACAAGATGCCAGTGTAGGAGAATTACAAGATGTTGGCGGAGGGGAATTACAAGACTGGCGGAGTCTCCCAGATCTCGTTCTCTTTTTCATCTTGAAACATTTTACCAGTATTGGTGATTTCTTTGCTCTCAGTCATGTGTGCAGAGAGTGGAGACATGTTTCAGAGTTTGTGAAGAGGGAATACATGACAACTCAACCTCCCTTGCTGTTTGAAAGAAGTGATGACTTCTATAGTTTGAAAGAGGAGAAATTATACACAACAGAGAACCAGCCTGCATTTAAAAGAGGATCGACCATCGACTTCTCTCATATTTATTTCAATTGTCTACCCAAGAGACGATGAGGATGGAAAGATCTTGTGTGAGACCTTTTTCAATGGGAAGGTTTATGCTCTAAACGATAAAGGTCATCTTTTAGTACTTGATCCTACCCTTCATCATCATCATCCAAAGCGGACTGTACTTGAAGTAGAAAACAATCCTTTTTCACGTTGGAACAAGACATGGCTTGCTGATTGTGATGGAAAGCTCTTTGTGATCGAATGCGTCAAAGATTTTCGTAAAGCAGAGTTTGTCATACGCAGGTTTGATACCATGAAATTCAAGTGGGTGAGGCGGAAAAACTTGGATGATAATCATGTATTGTTTTTGAACTCGAGGGGCGGTGCTTTCTGGGATAATGCTGTCAGCTGGGGAGGTCATTGGAACTGCATCTATTTCCATGGTTTTTTGCGTTATGGTGGGCTTTTTGTTTTCGATATGAAGGATGGAAAGATTGAGGACCTCTCACTCTCTTTAAGGTATTATAATGAATCTTTCTGGGTCTTCCCAAGACTTTGCTGTTAAAGTCTGATGTGTAGTTTTTTTTAACAAACTTTTAATTGGTGAATAATTATGTTTCTGCATGATTTGATGAAACATCAAACTTCAGTATAGTTACTTTGTTTTTCTACCTTTTAAATAAATATAATCTTAAACCAGTTGCACTATGTTTTGATGCCTTTGTGGATGTCTTGCTTTTTTCTTTTTTTCCTGGTCATACTCATGAGTTTTTTTTAATTATGAATAGCACATAAATAAATGATATCTTGTTTACATTGGCTGTTTGAATGAGGCAGATTTGTGCCAATGTTTGTGGAATCTGGGACATTTCACATTTGAAGGACTGAGTTTCTATCTCGTCATTTTTATAGTTTGATAATGAATTGCTTACATTTTAAAATATACACTCCATCCATTTTATAATTGTAGTCTCTTGTCACCTGTGCAATATGCATTGCGCTATCACAATGTAGCGCGGTGTATATTACATTATCGCAACGTAGGAAAATTTTTTTTATTTTTTTTGAAAAATAATGTACTAGTATATGTGAATGTATATCTTATTTTTCATAATAATATGTACTTCAATTGAGGGTGTGTATATTATTTAAGAGCGCAAATATACTCAATCTGTTTTGCAGTCCATTTTACAACCTTATACATTATGATAGTGTAATAGTGTATAAGGTTCTATCAAAGTGTGACACAATTTTTTTTATCATTTTTTGAATGTGAAAAAAACTAATGTATCTTAGTATATACTTTATTTGAAATAATAGCATATAAAAGATTTTTTTATAAAAAAAAATTGATGTGGACTGCAATTGGAGGTGCTCCATAGACATCATTTTCCTTTTCGAGTGCTGTTACACATTTTTTTTCTCAGTCCAAAATACAGTCTTATATATGTTGTTAGAAATCTAATGAAACATATACCTCATTAGATTTTTTTTTTTATTTTTTTATTTTTGATATCGGAAGGACCCCATGATTGACCTTATGGTCGAGCTGGGAATGTTATCTCCGCGTTTGTTTACTTCGGTCCTACGAAAAATTCTTTCAAATAATCGCTAACAAACAGATGAGTAAGTCAACACCGCCAACCTCATTAGATGTTGTATATACGTCATTAAATATTTTCGTACACTTACCTCATTAGATGACGTTTAATATTTTTTTTAAATGAAAACATGTGAGATCTGAGTTTTAGTTGGTGAATGTGATTGAGTGTAGCGTTTTCCTTTTCCTTATTTAAATGGGTGAGGGACATGTGACTAAGCCAGCATGGGCCATAATAAATTGTTGTTCAAAAGCCTACTTGAACAACCCAACCGGGCTTTGCAGATGGAATGAATGAATTCCAGTCCCTTCCCATGGGGCTCTTCGCACAATTTCGTAACACTAATTCATATAAAAAGCATTCCGTAGTTAATATTAAAAAGCATTTCGTAACATATGAATAATTACACGTTTATTAAAAGGTATAAATATTCTACTTAATGAATATTTATAAGCTAGATATTCCATCTCCCTGTAATTAGGTTGCATTTAAGATGTTTTTGCTAATGGACAATTTGAAGCATACAGGGCACCAAATTAAACCTAGTAACATGGGTCTGCAATTACTTATATCATGCTTAGTAATTGCTGGAAAAAAGAAAAGAAAAAACTGTAGGACGACATATGGATTATGGAAGTCAGCATTTCCTGCGACATATGGATTATGGAAGTCAGCATTTCCTGAAAAAAAATCATTATATATAGCAAAACCACTTCATAAAAATCAGATAATTAATTAATGAATATCGGTAAGGAGCTATGTTTCTCGTAAGGAGCTTTGTTTCTCACAACTCATATGCATCCATCTTACTCATGAAGCTAAATTTTATTGCATTCTTGTGTATTCCAAAAGCGCATTGATACACTCGATCCGTTTTATAACCCTGTCTGCAGCCTGATACACTATGTTTAACTGCACTTTCATAGTATATGAGTTCTATCATAGTGTATGATACAATATTTTTTCTTCATTTTTTTCAACTTGAAAAAAATATATGCTATTATATCTCAGTATATATTTCATTTCATATAATAGCATGTACTTCAATTGGAATGTGTGATTTAAAAAAAATGGTATAGACTGTAAATGGGGTTGCATGTATCATTTTCCATTCCAAAATCATCAAAAAAAACATTCTCTTAACAAACCATTCATTTGTCAACTCCGCTTGCAATCATATGAAAATATTTGATTACCGCGGGGTGAGACAAAATCACAGATGTCCCACTGGTATAGATTACTCGTCTAACCAGGGTTTGGACGACTTCCGTGGCCTAGGTTTGTTTGCTTGTAGGGTTCTTATCCCCTTTATCTTTCTTTTAGATCTATATTTATTCTCTCTCCTTTCAGAATTTATAATTCGAATTCAATAATGAAATCGGATAACAAACATCTACCTTTCTTCAAAAAAAAAAAAAAACGACTTCCGTGGCCTAGGTTTGTTTGCTTGTAGGGTTCTTATCCCCTTTATCTTTCTTTTATTATCAATTATAATTCTAATTAAAACATTTATGGAATCCCTCATTTTGCCCCCAGCAAGCTCCACTCTCTTAAATATATATATACATATAGTCGAGTGATAGCGTGCGGTGTGCGGACTCGTGCGGGAATGACGTCGTTCGTCCGATCGCGGGTTCATCGCATCCAACGGTCGATGTGAATCGCACCCGACCGTCCGATGCGATGGACCCGTGATTGACGACTCGTGGTCGACGCCGCATGAGTCCGCATGCCGCATAATATCATTCCTCTATACATGTGTGTGTGTGTGTGTGTGTGTGTGTGTGTGGCTATTATGATAAATGAAAATAAAGAGAGTGAAACAATTTGCACTTCACTGATCGAGTATACTATTTTAGGCAAGAAAAGAATTTTCAATTAAACATCAATTGTTGAACTCTTTTCGATGAAAAGCACAAGAAACAAAAACTTCCTACATAGAAAAGGAAAGAAGAAAATTAAAGTTTGACACTTCCATCACATAATCAGAAACATAATTAATCCAATAATAATACTATAAGTGAAGAGAAATTGAATTTGCTTGGAACTTTTAAAAGCAAAGCCTCGGGAAGACCCAACAGAATGGAAAACAGTAAGGGATAGGGCAGGAGATGTCCTCAACACTTCCATCATCCATGTGAAAAACATAAAACTTCTCATAATCCAAATCATCAGATAAGTAGTAGATGCAGTTCTCACTATCTTCCCAGTTGGCTGCATCATCCCAAAAAGCGCCCCTCCGCCTGTCCAAAAATAACACATGATTCCCCAGGTTATTCTGCCTCACCCACTCGCATGTCATGAAATCAAACCTTTGAATGACAAATTTTACTTTCCTACGACGATGATCATATTCAAAACATTGGACTGCAAAGAGCTCTCCACCACAATCAGCAAGCCGTGTACTAGTGCAATATACAGAACGTGAAAAAGGATTGTTTTGCGCTCTTAAAACAGTAAATTCTGGATGATGGGAAAGATCATAGATCAAGATATTTCCTTTATTGTTCAGAGCATAGACCTTCCCTTTGAAAAAGATCTCAGACAAGATCACTATCCTCTTCTCTCTTTGGTAGACAGCCCACTTTAGATCTTCGGGACGATAGACGCAAAAGAAATTGATATCAGAAAGCAAAAACATGCAATCAAGAGATGTGGGAGGGGACATCAGACTTGCACGAGCATATCTCTTACTAATATATATAGGGAACCGTGGGAAGTTTGCCATAACCTCAACCCCAGTGACAGGATTCACTAAAGAAAAAAATCTCTTGTCAGACTTGTGCAACAATATCAAAAATCCATGAGAAAACCCGAGGATCCTTCTACCCTTTAGTGCAGGTTGATTCTTTTTATAAAATCTCTCCTCCTTCCAACTGTAGAATCCATGAGTAGAGGTAATCCCACACACCAGAGGAGGTTGGGTTGCCATGTATTCCCTCTTCACAGTCTTCGAAACGAACCTCCACTCTTTGCATACATGGCTAAAAGCAAAGATATCACAAAGGCTAAACTGCTTCAAGATAAGAAAGAGAACGAGATCTGGGAGATCACACCAATCTCGTAATTCCCTTCCGCCTGCATCTGGATTTTCAACCACATTGCTAACCTCGGCGTCTGTAGGAGGGAGGTGTGAAACTGGTGTAATCTCCTCACTAATCTCGTACTCTTTTCCATCTTGAAGTGGTTGAATTAACTTGGTGACCACACTACTAATCTCATACCCTATTCCATTTTGAAGAGGGTGGTTTGAGTTGGTGACGACATTACTAATCTCATACTTTTTTCTATCTTGAAGAAGTTGATTTGACTTCGTGACCACATTATTAATGCCGTAATCTTTTTTATCTTGATGTGGCTGACTTGACTTGGCGATCACACTACAATGGACTGATCTCTCCAAGTTCTCCTGCTCATCTCTCCTTCTCCCTCTCAGCTTCTTAAACATCCCACAAAGGCGGATGGTCAGACAGAAGATACTGGGAAAGAAAAGGGAAAAAAAGAAAAGGCAGGCTGACATATGTATGTTCTATTTCAACTCAACTGCTTTTCACAAGTGTGGAGGAACAATTTTCTTGAGCACAAAAAACAGGAAAAGCCACAACAGTGAAGCTTTCAGTATGCTCTCTCTTCTTTGCTCCTCCTTTCTTCCTGAAAAATGGAAGCTAATGTACATATTTAAGTAAATAATTTGGAATATGGAATTGAATTGAGTGCTAGGCTACAAAAATGAAGGCTAATTAGGGATGCACTTTTTTAAATCAGGACTATAAAAATGATTATCTTGACAAATTTACATTTTTGCCCAAAGTCCTCAATTGTTTGCTCGCAATTGCTCACTCACCACGAGACAGATTGACAAACTGGGTTATTGGATGTCTGGATAACAGATAATTGCTAATTTTAATAAGTTGTATAAATTTATAAGTTGTTGCTTTGTTAAACATAATAATGGTTTCATTAGATTAGATAAAACAAAAGAGCAGAGTCTGAGTAAATATATTGTTTGATTGAACAAGGAGTCCAAGTTTCAAATTTCTATTGATAACTGCAAAAGAACTCAAACAATAAGAAACTTTTTAATAAACAAACATGGCAACACAAAGAGTGGAATTTAGACGGACAAAAAATGCACTATGATTTCACGAATATTTGAATCCCTTTCCTGGCTATTAAGTTCTTATTTATATCACAATATATATATACTTCAAAGATTTTCAGTGACCTTCAAGGAATTGCAATGTGAGTCACTTTGTAGTGTGGCTACTTTGTAGTATATTTTATATTTGCTCTTACTCCCTTTGTACCCCCAGAGCTCTCCCTTTGTACCCCCTGAAGCTCTTTAAATGCTTGGGTTCGCTTATTCTTCTCTATCCTAACTCCGCTTTCAGATCCCGTGTAACTGTTTCGTCTAGTTATGAAAGATCCAACTTCCCTAAAAAATTATTTAGTATTCTAATGAACTTACCACATCCACTTACACAATGCTTGACCAAGAATTTCTGTATTAAGCCCTATTTGATTTGTATATTTGTATACTTAATATCTTTGTCAGACAACAGAATTCAATAAGCTTCTGTAATTAAATTTTAAAAATGTCGAAGTAGAAGGAGAGGCAGGAAGAAGCCAAAACCCTAGATCGAATAAAAGACACCCAAACTAAAATTACTCATTGGAGGTTTGTGATGAAACAAAAACAAAATTGAAATAACAAATTGAAGAATCTCTAGATCGAATCACATACTTGAATAAAATTAAAATCCAAGAAACCCATAGTGAAGAAACATGTAAAACTTGATTAAGCAATGTAACAAAGAAGGAACGTAAACGTCAACCTTATATATCATCAATAAGCATAGATTGGAGCAAAAGATTGAAATTGAAATATGAAACCTGGGGTTATAGAGAGAAGGTCATCGCCGTCGGATGTGAGAGGAACGTAAGCATCAACCTTTCAAGCCTGGGGTTATTGAAATATCTTTTTTCATCGTAATAAAATTTAACCACAGTTAATTTTATAAATAACCTCAATATAATATTTGTCATAATTTAAATAATTAAACATAATAACCTAATTAATCACTTGTTCTTTCCAAATCAACCATGAGCCATTCAACTTTATTCCTTCTTTTCTTTTCTCTCAATCAAGATCTAAGGTTTTTAAAAAAATTGTCATTTTATAATATACATATATATGATTAATTATTCTTAAATATAATTTTATTCATTTCTATTAAAGTAAGTACTACTAAATATTATATCTTAGATAATAAATAGTTTTTATAGTTAATTTTTATGTTTGGATTTTAGAGAAAATTTATCATTTTTGTGTGAAAATTAATATATTTTATTTTAATAAATATTATATTTGATAAGTTAAAATATACAAAATAAAAAAGGAAAATTTGGTCATTTATCTAAGGCTTTAAGGGTTTTAATAGAAATTGGGATGAAAGTTAACTAGGATGATAAAAATGTATAATTTTTACATAATCTAATGGTATAAAAATAAATAGGTTATTTGGAATGGTATAAAAATAATTAGTATATATTTAGATGGTATACATGCAAAAAATCCAATATGAAATATTGTTGTATGTGTACATAGATATTTGGATAAATTTGTTTCTATTTCAAGGCTTATGTTTTTTATTTTTTTGATATTCTTGGCCACGTAATTAATGCTTATTATTTTGTTGTCATGTTTGTAGAGAATTTTTTTTTTATGATGGAGAGTTTTTCGTGGCTGACCTTATGGTCAAGTTGTTAGGCTATCTTTGCCTATTTGTTCCTGGTCTCACATAAAATTCTTTCAAATTTTGTCTAATAAACCGGAGGGATTACACAACGTTAAGACTCGAACCAGGATTTACCTTTAAAAGTATTATTTTGTTGTCAAACAGTAGAGATATGTATATAATGAGAACTTAAATACTGAATGAAAAACAAAAATGCTTTTGAAGAAAGAAATTATTGGTTGACAATGATTTTTTCTTTCTTTCTTCTTCTTCTTCTCTTTCGACGTCTCTTCTGGTTCGAGTAAGTTACAATGATCCATTTTTAATTGTCTCTTCTGGTTCGAGTAAGTTACAATGATCCATTTTTAATTCTCTTCTGGTTCGAGTAAGTTACAATGATCCATTGTTTATTTTAAGTTACTACATATGATCCATTATTATGTGAGTAATAGTAGATTGAATTTTTTTCTTTTTGGTGAATTTTGGATAATATGTTGTGCCTGATCATAAACTTCTTAAATCTATATTTTTTTTTCTGTTACGGGTCTTTGTTAATGTGATGCAAAACCCTATATGAAAAAAAAAAAATTGGTCATGACAAAATCTGCAAAAATTTCTGGTTTCATATTCTTGGTAGGCTTAAACACCTAATAGATGTCATTTTTTTTATTTGCAATTATTTATTTATTTTTGGTTAAATCTTCCTCTGTTAGAAAACTCGAATTCAAGTCTCTAATGTCATGTTTAAATCAATGTTCATAGAATACATTATCTATAAGATTTTCCAGTGTAGTTGATGTGTTTTATGAAGTATAATTTTTTTCCCCATCAAATAGTGAATTGTTGTTCTTTCCCTTCTTCATCTTGATCATGTATCTGCAAAAAAATCTACAGATTTGAAGAACTTCATATTCTTAGAAAGAGTTTATAATGATGATATTGATAGAGTCATAAAGAATGGACCATCTGCTTTTTTTATGCTTGTTTTGTGTTTTGATAAATCAGATGGCTTTAAATTCATCAAATGAAATTGGTTCATTTATCACAGACTCATTCATGATTTTAAGCATTTACAACCGCTTGATTTTCATCATGTCGCCCATTTTCAAGGCTTATTTTTTTATGTCAAATGTGTCAAATATTATAAGTACGACTCTTGACAATATTTCATCAAATTGATTGATATTTCACTATGTGAGTGCTTGGAAATCTTTTTAATTTGTTCCTGCTTTTGATAAAGTTTTTTTTTTAATTTTTATCTTTTTGAAAATCATTCTCATGAAAAACACTTTACTATCTATTTGTAAAAAGTATTGCTCAACTAAATTGTTCCTCCACACACTGAGAGTGGCTTACTTGAGATATAGCAGTCATATTTCAGCTTATAACACTTCCATGAAGGCCCCAAATAACTACATATTCTCCTTCTTTCTCAGTATCTTCCATTTGATCATGCACCTTCTCAGGATGTTTAAGAGATCAAGAGGAGAATCAAGAGACTGGCGTAGTCTCCCAGACGTCCTTCTCTTATCGACGTTGAAAGAGCTTAACAGTCTTGGTGATTTCTTTGCTTTCAGTCGCGTGTGCAGTACGTGGAGGTCTGTTTCGGAGATCATGAAGAGGGAATACATGGCAACTCAACCTCCCTTGCTATTTCAAAGAAGTGATGGCTTCTACAGTTGGAAAGAGGAGAAATTATACACACAAAAAATCATCCTTCATTTGACAGAGGATCGATCATTGACTTCTCTAATGGCTATTTGATCTTGTTGTGTGACAAGTCTTACAAACGATTTTTTTCCCTAGTCAATCCGATCACTGGGGTTGAGGCTCTCACAAAGTTCCCCACTCTCCCCAACTATATTGAATCCAGATGTGTGTTGAACGTGCAAGCCTGATGTCCCCACCCACATCTCCTGATTGCATGCTTATGTTTTCAGATGACACTTTCATTTTGCTCTGTTGTTCAGGTGATGAAGAGTGGACTGTCTACCCAAGAGATGATGAGGATGGAAAGATCTTATGTGAGATCTTTTTCAATAGGAAGGTTTATGCTCTAAACGATAAAGGTCATCTTTCAATACTTGATCATCTAAAGCGGATCGTACTTGAAGTAGCAAACAATCCATTTTCAAAATGGAACGAGATATGGCTTGCTGATTATGGTGGCAAGCTCTTTGCAATCGAATGCATCTATGGTTTTCATGAAGTAAAGTTTGTCATCCACAGGTTTGAACCCACGACATGCGTGTGGGTGGTAATGCTAGAAAACTTGGGTGATCGCGTATTGTTTTTGAACTCAAGAAGGGGTGCTTTCTGGGATAATGCATCCAGTTGGGGAGGGTGTGGGAACTGCATCTACTACCATTGTTATTTGCACTATGAAGGACTTTTTGTTATCCATATGAAGGATGGAAGGATTGAAAGGATTGATGACCTCCCAGTCTCTATAATTAAGGTACTATAATAAATCTTTCTGGATCTTCCCAAGACTGTGTAGTCAAAGTTTCGTTTTGTTTTAATTTAAATAATGGAAGGATTGTGGTGGAGGCTTTGCTTTAAATTACTTTAGTTTAGTATAGCTTTTCATCATCATCATCGAAAGCGGACCGTACTTGAAGTAAAAAACAATCCATTTTCACATCGGAACATGACATGGATTGCTGATTGTGGTGGAGATCTCTTTGCAATAGAACTCAAAATAAAATTTAAGTAGCAAACAAACGATTTTCACATTGGAACAAGACATGGCTTGTTGATTGTGGTGGAGAGCTCTTTACAATCGAATTCATCAATTATTATAATGAAGTAAAGTTGGTCATCCACAGGTTTGCACCCACGACATGCGTGTGGGTGGTGATGCTAGAAAACTTGGGTGATCGCGTATTGTTTTTGAACTCGAGAAGGGGTGCTTTCTGGGATAATGCATCCAGGTGGGGAGGTTGTGGGAACTGCATCTACTTCCATGGTCATTTGCATTATAATGGACTTTTTGTTATCCATATGAAGGATGGAAGGATTGAAAGGATTGAGGACCTCCCAGTCTCTATAAAGAGCTATTATAAATCTTTCTGGATCAGCCCAAAACTCTGTAGTTAAAGATTTGTTTTAATTTTGTTTTATTTTGTTTTGTTTTGTTTTGTTTTAATTTAAAGAATGGAAGGATTGTAGTGGAGGCTTTGCTTTACATTACTTTTACATCTTTCACATGGTGATGGTTTTTTTTTTTTTTTGCTTGGTTACATGGTGATGGAATTAGACTAATAAAATACATGATTTAACTCTGATAATTGATTGTTTAAAGGAAAGCTTTCTGACATGTGATACAAACCAAGTTGGAACATTTTTGTTTTTGATTGGTAATCAAAGGGGTTGTATTAATATGAAGTGGAACAATTTTTGTTCATTAATGATCCTCAGGCCTGTACAGTCAGATTGTGCAACATTTGCTAATATAATGCTTTTGAGAGAAAAACAAAGCATCCAGAGATCATCACTATTCAAATGACAGAGTGTTATGGTGGAATCGAAAGCTAAAAAATATTGGACAGATGCGTTCGGGAACGATTTTGATATATATATATATATATAAAGGGTTTGGCTGGAACTATAATCCAAATTCTATTTCCAAATGTTTTTTTTTTTGATAAAAAATTGAAAAACAACTTTTAGTTATAATCAATGTTTTTTAAAACCAATCCGTTCATTACCTGAAAAAATTAATAAATTGAACCGTGATATTATCGTGACATAATAGTACAATTAATATTATTAATTAAACAAATTTTCAAATATATGAAATATTTTAAAACATCTCATAAAATTTATACTTCGTTATGATGAGTAGAGGAGATTAACAAAATATATAGGTATGAGTGTAACAGCACTGATTGATAATATCAATCTATCTCAGATAAGTCCATGTCTCATCCAAGACGGAGCTAGATTAGTAATTTAGATTTATTATTTATTTTACTTTTATTGTTAAAACAAACAGCAGTACATCCGAATTGACATCTGGATTCCTATTTAGATAGACATCTCCCTCCCCCACACCCGTGTAGATTTATCAGTTCTCCCGAGGGTTGGTCAAGATCACTCTTTCACTTTTGGATCTAACTACCGCCACCACCTCTGATGACATACACATCGGATTTGTCTTCCGCGACTAACGAGGACTAAAATGAAATACGAAGAAAAGAATGATCAATCACTAAATAGGATTTAAAAATAAAAATTACAAGGGCAGTTACGATTTTTTTAAAACTAAATTTGATGAACTAATGTTAAATGGAATATTATTCGAATATTCAGAAGGACGTGTTTAGCACAAGAACTAAAATGAAAAAAACATTTAAAATAGGTGAATTAATATATTTTTATTTCAAACTTTCCACCTGTATAATTTTTTTTCAGTAAAAAATCAATAACAATGATTTAATTGGGGTTCGTTTTTTTTAAGTCCACATTTAAATATGTACTAGTTATTTACATATATCACATATCAAATGCACATGGAGTTGTATAATATTGATATGAATAACACGGCATATTCAAAATATTTATAGAATATTGAATAATCTAAAAAACTCATTAATATATAGAATAATTAAATTTATATACCGTGTAAATTTTTAATATTATAGTAAAAAAACATGATAAAACTTTATAGATTTCAATTAATAACATAGATTTAGTAATATCTTTAATTTTGAATTATTAAAATTTAAATATAATGATACAATTGATTTAAACCTGATTTTAAAATCTTATATATTTATGAATTATGATTTATATAAATTTGATTTGAAATCTTAATCTTTAATATAAAAAATGAAAAGTATGGGTCACTTTTCTTTAATAAGTAAATAATAGATTTAAGGGTTTTGTTAACGAGTTCCGTCAGAACACTGATTAACCCACATTAATTGCTTATTTTTTAGACAACCCAACAAATTAATTATGATTGGGTTTTAAAAAATGAAAGAGTTTTTAAAATACCAACAACAACCCTAGTAAATTCACCACATGTTTTTCTTCTTCCTTCCCACACCCAATTTTTCCCTCCTTTACACAAAAATGTTACAAGCATAAATAAGATATTTTCAAGAAAAATGTCCTTTTTATGTAAAAAAAACAGTATGTATACCAAACAATTGAACAATATATTTTTTTATAGATAAATTCAATCTTATATATATTAGTAAATAGGGTATGAGAGGGAAGAAGAAAAAAATATTTGAGGGAAAAAAAGGGTATGGGAGGGAAAAAGAAAAAAATGGTGAATTTATTAGGGGTATTGTTGGTATTTTAAAAAAAAGTTTATTTTTTTATATTAATATCATAATTAATTTATTGAGTTGTTTAAAAATGTAGGAATAAATGTGGGTTAACCAGTGCCCTGAGGGCACTCGTTAACAAAATCATATTGTTAACGAGTGCTCTTAGGGCACTGGTTAAATCATATTTATTGCTACTTTTTTAGTCAACTCAATAAATTAATTATGATACGAGTATAAAAAAATTAAAGATTTTTTAAAATACCAATAATACCCCTAATAAATTTATCACATTTTTTCTTCTTTCCTTCCACACCCAATTTTTTTCCTTCTATACACAATATTTAAAAAAGAAATAAAAAGTGTCACAAGCATAAATAAGATATTTTTAGGAAAAATGTCCTATTTATGTAAAAAATGTACATATATCAAACAATTGAACAATATTTTTTTTATATAAAGTAAATTTTTTTATATATTTTATGAGTAACAAGAGATTACAACGTTCACCAGTAATCTCTTAAATGATATATAAAAAAATGACTTTATATAAAAAAAATATTGTTCAATTGTTTGTTATATGTACATTTTTTTTACATAAATAAAACATTTTTCCTGAAAATATCTTATTTATGCTATGACACTTTTTAATTCATTTTTAAATATTGTGTATGGGAGAGAAAAAATTGGGTGTGAGAGTGAAGAAGAAAAAAAATGTGCTGAATTTATTAGGGTGTTGTTGGTATTTTAATAAATCTTTTATTTTTTATACTCATATCATGATTAATTATTGGATTACTTAAAAAGTAATAATAAATTTGATTTAATCACTGACATGAGAGCATTCATTAAAAAAAAAAACCCTTCAAATTATAATATGAAATGTTGTTGTACATGTATATTGATATATTTAAATAAATTTGTTTCTATTTCAAGGCTTCTGTCTTTCATTCTTTCGATATTCTCGGCCACGTAATTAATGTCGTATCTATTATTTTTGAAAATTATTACGTGCGGCGAGCGCGTGCGGCCACAACGTGGGTCGTTCGATCGCGGATCTATCACATCCGACGGTCGATGTGAATCGCACCCGACCGTCAATGCGATAGACATGTGATCGACAGTCCCGTAGTCGCTGTCTCACCCGCCGTTAGTCGCAAGTAATAACTCCCCATTTTTGTTGTCATGTTTGTTTAGATATATATATAATGAGAACTCAAGTACTGAATGAAAAACAAAATTGCTTTTAAAGAAACAAATTATTGGCTGACAGTGATTTTTTCTTTCTTTCTTTCTTCTTCTTCTTCTTCTTTTTCTTCTCTTTCGACGTCTCCTGGTTCGAGTAAGTTACAATGATCCATTGTTTATTTTTAGTTGCTACATATGATCCATTATTATGTGAGTTATGGTAGATTGAATTTTTTTTATGGTGAATTTCGGATAATATGTTGTGCCTGATAAACTTCTTAAATCTTTATTTTTTATGTTATGGGTCTTTGTTAATGTGATGCAAAACCCTACATGACAAAAAATATATTGGGCATGACAAAAAATCTGCAAAAATTTCTGGTTTCATATTCTTGGAAGGCTTAAATACCCAGTAGATGTTTATATTTTTTTTTTTTGGTAAGTATTTTTTCTTGGTCAAATCTTCCCCTAAACTAAAGTCTATTCACTAAGGAGGGGGGTACTTCTCCATTCTATCAAGAGGAAATTCGTTAATAGATGTCATGTTTAAATCGATGTTGAAAGAATACATTATCTGAAAGGTTTTCCAATGTAGTGGATGTGTTTCATGAAGTATATATATATATCAAATAGTTAACGGTTGTTCTTTCCCTTCTTCAACTATTTTGTCTTGATCACGTATCTGCAAAAAAATATGCAGATTTGTGAACCTCATGTTCTTAGAAAGGGTTTCCATAAAATGATGAAGTTGATGAGTAGATAAAAATGTTCAAATCTTTCTTTACAAATGTATTACATCTATGACTTGACATGGTAGTGTTGATGAGTAGATAAAAATTTTGGGTGCCAGTCCATTTAGAAAAAATATAAAAATTATAATAAAAAAGGAGTATGTGAAACAAAGATTAGCCAGTAAGCACCACATATTCATTCAAATGAACGAATGGAAAAAAGAGAGATTAGAATGAAAACTATACACCTCTTTTTGTTTCTCCAAATTCCTATACATCATATCAATTTGTAAATCTTTTTTCTTTCAAGTCATTATTTATACAAAATTGGGAAGCGGTCTGTTTCCTCTGTTTTAATATTACAAATTATAATCTTTGTTTGCGTTGTTACATTGTAATAATCTTCAGGCGTAATTATATATTAGAATTTTGAGATTTTTCACATTAGCTTCCATTTTGTGGTAAAAAAGAAGGATTAGAAGTTACAGTGGAAGAAGCAAAGAAGGGAGAGGACTAAAAGCTCTACTTCTGTTGTTGCTATAGAGTTTCTACTCAAGCAAATTGTTCCTCCACCGACTTAGGTAGAGTGGTTTTATGTCAGCTTATTCCACTTTCATGAAGGCCCAAATAACTAGCTATTCTCCTTGTCTCTGTATCTTCCATTTGATCATGCACCTTCTTGGGATGTTTAAGAAATCAAGAGGGAATCATGAGACTGGCGCAGTCTCCCAGACGTCCTTCTCTTATCGACGTTGAAAAGCTTACCAGTCTTGGTGATTTCTTTGCTTTCAGTCGCGTGTGCAGAAGGTGGACGTCTGTTTTGGAGATCATGAAGAGGGAAGACATGGCAACTCAACCTCTCTTATTGTTTGGAAGCAGTGATGGCTTCTACAGTTGGACAGAGGAGAAATTATACACAAAAAAGATCAAGTGTGCATTTAATAGAGAATCGATCATCGACTTCTCTCATGGTTATTTGATCTTGTTGTGTCACGTGTCTTACACACATGACACAATACAACATAATCTCAAAATTTTTAGAGCTCTTGAGTCTGATGCTGCATTTTTTGTTCTTTGTTGCATACATTAGATTGCTTAGATTAGTGGTTGACAGAGAGATAGCAGTCTAGTATTTTAGGGTGCCAGCCTTACACACTTTGTTAACAAAACTAAAAAAAATTAAAATTGTGTAGAAGGATGTGAACCATGGTTTGATTATCTGGTGAGCACCACCTATATTCAGCCAAAGGAAGGAAGGAGTCATAGATTGGGTAGCAAAATCTGATTGCATTTCATATTGTTTACAGACTAGTCATAGTTCTATGACAAAATATCACATTATGAGTGAAAATTGCACCATGTTTTTCCAACATTTTCTTTAAACAAAATGTCAAATTAGACGTGTGACAAATAACTAAACTTTTATTCATTACTCAGAAACATCTCATACATTCACTAGATATGGGAGGTTTACCAAAAAAAAGAAAAAAAAGAAAAGGGAGGTTTATTATAGGTTGGTTTTTCTAAGTAAATACAATTTGTGTCTAAAATAGGATCAATTTGAATCCAGCATTGGGGGAGGGGGATGCTATAAAAGCCAAAAATATGTAGATTTGAGGAACTTTATGTTCTCATAAAGGATTTCCATTTAATGATGATGTTGATGAGTAGATAAAATGTTCGAATCTTTATTTATAGAAGTATTGTATCCTTGACTTGCATTATTGCTGTCTGTTTTCAAGGCCGATCAACTTGATGTGACTGCTTCAACTGATATGAAGTATGATTCTTAACAACTTTTGATCAAATCGATTGATCTTTCAACATGTGATGCATTCCTGTAAATTTCTAGTATTTGTTTGTAAAAACTAATGTAATCATTTATATTCATCATTATGTTTCTCCAATTTAAAAAGTGTTGTATCCAGCTTTTTGTTTCTCCAATTCCTTTATTATTAACTTTTTATGCATGCCATTAGTTCTACACAATTGGGAAGCAGTCAGTTTCCTCTATTTTGATATTATATTTTATGATATTTCTTTTGGTTGTCACTATATAATCTTCAATCATTATTATTTTGAAAATTTGGGATCTTTTACATTAATTAGCTTCCATTTTGTAGAATAAAAAAGAAGTGATGGAGGAAGAGGAGAAAGCTCTACTGCTGTTGCCACTATTGCTTCAGTTTCTGCTTTTTCTGCTCAAGTAAATCGTTCCTCCACACTTAGAAAAGAGTGATTTACTTGAGATATAACAGCCATAAGTCAGCTTATTCCACTTCCATGAAGACCCCGAATAACTACCTTTTTTTTTTCTTCCTGAGTATCTTCCATCTGACCATGCGCCTTTGTGGGATGTTAAAAAAACTAAGAGGGAGAAAGAGAGATGAGCAGGGAAAGTTGGAGAGATCAGACCATAGTAGTGTGATCACTAAGTCACAACATCAGCAGCTTCAAGATATAAAAGAGTCTGTGATCAATGAGGATATTACACCAGTTTCAGATGTCTCCCCTATAGATGTTGAGGTTAGCAATGTGGATGAAAACCCAAGTTCTGATGGAGGAGTATTACAAGATGCCAGTGTAGTAGAATTACAAGATGTTGGTGGAGGGGAATTACGAGACTGGCGCAGTCTCCCAGATTCTGTTCTCTTATTCATCTTGAAACGGTTTACCGGTATTGGTGATTTCTTTGCTTTCAATCACGTGTGCAGAGATTGGAGACATGTTTCAGAGTCTGTGAAGAGGGAATACATGACAACTCAACCTCCCTTATTGTTTGAAAGCAGTGATGGCTTCTACAGTTGGAAAGATGAGAAATTATACACAAAAAAGAATAAGTCTGCATTTAAAAGAGGATCAATCATCGACTTCTCTCATGGTTATTTGATCTTGTTGTGTCACAAGTCTTACAAACGATTTTTTTCCTTGGTAAATCCTATCACTGAGGTTGAGGCTCCCACAAAGTTCCCCATGCTTCCCAACTATATTGGATCCAGATTTGTGACTGTATCTCATGCGAGTCTGATGTCCCCACCCACATCTCCTGACTGTATGCTAATGTTGTCTGACGACCATTTCATTTTGTTGAGTCATCCGGGAGATGGGGAGTGGACTGTCTACTCAAGAGATGATGAGGATAGGAAGATCTTGTGTGAGACCTTTTTCAATGGAAAGGTGTATGCTCTGAACAATAAAGGTCATATTTTAATACTTAATCGTGTAAAGCAGATTGTACTTGAAGTAGTAAACAATCCATTTTCAAAATGGAACAGTCCATGGCTTGCTGATTGTGGTGGAGAGCTCTTTGCAATTGAATTCATCAAAAATTATCGTGAAGTAAAGTTGGTCATCCACAGGTTTGAACCCACGACATGCATGTGGGTGGTGATGCTAGAAAACTTGGGTGATCACGTATTGTTTTTGAACTCGAGAAGGGGTGCTTTCTGGGATAATGCATCCAGGTGGGGAGGTTGTGGGAACTGCATCTACTTCCATGGTCCTTTGCATTATAATGGACTTTTTGTTATCCATATGAAGGATGGAAGGATCGAAAGGATTGAGGACCTCCCAGTCTCTATAAAGAGCTATTATAAATCTTTCTGGATCAGCCCAAAACTCTGTAGTTAAAGTTTTGTTTTAATTTTGTTTTGTTTTGTTTTGTTTTAATTTAAAGAATGGAAGGATTGTAGTGGAGGCTTTGCTTTACATTACTTTAGTTTTGTTTTGTTTTTTGGTCAATACTAATGAAAATTCCCGGTTGAATGAGTACACTTTTACATCTTTCTCATGGTGATGGTTTTTTTTTTTTTGCTTACATGGTGATGGAATTAGACTAATAAAATACATGATTTAACTCTGATAATTGATTGTTTAAAGGAAAGCTTTCTGACATGTGATACAAACCAAGTTGGAACATTTTTGTTTTTGATTGGTAATCAAAGGGGTTGTATTAATATGAAAGGGGTTGTATTAATATGAAGTGGAACAATTTTTGTTCATTAATGATCCTCAGGCCTGTACAGTCAGATTGTGCAACATTTGCTAATAGGGGACGGTTACACCCACACCAATATTCAAGAAATCCACCCCGTTATCTGATTCACCCCATGCATTTTTGCCTATCACCGACCCCACCCCTTTATATATGTGTTTAGCCTCACATTGGAATCCCACACCCACCATTTCTCATTTTACCTCTCTCTCTCCTATCTCTTCTCCCCTCCCGTGAATTCGAAGACATGCTTAGGATCCAATCCAGCCTCTTCTTCGTCTCCTTCATCGTCTTCAGATCCACCGTCCATCGCCGGCTTCTCCTCCTCGAGATTGGTGATTGGAGTCAAGAGGCGCTTCAATCTGAGGCCGTCGCTCGTTTGCGATGCCTCCCGACGCGGGGGTTGTCCAGCTGACCGAGCTGATGACTAGTTCTTCGAGGCTTTCGTTCTCGTCCCAGGTCAGTCTCGTGATCATTGTTGGTTTCGTTGTTTTGATTTCATCTTACCCTACCTTTGTTTAGTGCAGAAACTGTGATGCACTATAATATGAGGAAACAAGGCTTCGTGGAAGAGACAAAGTGGAGCTCGTCGAGTCAGAACAAGGGATCCAAGTCTGACATCGACTCGATCGGGCATGGGTTCCGCAAGTTCCAGAGCCCCACGATCTTCCTCAAGATCGCTTGTGATGGGGATGCGGTCTTGCCTATCATCGTCGGTATGTATAAATGGCACGTCTTGGGTTTGTTTTGCACTAATTATGGTTCGTATGATTAACTATGGTTCCTTGGTTTGAAACGACAGTTTCTGTCGAACGGGTTCGACAAGTCTTAGTCGAACAGGTGGTTCAATGATCGACTAGAACAGGTTGACCTGAGAGTTTAAAATTGATATTTTCTGGTCGAACTTAGGTGAGTAATGTCGTATAGTAAGTTTTGGACCCCGTTCGACAGGTCATAGTTGAGCCAGTGGTCCAATGATTGACTGGAATGGGTCAACCTGGGAGATTAAATGCGAAAGTTTTTGGTCGAACGTCGGTAAGTAGGTGCCAGTAGGTTCTGGATAGGTTCGACAGGTTTCAGTCGAACCGGTGGTGCAATGGTCGACTGGAATAGGTCGACTTGGGAGTTTACAGATGACATTTTCTGATCGAACATGCTCGAAATGCCCTAGTAGAACAGGTTCGACATGCCTTTGTTGACCTAGGAATGATTTTTTTCTTTTGTATTTGAGCTTTGGGGGTGGGGAGGGTGGTCTTGTGGATTCTTATGGGGAGAAAAGTATAGGGGGTGGGCATTGTTTAAATGGGGTGGGATATGATGGGGTGGTTTTCTGCTTTTGAAATAATAGAGTAACTGGTTTTTTGTAATTTTTTAAGGTGTGGGGTACTCAACTATAGGTGTGGGTATATCCAACCCCTTGTTAATATAATGCTTTTGAGAGAAAAACAAAGCATCCAGAGATCATCACTAATCAAATGACAGAGTGTTATGGTGGAGTCGAAAGCTAAAAAATATTGGACAGATGCGTTTGGGAACAATTTTGAAATATATATATATATATATATATATATATATATATATATATATATATATATACGCGAGTGATAGCGTGCGGGTCGTGCGGTCGTGCGGATTCGACGTGAGTCGTCCGATCGCGGGTCCATCGCATCCAACCGTCGAGATAAATCGCCCCCGACCGTCTGATGCGATGGACCCGTGATCGACGGCCCGTGGTCGACGCCGCACGACCGCACGACCCGCACCTAATCACTCCTCTATATATATATATATATATATATATATATATATATATATATATATATATATATATATATATATATATTATTACGTGCGGCGAACGGCGGGTGTGGCCGCGACGTGGGCCGTTCGATCGCGGGTCCATCGCATCCAACGGTCGATGTGAATCGCACCCGACCGTCCGATGCGATGGACCCGTGATCGACGGCCCGTGATCGCTGCCGCACCCACCGTTCGCCGCACGCAATAACCTCCCTAATATATATATATATATATATATATATATATATATATATATATATATATATATGAAAATGATTGCGTGCGGCGAACGGCAGGTGCGGCCGCGACGTGGGCCGTTCGATCGCGGGTCCATCGCATCCAACGGTCGAGATGAATCGCCCCCGACCGTCCGATGCGATGGACCCGTGATCGACGGCCCGTGATCGCTGCCGCACCTGCCGTTCGCCGCACGCAATCACGTCCCATATATATATATATATATATATATATATATATATATATATATATATATATATATATATATATATATATATATATATATATTTCCGATAATATGCGGTCGGTGCGGTCGTGCGGATTCGACGTGCGTCGTCCGATCGCGGGTCCATCGCATCCAACGGTCAACGTGAATCACACCCGACCGTCCGATGCGATGGACCCGTGATCGACGGCCCGTGAATCGCGACCGCACGACCGTATAATATCACGACTCTATATATATATATATTTCCGATAATATGCGGTCGTGCGGATTCAACGTGCGTCGTCCGATCGCGGGTCCATCGCATCCAACGGTCGACGTGAATCGCACCCGACCGTCCGATGCAATGGACCCGTGATCGACGGCCCGTGAATCGCGACCGCACGACCGTATAATATCACGACTATATATATATATATATAGTGAAACGCTTAGGTGCGGTCGTGCGGACGCGATCGCGAGCCGTCCGATCGCGGGTCTATCGCATCCAACGGTCGACGTGATTCGCACCCGACCGTCCGATGCGATGGACCCGTGATCGACGGCACGTGATCGCGTGCGCACCGACCGCACGTCCGCATATAATCACTTCCCTATATATATATATATATATATATATATATATATATATATATATATATATATATATATATATTATGGTTTGGCTGGAACTATAATCCAAATTCTATTTCCAATTTTTTTTTTTTGATAAAAAATTGAAAAACAGCTTTTAGTTATAATCAATGTTTTTAAAAACCAATCCGTTCATTACCTGAAAAAAAATAATAAATTGAACCGTGATATTATCGTGACATAATAATACAATTAATATTATTAATTAAACAAATTTTAAGAAGTATGAAATATTTTAAAACATTTCATAAAAATTATACTTCGTTATGATGAGTAGAGGGGATTAACAAAATATATAGGTAGAGTGTAACAGCACTGATTGATAATATCAATCTATCTCAGATAAGTCCATGCCAAGACGGGAGCTAGATTAGTAATTTAGATTTATTATTTATTACACTTTTATTGTTAAAACAAACAGCATTTCATCCAAATTGACATCTGGATTCCTATTTAGATAGACATCTCCCTCCCCCCACCCGTGTAGATTTATCGGTTCACTTGAGGGCTGGTCAAGATCACTCTTTCACTTTTGGATCTAACTACCGCCACCTCCCCTGATGACATACACATCGGATTTCACATGGTGTTAAAAATGGAAATACCCGCAATAAGAAATAATAGTTTCATAACAGAAAACCATTGATTCTGTTACATTGGTTCAAACAGATCAATACCAGTAAACAAAGAAAATTTTCAATAATGTTTACATAGATAAAGGGCATAGATCGACAAAATTTGTTGAGCATGAGAAATACTGACAATTAAAGAAAACAAAAAATTTCTATGACTAATAAAATTAAGATCCAGACAATAAAAAGATGTATCATGCATTCAACACCATCACTATTTTCTTGGATTTCAAGCTTCTCCAACTTCTAGTTAGGAGAAATACCTATATGTGAAAAAAAATAAAATAAATACCAACCTTGTGGAGCACAATACAAAAGAATAAAAACTATATAACCAAGCAAACTTAAATTTAACTTCAATTCTTTCAAAAACAAGATCAAGAACAAGGTATTCAAGAAAAAAAAAACAAGCATGGGGAACCAATTCGAGTAAAATCCAAGGATTCGCATTGATAGTTTCGATTTTTTTCATCGAAGATCAACCGACATTGAAATATTGATCAGAATTGATTGAGGTGCACACAAAAAAAATTCATATAAGCAATAGAGAGAAATGAACACATGTGCTGTCAATTTCTCAACAGACATCACAACCATACCTCCCCACACCATCCCTACAGGCCCCCTCCCATGAATTTCTCAACATACACCAACTTGTCTCATAGATTCATAAAAATAATGTTTATGCCATAATTCTAAAGTCCAGAGTCCAGACTGCACAATTTTTAAAATGCAGATGGGATACTGCAGGGGAAAAAATAGAATATTATCTCCTCATACAAGACATAAAGCATAAACAATAAGGGATCACCTCACATAAACAATACTATCTTCTCATATAAAACACAAAACATCTATAATTTGCATACTAACAAAAAAAAATCCATTGAACCCTAACTATACAGAGATTCAAAAAAAATAAACTTTCTAATATCTTTCTAACATACTGTTTTATACCTTTTCATGTCAGCTCATACAAAGATTGAGACATTTGACAACAATTTAATTTAATCAATGGAAAACACTAATAAACAGAAATCAAGTATAGCAAATCATTTCAAATAATATTTCTAGCCATATTTTCATGTGCATTGAAGCTTTTAACAGAGCAGGCACAGCCCACTCCCACCAGATGAGGTGTTATCTTGGTTACAGAAACAAAGGTTAAGTTTTTTTAATACATCTCATTTTCTTCCTCATTTATTTCTTCATATACAAATGTAATCCACAACCCCAAACAACTCATTCAGTAATTACATTCAAGAACACCTCTTGTAATGAACATCCAAATAACAGTAAGCACACATACTTAAAATTCTGCAACAAAACAAAATAAAAGAACAAGAAAGCCAACTAACTACCAGCAGCTCAACTTCTTTGTTACAACTTTTTGGGTTGGACACATTACTCGTGGTATGCCCAATAAATGTGACAAAATTATGACCATTCTAAAATGGAAATACAAAATGGAAATAATATAATGACACATCTAATGACTATAGAACATTAGTGTTGGTAAAAAAGAAGAATTTGATAGCAAATTTGATCACTGAATCAATACTCGATTTTAAAATATATATATAAAGTGAAATTTCAGATATCTAATGATAACACCAGTATAAAAACTGGACATGAAATAAAATAACAATGCTACAACAAAGGGAAATTTCACAGATTAATAATCTACTAACAGATACAAAAACAAACCTTTCCAAAAACAAACTACTAACATATAATAATTTATTACATTCCAGCCTCACCCTAGAATTATTACCAGAATTTATACTAGCTGATCGAGATACAATTATTAGATTTTATAATGAGAAAAGCATTTTTTTGAAACTATCAGTTAGTTTGTTTAAGGAAACAAACTGGGTGTTGAAGCTCTATAAAACCTATTCTCCACAAACACCTATACCTTGAAAAAGCCATTCAAGAAAACACTTACAGTATGTTCCAATAAAAAGGAAAAGACTGATTATAAATGGAATCCTCCACACATGATACACATACAAAATGCAAATCTAATACCATGCAAATAAAAGTTAACCATCCTTTACATAACTACCCAATTAGGCATACTCAACAAAACCAAAATCTGCAACCTTTTGAAGTTGCAGACTGTCAAACTGGCAAGAGCAAAAAAAAATATTGCAAGCAACTTTGATGTGAAAACTTGTTAGCTTTGCTTCTCCCATTTAAAAAATGCACAAGCAGCTTTGATTATATCTGAAATCACATCCCCCATCCGTATCCGAGGCTGGATGAGCAGACTATAATACAGAAGAATGTTTTACTTATATCCACTGATCCTAACATGTCATTTGATTTTGATGAATGAAAGCAAACATCGATCATGAACAGAACTTCCCAACATTCATTCAAACTATGCCAAACAACTGATCAGCACCAGTTTGACAATGTTATAATTTTGATCCTCTTAGTGGGTAAACAGGAAACTCATCTTTAGAAAAAGGGATTGATAAGGATGGTGAAGATCATCCAGGCTTATATATTAGAATAAAATAATGTCACACACTTTATGGGATTTAAGGGGATGAGCAGACTATAATACAGAAGAGTGATAATATTCCTGCAAACTTCTTTTATGGAACCTTTTTGTAAGAGGATAGGGTTTCTTGAAGATTTAATGGTCACAAATATCCTCTGATAATAAATTAATAATGGGTATTCAGAGCTGTAACTATTAAATATCACCACAGACATGAAGAATACTATAGTAAAATTTGATCAATGCAAGTTTTTATAGACTACACCACACACACAAAAAGGGGAGTTCCAATTATTGTCTCAATTCTAATAAAAACTAGCAATACAGATTCTGTTGTTGAATAAAAACTAACAAGATAGATTTTGTTGGTGAACTAGGAGCCTCCTGAAAAAATATAATCATCATATCTAAAATAAGAAAACAAACACCTCATGCCAGATTTGGTGCAATCAAAATCCTAGTAACATATGCAGAACCCACTGCACTTAGAAATACATTTAAACATGCACCATAAATTGCAACATCAGGAAATCAGTAAAGAAATAAATCAAGCAAACAAAAAACCCATAAAAGTTGTCATTCTAGGCATAACTTTCTTACAAATTCAACCATTTTTTTTTACTTTATCATAACAACTACTTCAACACTCACCAAGACCAGCAAAAAAAATCTAATACCTTAAAAAAAAATATCCAGTCATAAAGGAACAAACACATGTGACACATTGCAAATGTTAAAGAATCCATACGTCTACATACTCAGGCTACACAATATACATTGCTCAACAAAAATGAGAGAGAGAGAAGAGAGGAAATATTACCTCGTCAATGGCCGGCGAGGAGGTCTAGAGAGGCGGTGGTCGGATTGTGGTAGAGCACGATTGGGTGAGGAGATCCGATGGAGATATAATGTCATGCGATCGTGGTGGATCTGCTGTGGATATCTGGTGGAGGTTAGCGACGATAAGCTAGGGTTTCGGGAGGACCTCGGTCGATTGGCGAAGAGGCATTTGATCAGGTCTACAGCGACGGTGGCGAAGATCCCTGACGAAGCTAGGGTTTCGGGAGTCTCGGTGTTGAGAGAATGGTGAGGAGAGAGAGAGTGCCCAAAAATCTGCTTAAATACCATGCGTAAATAGCTATTGTTAGGAGGGGTAAAGTGGTCTTTTCACGTCGACGGTAATTACACGGAAGCCGAGTGCGGAAAAATAAGTGACATTCCCAATGCGGAATATTTGTGGTCTTTTTTTACTGAAAGTGGAAAGTTATCAGTATTTAAAAGGTGTGTGAACCAAACACCCACGTAGCGAATAAGTACTGAATTTTCCGCATTAAGTAGAATAAGTACTGAAAATAAGTCGAACCAAACGCAGCCTTAAGTGTAACAGCGGATAAGTTCATGTCTAATTTCGGACAGGAGCTAGATTAGAAATTCAGATATATTTTTTATTACACTTTTAGTGCTAAAACAAACTGCAACACATCGGAATTGACACCTATTCAGACATACACATCACTCTCTCTCTCTCTATTTGGTTGTGCGATTGCGCTGCGATTGCGATTGCAGGAAGCTGCGTTTGCAATCGTGTAACCAAACAGTTTTATAATCACAGTTTTAAACCCAGCAATTGCAGGCAAATAGTGTCCAAAAGTTGCGATTTCAAAAAGCTGAGAAAGTGAGCTTCCTACAGAATCAGTTTTGCAATCGCGCAACCAAACGCACCCTTAAGTTGTTCTCTTGAGGCCCGATTGAGTTCGGGTCTCTTTCTATGGGTCGTATTGAGTCCACCAAATTCTCCTCTCTCTCTTTTGGATCTGACTACTGCCGCTACCTCCGATGATGCACACACCGGATATGATTGCTGGCGCCGCCAATAAGGACTAAAATGAAACATGAAGAAAAGAGAGATTCATTAATAAATATCTTAGTTTACACAAAGGACTTAAAAAATTCCAAAGGCAGTTTTGGTATTTCAAAAAAAATAATTTGACAAACTAACATTAAATAGGATATTCTATGGATATTCTTACCGATGTTAGGCGCGAGAACTAAAAATGAAAAAAAGTTTGAAGTTGGGGATTTAAAATAAAATATAAAAAATGAGGGATTGATCACTAAATAACATAGTTTACATGGACTTAAAAATAAAAATCCCAAAAGAATAATGTTAGTAACAGCCTGCAGAACGTGTTTTGATTTTTAAAAATAATATCTCATTTATTGATGTATATGTTTGAATGAAAAATGTATATAGCTCAAATGGATTTGTATTTGCAAATGTAAAAAAAACTTAACGATATTTATTATCCCTGATTTTTTTTACAGTTTCAATTTAAACTGGATGGAGCGACGGGGCAGCGGAGGTGACCGAGGCTTTATCAGACGGGGGGGAGCAAAGGAGCGGTGGAGGTGACGGAGGCTTTGTCAGACGCCCAGGAAAGGAGGCTTGCGATGGTGGACTGTCCCGAGGCTCTGATAAGGAGGATCAAAGAGGCAAGCGTCGGAGGACTGGGCGCATTGAGAAGGACCCCCCTTTCATCGGGCAGAAGTTTGAAAACAAGGAAGAAGGAGTATGAGACGATCCCAGGGCGAAGGATGGACACGGGTGGAACGAAGGAAGCAGACGTCTATTAAGAAGGGAGTTCGACCAGGAAATGGTTCTGGCAGACCGAACACGCATCACCGGCAAGGTATGGCGGACCCTCGCCGTCATGAGAGATGCTTCAGATGCCACGGTCTCGGACACACTAGAAGTACCTGTTGAGACCCTTCATCAGTCGCAGCTGTCGTGGGACGGGACACAGGGTGGCGAAGTACCCCTCTCGTTGCCAAACATCACAGACAAACTCACCGGGGTCAGAGACGACTAAGATAGTCTCCCTCCCTGAATCCTTAGACGCAGAAAAATAAGAGTTTTTCAAGAATGGCGTGCTAGCAGAGGCAGTGGGATGGTCTCCATCACCAGTCGATGTGAAGGAATTATTCGCAAAACACTGGAAGGGTCTTAGTAGAGCCAGGGTTCGGGTGGTGGGTGGGAACACCTTCTTCATCTCTACTAACAGCGTTTGGGTACAGAGAGCGATTCTTAAGGAAGATACTGTTAACGGGGAGAAGGGATCCCTGGTTACTTCTCTCTGGACACAGGACTTCGGGACGCTTGTACAACAAAAATTGTGGAAGGTCTCCATCACTGGACTTCCGCTTCACTGGTTAGCAGCCGACTGCATTGGAATGGTTATGAAGCAGTTCGGCAGAGTGGTAGAAATTATACACACCGGGCGAGACGTCAACAGAAGGACGGTGAAGGAGATATTGCTGGAGTCATCATGCATGTATTGCACCGTCTAGGTGGTTCGGTCTTGGTGACCAAAATCTAGGTGGACGTACGTCTACGAGGCCAAGTTCGAGAATGTAAAACCCAAGTCTTTGTGGCTGTCTACATGGCCATGCATGTGAAAGGTCCCACGAGCTAGGTGCTGCGAAGACAGGCATGCGTGTTCGTGGTGTTGCATGCGTCATGTTGAATAGGATTGTGTGTGTGTATATATATTATTATTGCATGTCTTGGTGACCTTGTTGTATATATATTTTCTTGATATGATATTGATAATTTTGAATATAAATGTAAATATGGGATGATGATGGTCCATTCACTGAGCGTGTTGTAGCTCACCCTTCCTTATTTCCCCTTTTCAAATTAAAGGCTTAGAGTGGTGCATCTCATTTAGCTATGGACGAGATCATATTTTCTAGAAGGCTAGACTTTGCATAGAAGGTGTTGGTCATTTCTTTGGCATGTAGAGGACCCGAATGTATGATAGTATGGTGATATTTATAATTTAGCCATTTCATTGTATATCGAATTTGTATTGGATTTTAGTCTTGACAATTGATGTATAAAGTATGATGATGTATTCTTATGTTTCTGGATTAAAAAAAATATATTAGTATTATGAGATTCGAGGAATTAATTAATGCAACCAGATTCGACATTTCAAAACGGAGTCGTGGATTCGGGGTCGCTACAGACATCATAATAACAATCACACATTAAAAGATCTGTTTAGGAAGCTCAATGTCATTGTGGGCGCCAAATTTTCTGACTGCATATATTGGGTCGGGTTATGAACCCCATCAAATATGATCCGACTAGAACGACGACCCGCTAGACTCAAGCCCAACCGGCCCTAATTCGAACAGGTCGACCTAAAGGCCCAGACCTGACCAGTTACGACATACCAAGTCAGTATTTAATCCATCCAGACTAATATACAAGTGATACAAGCAAAGAGGATGACATAAAGTCCGGAAACTTTTGGATTAATACAATTATGATATCCAACTAGGTCAGTTCATTGTGGATATACAACATAAAAGTCAAATAGAATGATCCATGATGTAGATAAACACAAGAACTCACCAAAATACAAACATTTAATCTCTTTGATAAAGAGTTTCTCATACTGATAACTTAAAATACATAAACACAAGAATACATAAACAAAACATATTGAGAGGAGTAGAGAGGAAGATTTTATTCACGATGGTTGGTTATAGATTATATGATAACAACCTTTTATTTATTGGGTTCATGGATGAATTCTAAAATTGAGAGTGTGGGGAGAAGGTTTAACAGGGTGATTGAAAGTGGGGGTCGTGGAGTTGAAGTGTGACGGAGTTATGGAGTTGAAGAGTGAGGAGGTTATAAATTAGAGAAGTGATAATTTTTCTACCATATTCACAACAAAATCAATTTTGTACCCTTTATAAATTAAAATTTACATCTTATTAATTATTTATCCACAATTTTTTCATTATCAATTAAACAATAAAAAAAATTATTACATTTTTCAATAAGTCTTTACTTATACTGGAATAAGTATATATTCTAGAATAACATATATTAATACTGAAACGGGGATTCATAATATCAACTAATACTGGATTAAACTAGTGTCTCGTTTGGGTAGAGTAATAAGAAAGGAATTGCTAGGAATAGAGGAGAATAAACAAAAAAAAAGTGTTTGGGTAGAGAGGATAAGTGAGTATAGTTATGTAAATTAGGTGAGAATAAACTAATATTTGTATTCTAGACCCTTCTTGGAATTCTTCACTAGTACAAGGGGACTCACTTGTCAAATCACATGTCATCACATCAAATTATCTCTCATCACCTCTTATACATCAATGAAACTCACATATCAAATCAACTTGTTGCATCTTATTCACATTTTATTATTCATTAACCAAATAACTCAACATTTACCCCATTTGTATTGAGAATAAACCCAAGAATAAAGTGGTATTGACTGGAATAGGGGTTTTAAGCTGTTTGAAAAGTTAGAATATCCTTGCATAAGAAGTTCCCTGATAAGCAGGCATAACCCTGAATAGCTATTCCAAGCTTGAGGGTAGAATCAAATTATTACAGGTTATTCTACCCAAAGAATATGTGGGTCCACTGTCAAATCAACTGTAATCAACTCTAATAAATCACCTATCAAATTAACTATCATAATATTTTTCACATTTTATAAATCTTTATCCATACTTTATTTACATTTTACCCAAACGATAAAAAATTATTCTTACATTTACCTACGAGAATAATTCAAAACACAAGCAAACACAAAATCATTTTATCTTTATTTTTACTCACTTATGCCAGAATAATTGTATACTCAAGAATAAGTCATATTCTGTATCCAAACAAGGGCGTATTATTACATTTCTCAATAAGAATAACAAAAATACAATCAAACAGAAAATCATCTTTCTATTGATAAAGAATAATTCAAAACACAACTAAACACAAAATCATTTAATAATTATTTATACTCATTTATGCCGTAATAATTGTATACCCAAGAATAAGTCATATTTTGTATCCAAACAGAGGCTTATTATTACATTTCTCAATAAGAATAACAAAAATACAATCAAACAGAAAATCATCTATTCTATTAATAAAAATAATACAAAACACAATTAAACACAAAATCATTTAATCCTTATTTATACTCATATGTTGGAATAACTGTATACCCAAGAATAAGTCATATTCTGTAACTAAATAGGGGCTTATTATTACATTTTTCAATAAGAATAATAAAAATACAATCAAACAGAAAATCATATATTCTATAGATAAAATTATTTATTCCTGTACCCCCCGTTTGGGGTGGAGAATAAACGCCGGATAGGGAATAATACAGTAGAATAACCCCAAAACAGCTGTTTGTTTGACAAGAATAAACCTTGACAGTTATGTCTGGATAAGCTAGGATAAGGGTTGATAACTATTCTCAGACAAAGCTAGAATTGCTTATCATGGCTTATCTATACCAATGGATAAAAATACTCTTATCTGTCATTTTAAAAAATTTATTTTACCTAACACTCTCTGCACACATTCCAAAAACTATCACATCTATCATATCATACACACATCTCTCATACTTATTCCCAAACACAAATAATTTATGTAGGAGTATAATTGTCATTTAAAAAGTCACAAACTCTTATCTATCTCTTATCTACCACTTATCCTTACTTTATTCAAAGTGAACCAAACAACAAAAAGATCAATTTTACGTTTCCCAATGAGAATAACAGAAAAGACAACCAAACAAAAATTTACATATTCAACATGGATTGTTATTTATCCCAGTATAACTATCAAGAACGAATAACCTTATGTCACACCCCAAACAGGCCGTAATAGAATAATTCTAGTTTACCGTGTCTATCCAAACGGGTGTAATAAGTTAGTAATTCAGATCTATTATTTATTCCACTTTTATATTGCTAAAACAAACAGCAGCACGTTTGGATTCCAAAACGGACAGACACCTCCCCTTGTTTCTCTCTCTCTCTCTCAACCCGCGTAGATTTAGCGGTTCTCTTGAGGCCGTATAGAGTCCACCAAATTCTTTCCTTTTCTTTTAATTTTTTTCAGGAGAAGGTCAGAAGAAGAGTATAGAGAGAGAAGGAGAGATGCCGGGAAGTAGGGATCAACGGGCGGGATCGAACAGGGCCGCCACAATCCACGGCTGCGCACAGTCCGGGGATCTGATCGGCCTCCAGAAGAGGCTCCAAGAAGACCCCTCCCTTCTTAACGCCCGCAATGACATCGTAATCTTATTCTGATCTTAAAATCTGTTTTTTTTACATGGGTTGTTGAATCTGAAGGGGTTGTTTGTTTTTTTTTTGCTTCTTTGTTGAATTTGGAACAGTTTGGAGTATGGGTTTCCCCTTTTTCTCCGTTGTGTTAAAAATTTGGGTTTCCTTTGTGTTTGCATGTTGAAGCAGTTCTGTAATTTTTTTTTCTTGGGTACCCGTCAAATTGTTGTTTTTTTTTTTTGTAAAGCTTGCCTTTGTTTATGCAATTTGTGAATTGGGTTCCTCTTAATTTGGTTTTTGTTTGTTGAAAAATAGAATTCTTGGTTTATTCGAATTTTGTTAACAATGAACCGCAAAGATCTAAAATTTAATTCTCCGTGGGATCTGTGGCCTGTGGGTGCGTGATATGATCTTTTCAACAACTGATTTTGTAAATTTGGGATGTGTTTGCATGTTCTGCTTGATTTGCTTTCAGAATTAGATTGATACCCTTTTATATGCTTTGTTGCAGATGGCGCAAACACCCCTCCATATCGCAGCTGGTTACAATAATGTGGGGATAATGAGGGTTCTGCTTGATTCACGGGGTCATGAAAAAATTGAATTGGAGGCCAGAAATATGGTGATCTTAGAGCACAACTTAATCTGTTTTTAGATTAAGTTGAAAATGATGTTTGCTGCCTTTGATTTGTTTTGCCTGTTTTATGTTCTAATTTCCAGACACATGTTTGATGTATAATCAGTATGGAGAAACTCCTCTGCATATGGCAGCCAAAAATGGATGCAACGAAGCACTGCAATTGCTTCTTGATCATGGTGCCTTTGTAGAGGCTAAGGCCAATGTGAGTTCTCTTTGAGTTTTTTTTGTTTCTGCTGCATTGTAGGTAGTTTTGGATTTTACAATGCTATGAGTCATTTGAAACCCTTCTCTCTTTGTAATATGTTCTCTACTATATTTTGTACTTCGGCTGTGTTTGGCATAATCATGGATGGTAATTGAGGAAAGTGAAGGAATGGAAAAAAATCACTCTTTATTTTAACCAATTTTCTGCTGTTTGTGCATATGATGGAAAGTGACAAAAAATGATTCCATCACTTTCCCTCACATTTTCTTCGAGGGGATGGGAATTTTTTTTTTACTTATAATAAGATAAAAATGAAAGGAAAATGAATGGATTTTCTTTTGTTCTTTTGTTTGGCAAACACAATTTTTTTTAATTGCAAAGTAAAGATTATACTTCTCATTTTTCTTCAGTTTTCTACGTGCACAAACACACCCTTCATATCATGCTACATTATTCATATAGATCATGAAGTTTATATGCTGAATATTTTCTTGTTTTATTTTTTATGTATTTATTTTTGCTTATTTATTTATTGTGTGCCTACAGAATGGTATGACACCATTGCATCTTTCTGTTTGGTACTCCCTCCACACAAAGGATTGTTCAACAGTTAGTCCATTGCTCGAATACAATGCTGATTGCAATGCTCAGGATAATGTACATTTTTTTCTCTATACACTCACTCAAATTGGAATATTTTCTTGGAAGTTCTCAATCACTAAAAAGAGCTTATTGTCAAACAGGAGGGAATGACTCCCCTTAATCATCTTGCTCAAGGCCCAAGCAATGAGAAGCTGAGGGAGCTTCTACATCAACACCTTGAAGCCAGGAGGAAACGGCAAGCCATTGAAGCATGTAGTGAGACGAAAGCAAAGATGGAAGAGCTTGAACAAACTCTAACTGGTCTTGTAGGGTTGCCTGATCTTAAGCTACAACTACGGAAATGGGCAAGGGGAATGCTTTTGGATGAAAAACGAAGGGCCCTTGACTTGATAATTGCTGATAGAAAGCCACCACACATGGCTTTCCTTGGAAATCCTGGGACAGGTATAGTCTTTTCCTTCAAATATTGAGTGATGAATTACTATATGAGAAAAATTAAAAGAAAAATTAAGGACTCAATGGAGATGTTTGTTCAGCCCTCTGATTGCTTTCATGGTCAATTGTTGTAATTCATAGGAAAGGAAGTTTTTCTATTGGCTAATGTGTTTGTATAAAGTGGGTAAAAGGGCTGTCTAGGCTTTATTTTTAAATTTTCAAATTTTATTTTAGTTTATTTTATTTTTTGCTGCAGAGTCATATCATCATTTAGATATTTACCAACAATATAGTAATCTTCTGGACATCCCACTTTTCCTTGTAAAAAAGAAAAATTTATTCACCAAGTGCACAACAGAGTAAGTGCTCCCATATTTTTCTTGTAGTCACGTACTATGGGCTCTCCCAGCTTTTCCTGAAGAAAACCCTTTATGAGGACCTGAGTTTTTGACACTAAATAATCATTAAGCTGTTGGTTTGTTAAAAAAAATTCTTCTCAAGTTCTAACAAGAATTAGTATGCATTCATCATGATTTCAAAGGCATGCACTATAAGATCTTATATTGTTTGTATTGAAGTTTTATGATATCAACAGAAAATGTGGGACGGAAGATCTTATTACCCAATTATATCCCATTGCTGAATGGTGATATGATCTTTGTGACACTATTATGATTGATTGGATTGCATTTATCATCTGCTTTTGACCACCTTGGCTTACCAAATGGAATATTTTTACAGGTAAGACCATGGTAGCTCGAATCCTTGGGAGGCTACTGTATATGGTGGGGATTTTACCTTCTGACAAGGTAACCGAAGTGCAACGCACTGATCTAGTTGGTGAATTTGTCGGACATACAGGGCCAAAGACCAGGAGAAAGGTATGTATTCACCATTCTGAAAATTACTTCTTCACCTTAACCCTGATTTCAAACTCCACCCCTTGACCATGGCTCCCATTGGGCCATGAGAGAAGATCCATACCTAGTGGGATAGTAATAATTTCCGTAGAGCCAGAGTTTGGTTTTATCACACAATTTTCCCAGTTGTATGCTAGACAAGTTCTCTATTCTCAGAGAGACCTACAATTGATAATTTAGTTTTAGTAGGAATAGTTCCACTTGAACTTTCCTTCAATCTCCTGCCTCTCCTACCAATATATCCCTAATTCCTATGCAATCTCTCTAATTGAAAATTGTTTTGTCTTTTTTCCTTGTCTTGGGTAAATTTTTCTATAAAACAGAGAGCATTAAGGCATGGAATATTATTATGGAGCCTTTAATAGGAATATATGAATTAATCAGTTGAACATGTAGCCTTAAATAGTTCTGAGGAGGTTTTGATGATTATGTTGATTGCAGCTGCTAATGTTTCTTAGTTGATCTTTCCTTTTCTGGATACAAACATGCTAAACAAACAGTTTTTTAAATTGTCTTTTAAACATTGATGATGTGGCACCACTATAACCATCCTTAATATGCTCCCCTTTTCTAGTGAATATAATCAGTGGCTGTGGTGGTGCTGCATCACCAAATCTTTGAAAAACTGTTTATACAGCTGCTTGTTTAGCTTCTCTTTTGGACATTTTGTTTCTGGACTGCTCTATATGATGAATGATAGTGTGATACATCAGTGGGTCAATTTTAGGCATCGTATACTGTTTATTTAGTCTAGTGGCACCTAAAATTATCGGGAGGAAGATGATTTAATGTTCATACTATACCATCACCACAAAAGTAAACAAACTGTTTACAATTGAAGTGCACCCTTTTTAATGTGAAACAAATGTTAAATAAAACTAGTTCAATCGAAACATTAATTTGCTTTTTTGCAGATCAAAGAAGCGGAAGGTGGGATTCTCTTTGTCGACGAAGCTTACAGGTTGATACCGATGCAGAAATCAGATGACAAGGATTACGGGATAGAGGCTCTGGAAGAAATCATGTCTGTAATGGACAGCGGAAAGGTGGTGGTCATATTTGCTGGCTATAGTGAGCCGATGAAACGCGTGATTTCATCCAATGAAGGTTTCTGTAGACGGGTGACCAAGTTCTTCTATTTTGATGACTTTAACACTAACGAACTTGCCCAGATCCTGCATTTAAAGATGAACAATCAAGAGAAGAACAGCCAGCTTTATGGGTTCAGATTGCACCCCACCTGCACTATAGAGGCCATCGCGGATTTGATAGAAAGAGAGACCACAGAAGAGCAGAGGAAAGAAATGAATGGAGGTTTAGTGGACCCGTTGCTCGTGAATGCTCGAGAAAATCTGGATCTCAGGCTAGACCTTGATTGCATCGATGCCAGCAGTCTGGTCACAATCACAATGGAGGACTTAGAAGGGGGTCTGCGACTCATGTCACGGTGATGATGAAGTCCTTTGTGGATTCATACAAACATTGGGTTACTTTTAGATTCAATATTCATTGATGTCTACATATGTAACATCTATTGTTTTCCCTGATCGTTTTTCATTGGTTACAGGCATTCATTTTTATTATAGACATTAATACATTTCATATCCTATATTGGTTATTCTCATTAATAATTATAGCGACATCTATAATTCAACATGCAAAGTTGTGCAGCTTCTATTTCATTTCTGTTTCTGGGATCAGACCTCTTCAATTCAAAGCAGTGCATCTCTCCAAGCAGCTCAAGCATGTTGATCTTTTTTTAATATATGATCTGCTTGAATTTGCTGTTGGCCAATTCTACACTGTTAAACTACCATCCATGGCCTACTCATCCTGGTCAGGATCAAGATTGCCTTGTGGTCAAGAATCTGGCTTTGAAATGGAATGACAATTTTTTTTTTGTGTGCGCGCACGTGCACATGTAAAATCAAACATGTCTGAATGCTACAAACCAATTTGATTGGAGTTATTTTTTCCCCAAAGATATAATATCTTCATCAAGCATGTTCACTGATGTTTTATATTAACTCAACTTCATCAAGCATCTTCATCAGCCATACATGAAAGAAAACTGGTCAGTGTGCTTCAATAAAAAGGGGTTTAAAGATTTTATTTACTCAATTTTCCCCAGCTGGACGATTAATAATATAACAAAGTGTAAAACCATGTTTGAGCTGATTTCTAATGAAGAAAATTGGCCTAACAGTATTGAGTCCCTTGTCAGGCTGTACCACCTATACACAGTGGCTTCCGCTGGGCTGAATTTGTGTGTTGAGGTATCACTTGTTGAAGAAGAATGGTGTGATGAGATGTGAATATGCAGACCACAAGTAGATAATTTATTGGCTCATCCATTCAGTAAACAATTGCTACCACCTTCAAATAACCACAAGCTGGCCAAGGAATATAGCAGGAAAAATCAGAACAAGAATAAAGCAGAAATTGGTTTGAAAGAAAGATTCATCTGCAAAGAACTGATATATTTGAAAAGAAAAAAGACCTCGTTAATTCTCACAGTGGCTCATCTTTTACTCTTGTATACAAATTATTGACAACCAATTTATTATCCTCCACATGGCTTATCTTTCCTTGAATGAAGGCAACTATAAAGGCATCCTCTAAATCGAAGTATTCTAACTACCATGGTCCTGAAAAGTCTTCAGCAGATATTTTCTATTATGGTTGGCAGGTTTCTTTTAATTCAGCCCAAAAATAATGTCACGGGTCTCTTTGTTCAACCTGCATAATTCATGGATTTGTGCTAATAAGGAATCAGACTAAGTTTTTGTATCAAGCTCAGTATTTGTGGAAGGCCATTAACCTCTTATAGGAAGAAATACTGTCAACAATCTTCAATGGTTTTAGGGATCTAACATGTAGGATTTATTTCAGTCATGTCCTTGTTTAGTCATTCTATCCTTATTACCCTGACATTTTATTAACTACCGCTAGAATGAAATCATAATAACAATCGCACATTAACCCCCCGTTTGGATAGCGGAATTGAGTTATTCTGGATAGATAACTATGCCAGTATAGATAACAAATCTACAAGAATAAAAGATTTTCTGTTTGGTTGTATTTTTTTTATTCTCATTGGAAAACGTAAGAATAAAGGTTGAGTTGTTTGTTTGATAAATAATAAAATATAAATAAAGTGTAAAAAAGTTGATTTAACATGTGGGCCCATTGATGTATAAGAGGTGTTGATCGGTGATTTGATGTGATGAGGTGTAAAAAGTTGATTTGACATGTGGGCCTATGGGAATAGATAAGGTGAGTATAGCTTATCCTAGGGGTTGCTTAGAATTGTTATACTCTTTTATACTCGTTTAAACTGGCTTAGTAATACCAAGTTATACCCTTCAAACAAACAACTATTTTTCCTATCTATTCTTATACCACCCTTATACCACCCTTATACCACCTTATTCTGTTACACAAACGGGGGCTAAAATATCTGTTTAGAAAGCTCAATATGTCATCTTAGATAAACAGCAAAGTTGTAATTAATTTCTGTTTCAGAAGGTGGAAGTAACACCACCCAAGGATTTTGTCAATCAACAACAGTATATAAGATGAGATGAATTATGTAGAGCATCAAACAGCAACGGGCACAAACCTATGGGAACTCTCAAATTATATACATGCCTGAAGGTGAAAGAATCCACATTTAACCCTCCTGGAACAATTTAAGAGCTCAAGACATGTCGTGGTTCTGGATCATAAAGAGAATTTCCATGTTAACTAGAAGCCATATATGTGAAATCAACATCACATTACTTTCTTCACAATATGAGAAAATAACCAAGTAAAAAGAGCTGGTTCAGATGAAAAATCCATACATAGATTGTTTGAAACTAATATACAGGTGATACAAGCTGGGAGGATGACAAAAGCTAGGGGAACCCTTGGATTAATACAATTATGATATCCAACTAGGTCAGTTCCTTGTGGATATACAACATAAAAGTCAAATAGAATGATCCACATGATGTAGATAGATTTTATATGATGCTATTAGGAACATACCGATACTTGTTGCCCGAACTGACTTTGCTCACTCTTCATCGACCTGCCCTACAGCTTCAAGTATAGACGAGTAAGTAATACGATCATACTCAAACCCCTTTATACGCATCTCCTTCATCAATTTTGCAGCCTTTTCGAACATTCCCGCACGACTAAGAGAGCTAAGCATTGTATTGTATGAGACAACATCTGGATTAAGCTTCGAATGCTTCATCTTCGTAAACATGTCCATAGCCCGTTCAGGGCCACCGACCATGGCCAACCCATGTAGGACAATATTGTGAGAATTTATATCTGGTTCACAACCTTGCTCTTGCATTGTTCGGAGCATGGAGTGGGCCTCATCTATCATGCCGGACCTTACAAGTCCAGACATGACAGCATTATAAGCATAGACATCTGGGGTGCACCCAAGTTGCTTCATCTCATTGAAGAGATCTAAAGCATCAGTAAGTCGCCTACATTTTCCTAGATGCTTGATCATCACAGCATAGACTCGTGAACTTGAAGAACCACAGTTCTCCTTCAACTCCTTAAACAACTCATTCGCGGCATCATATCTTTTGGCTTTTCCAAGAGCGTCAATCAAACTGCAATAGGCCGCTGGGCATGGAGGAAAGCCCTTCTCATCCATCTCCTCGAGTAAAAGAAGCGCCTTTTCCACTCTGTTCGTCTTGCAGAACCCATCGATGAGTATCGAGTAAGTGAAATCACTGGGAGCTATCCCCTTAGCTTTCATATTCTCAAACAAGGTAACAGCCTCATGTGTATGGTACCTTGATTGGAAAATTGCCTTGATCAAAGTATTATATGTCACCACATTTGGCGTGCACCGCAATGCCTCCATTTCATTGAAAATCTTGAACGCATCAGTCACTCTGCCAGCCTTGCCTAACATGCTGATCAAAGTGTTCATAAGCACGACGTCAGGCTTAACACCCTCGCGCTGCATATCAAGGAATAACCCATAAGCATCATCAACTCTCCCTGCTCTACCAAGCCCTCTTATCAACTCTGTGTAAGTGAACACGGTAGGAGTGCAACAACTCTCCCTCATTTCATCAAAAAGACTAAGAGCCTTGTCTATTGACCCCGACATGAAGAACATCCCGATCAATATCGTGTAGATCTTCGGAGTGGGCTGCAACCTGTTTTCCTTCATTTCCTCAAACAGCCTCAACGCAGAGTCCTGCCGACCCAATTTCCCAAAAGCTGTAACAAGTGCATCATAAGTCACAGTATCCGGGAAACAGCTCCCCTCATTGCACATTTCGACATAAAGCTCATGAACCTTCTCGTAGTGACGCTCTTTCATCAACATCAAAATTATACTATTGTAAGCATTGGCATTGGGCTTGCACTTGTGACCCTTCACCTGATAAAACAGTGCACACGCCTTGTTCGACATCTTCGCCTGCCCAAGCATCCATATCACCTTGGACAGCTCGGCGGGTCCGATGATACAATTGCTTCGTACCATTGATTGGATGGCATTCCATAGATCACCCACTGATCCGGCCTCGTGAAGGCAGCGTATCAACGCCATATAAGTCGTGGAATCATGTTCAAAATTCCTCCTTTTCCCTACCCACTTGAAGAACTGGACCTTCACGGAGACATCGATATCATCGACATTCAAAACTTGGCGGACGAGGCGGTGGTCCACCCGAAGCATGAGGACTTCAAGGGCCTTCTCAGCGTCGGGACCCCACTTGAATATCTTTAATATCCTAATGAACCTCTCATCCAATTTGCTAAGGGAGGAGCGGTTGATTCTCGAAGGGGCGGTGCGAGAGTTCGAATCGGAGTCTCTCAGGCTAGGCACCATGAACATCTTCACTATCTCGTTATCTAAAGAAAACCCATTCCGATTCAGGTTTTATCACAGTAAAAAAAAAATCACTCTTTTAAACATCATACAAATCTAGTACCCCAAATTTGGATTTACATGGGTTTTTTCACAGTGAAGAATTTGCATCTAAAACTATATGGATTCGTATAAAAGGACATGTATTTCGAATGAAACACGAATATTGGATTCGTATAAATGAAAACCCCAATAAAAGAGTTTGTTTTGGAAGGGATTGACCAACCTGTTTGTTTCACTCTCTGGCATAGAGGAGTCGATGAAGAGAGCGCTCGCCTTGTAACAGCCAGACCCTTCATCGCCGCCATCACCACCACCACCTTCTTCTTCCTCTCTCACATACGGTCTATCATTCCCTTCATCTCTGTTTTTTTTTTCACATTCGCCAGCCAAATCGGGTCGACCCGATAAAGTTTGGACTGAGACTGAATCCGATCAGAGATTTTGGGTGGGGCTATTTGCACTCCTCTGTTTACTGAGCACACCCCACCCAAATAGCTTGGGTTCTGTACACACCCAGTATTTATGTAACATTTTACTTTCCACTGCACACCTCACTCCAAATCCTAAAAACTTATGCAGGAGGAGGAGGAGGAGGAGGAGGAAGAGGGTGGGGTTGGGGCGGATGTGGGGCTGGGTCAGTAAGGAAGAGCGCCTCTGAGAAGATAAAAGAGTTGGAGGATATTTTGATGGCAGAAAACAAGAAGATTGATATCTCGGCTTCCAAAGAAAAGGTATTAAATACTTCAACTGCAGACATTACTTGCTCACCATTTCAATTTTTGTATGATTCTGTTGTTCTGATATGTTGTGATGTTGGTTCCATTATTGTCTATCTATCAATAATAGCGTTTGTATCCATCTGATTCGGACTAAAATGTCAATTACTTCTTTTTCACAAAAAAAAAAAAAATCTGAAGAGCACAAGATTAATAGCTTAAAAATCAATTGGCATGCATGAAATTTTCATGTATTTATCTATGTTCATTCATGTAAGACTATTGAGACTTTGAATGATCCCTTGCTATTGTCTGCTGAAAAGCCTCAACCCACCTTGAATGAGGCACTATTGCTCTCTTAAATACATAATTATACATGATGACCAGAATGTATAAACAAGAGAATTGAATTGGTTAGGTATGGCGAGGCAATGAGAGAATCGAATTGGTTAGGTATGGCCGTGACGGTCGGTTAGGCCTATCCGCTAAGGGAAGTCTGAACAATATGATTTGCACCTTCTTTTTTTATATACAAAAGTCAAGTCCTAACTAATCACTGTCACTTCGTTTGTCTAAACAAAGTGAAAAAATTCACTATAAGGCGTTGGCATCATAAAAAAATACACACTCATTTTCTGAATAACCTTCTCTAAATACTTAGGCATAATTCTTCTTTTGTTATTTCTCTTTCATATTTGTTTGTTTGTTTGAACCCCTGCTGTACAGAGCAGCAACAACAGTTCAAGCAGCAGTGAAGGCAAAACAGATCTGCAAGAGCTGAAACATCAGGACATCCTCGAAGATGCACTGGACCTTAGCAAATTGGAAGGATGCGATGAAGAGCTGAAAGCAAAGGTCTTGGAAGTGGAACAAGTGATATCAAACATTGTGGGGATGAGTGACCTGAAGCTACAGCTCAAGAAGTGGGCCAAAGGACTGATTATGGACCAAAGGCGGAGGTGTTGTGGCCTCCAGTCCTCTGCTAGGAAGCCTCCCCACATGGTCTTCCCCAGCAACCCAGGAACAGGTTATGCCAAAATCACATTTTATGCTTATTAAAGCCAGTGGATGCTTAGGATGGTCCTGCTATAATTCTAATTCAAATCCAAAAATCAATGAGTTCAAGGCCATGAACGAGTCAGTTGATGATATTTTGAAATATTTATGATGTAAACAAAACAGGTAAGACGATGGTGGCTCGAATCATTGGCAAGTTGCTCAATGCTTGTGGAATTCTACCTACAGAAAAGGTGATTGAAGTTCAAAGGACAGACCTGGTTGCAGAATATATAGGCCAAACTGGTCCAAAGACTATAAAAAAGGTAATGCATCAATAATCTTAATCCATCAAAGTATTTCTATGGAAAACAAAATAGATTTATATTTATTACACTTCTAGTGACCAATTATAATAGGCTCAGATGTATTTTATGACAGATAGAAGAAGCAGCAGGTGGCATCCTTTTTGTTGATGAGCCTACAGATTAGTAGTGAAGGATAACTCGAGGGACCTTGGCATGGAAGCATTAGAAGAGATCATGTCTTGCATGATTGATGAGAATATCTCTGTCATATTTGCTGGCTATGCTGAACCGATGAATCGTGTGATTTGTGCTAATGAGGGTCTGAAGAGAAGGATAACAAAGACTTTCCGTTTCAGTGACTTCAGTACAACTGAACTTTCTCAGATTCTTCATTTGAAGATGAGCAATAAAGAAGAGAACAGCCCTGTGTATGGTCTGAAGCTGCATGACTCGTGCATTGTTCCTGTTTTCGCAGCAGCAATAGATAGGGAGACTACGGAGAAACTACGAAATTCGATGAATGGTGGACTAGTTGATGTGTTGCTTATGAATGCAAGAGAGAATCTGGATATGAGGCTTGATATCAATTGCTATGACCCTGAAACTCTGCCCACAATCACTATGGTGGATTTGGAAAGGGGCTTCGATCTATTTAGTAACTTTTGATCTGCAAATTCCCTTGGATTTTTTTATTACTTTGTTTATATCAATTTGGTTTGTTTTTTTCTTGTGTTGCAGTGTCTCCTGGTACTTTAAGAAATTTGATTCTCCAGGTCTATGCATGTAAAGAAAATTAAGAAGTCATATTACCACCACTGCAACCAGTAGCGTAGCCAGATTTATATTCAGTGGGGCAGACAATAAGAAGGAGATGATATGTTCAGTTAGGCCTGTCAATTGGACGGAATACTGATCGGATAGGTTCAAATCCGTATTCGTATCTGAATTGATATCCAAAAAATATATGTATCCCATATCCGACAGATATTCCAAACACATATCTGTATCCGATCCGAAAATCCAGATACAGATTCGGATAATATCCGAAATATTCGAACCAGATTAAAATATAAAGAATTTATAAAATCTTAAGTCCTAATATGGTCAAATAAATATCCTCCAAATACATAAAAACATAAATCCTTTTATAGTTAAACAAGTATCCAAAATGGTTAAATAGGTTTGTGTTTTGTCATAGATCATGAGACATTGGATTTTCATTAAGGGTTGAAACTAATTCTAACATATATAAATAAAATAACAGTTCAGATACGGATATTGTTCGGATCGGATATAGGCTATATCCGATCCGATCCGAAAATTTTCGGATACGGATAATTTGGTTCGGATACAGTTTTTCGGATATTGGATATTTTCTGCATTTTCGGATACGGATCAAATTGGATACATATATTTTTTTGGATAATTGACAGGCTTATGTTCAGTCTCGTATATAGCTTCATGTGTTATCTTCATTGGGGTATGCATCTCATACACTATGATAAAAATTATACATTACGATAAAGCAATGTAACACAGTATACACTGTCTTATTGTAGTGTATCAGTGTAAGTGACTACAAAATAGACTAAAAGTGTCTCAACACTAAGAAAATTGGAAGCACTGGACCAAAAACTAAGAAGAAGGTATGTAGTATTAATAAAAGCAGACCAAAGAAAACCAAGCACCAATAAATCTACATTAAAAAAAATGGTCAAGTACAGAGCATATCTTTCTTATATACAATGCAGTTTATGTTCATGAATCCAATGGGTAGCTTTTTATGTCCCTTACACAAATGCATATATCCTGCCAGTTAAAACACTACACTTTTGAACTTGAATGACAGATAGAAAAAGCAGAGGGGGGCATTCTCTTTGTTGATGAGGCCTACAGATTAATAATGAAGGATAGCTTCCGGGACTTTGGCATGGAAGCACTAGAAGAGATCATGTCTTGCATGATTGATGGGAATGTCTCTGTCATATTTGCTGGCTACACTGAACCAATGAATCGTGTGATTTGTGCTAATGAAGGTTTGCGGTGAAGGATAACAAAGATTTTCCACTTCAGTGACTTCAGTCCCAGTGAACTTGCTGAGATTCTTCATTTGAAGATGAGAAATCAAGAAGAGAAAAGTTCAGTGTATGGCTTAAAGTTGCATCCATCCTGTAGTGTGCCAGCCATTGCAGAAGCGATAGAGGGAGACATCAGAGGAAATACGTAAGGAGATGAATGGGGGGTTAGTTGATCTGTGGCTTGTGAACGCACTGGAGAATTTGAATCTCAGGTTTGATATGGATTGCAGTGACACTGAATCTGTAATCACAATCACCATGCGTGATTTGGAAGTGGGTCTTCAATCAATTGATAAGACTTGACTTTTTGCATCTCCTGTGTCCCTTGGTATATCTGGAATTTAATGCTTGGGTCCGTTTGGTTCCGCGTTGGGCGGATTCCGCTTTTTCAAAAAGCAGATTCCGCCCAAACGCGTAACCAAACGGGTCGGATTCCTGCGGAATCAAAAGCTGGATTCCTTTTAATTTCTCTCTCGAAATCCGTGTTTTTAAAATCTCAAAAAGAACGATTTTTGGTCGGAATCGATTTTTTGAATTGAAAAGCAACTTTTTCTACCAAACATTAAATTCCTTCCAAATATTGATTCCTGAATTAAAAAAAAGCATCAAAAAAAGTCAAAGGTCTAAAATCATCTTAAAAAGCAGCTTTATTCCAAAATCTACTTTTCAATCTGTGTTTCCAAACGGAGCCTAGAGTCCATGCAAATGCAATTATACTTATATTGTATGAAAAAGTTACTTCTAGCTTACAGAGTTTGTTTTGTATACAAAATGTGTCTGTCCCCTTCTGTTACTGGAATTTAGAGCCCTGAGTCCTCCATACAAATCAGTTATATTGTTCTATTGTATGAAATTTGTTTCTGGCTTACAAATTTTGTTTTAAGAAACTTCCAATAATTTTACATGCCTTTTCAACGGTAAATAGTCCCTTTTCAATTGCAAACTGCTAGTTGATAATCTACCCATGCAAGTTGGAAAGTAATCCAACAAATCTCAGTGAACCTATATACCAATCTACAGAGGATAATAAGGCCAATAATGCAATGTCATAAAATATAATGAAGAGAACTGAAACTTGAATAGTTGGATAATCATCTCAAAAGATGAAGATGAAGATGAGTTGAGTATACAGATCTTAAAGCAAGCCCATAGCATAAATACACATTGGAAATATATCAACAATACAATTACAACCCCAGGCCAACCACATCACAAGATTACAACTGCACAAGAGGTACTGACTCTTTGGCTGCTAACTCTTGCCCTCTTCTGCATCTGCTACTGATGCTCAAACATTCTTATAGTGCTACTAGGTCCGGGCTAGGAAGACAAACACTGCACACGAAAAAAACACCATTAAATGAGAGACCAGCTTCTCAAGATAAGAGACCCCCAAAAAATCAGTTTTTTTTTTTAAAAAAAACAGAACACACATCTGGAAAAGCTTCATAAGAGGGCTCAGATAAAAATGGGTAAATGTCTTCTATCAACACTGATAAAAAAAATATATATCATATCAGAGTGGTGCATGACATTGTTCTTCATCACTGCCCCCCATAAAGAAAGATTCAATGTAAAAACATTAAAATTAAAGATGAAGAAGGGATGAGAACCATCAGCACCAAAAGTTATCCACATAAAGCAGAAGCTTTTGCAGTCCGCATCATGGTTGGCCATGGTTGGCCACATCATGTGGTTCTCTTCTTCCCCCTCATTTTTTTTTTAAATCATTGATTGATATCATATCATAATCAACAGAGGCTCAGAAAATATAAAGGGTGAATGTCTTGTATCAACAACGATGGATGTAAAACATCATCATCATCAGAGTGGTGCATGACATAGTTCTTCATCACAGCCTTACAACATATAAGAATTAAAAAAAAACACATTTTGAGACAGTTTTCAAAGAATATGTGAAGAGATCACCAGTTTATGAAGATTGATGGGAGTGGCGGCGTTAGGGTTTGGAGAGACGATGGTGGTGGAGTTCCTCTGTTTCTACATGGGTGTTTATATAGGTTAAAATTTGGATCTGGTCGCGTGTCTCGCGGAGCCCAGATTCATGTTTTCAGTAGCGAGCCGACCTGGCTGGTTGGACTGGTTTGATCCGGCCCATCATTTTTATTTGGGCTGCCCAAATTCTTGGATTTGGAGTTTTTTTACTACTATGGTTATACATTATGATAGTGCGGTATATATACACAATTGGTTGCCTAAATTCTTGGATTTGGGGTTTTTGACTACTACACAATCCGGCCCATCTTTCAAACTTGCTTCTAAACATTTTACTTAAAAAATGATGTGGTGAAAGACCAAAATCAAACACATGATTGGATAAAAACGATTCGAGGGAATAAATATTTTGTTGTGAAATATTTTGTAATGAGGTTATAAATATGACTTTTTCTTCACAACTCATATTATTTACCCTCAGTGATATTAGAAATCACAACTCTAAACTATATACATTATCACAACGTCCCACAAGTAATAAAAAAATTACAGAAGCTATAATTGCATGTGAAAATTATTTACACAACATGAAAATGAATATCGTCAGTATTTTCGTAAGTGTTGTCTCGTTCACAGTTAATAGTTTAAAGCTTTGTTGGTTTGTTTTTATGGCACGTTTGGTAACAAAAATATGGGGGTGATTCTATTTTTTAAAAACTTAGACGTGTTATCATACGGATTTCAAAAAACAGATTTAATAAAAAAGTTACTTACAACTTTTAGCGTAAAAATGTTACTTTTTAAAAAAGAATCAAAGTCTATTTAAGCAATTTTATTTAAAATTTTATTTTTCAAACATGTTTCCAATCGAACACAGTTAAGCCCATTTAGAAACATGTTTGAAAAATAAGATTCTGAATAAGGTGCTTTAAATAGACTTTGATTCCTAAAAAATGCATTTTCTCACTTTTTAAAACGTAATCATTTTGAACTAAAAGCCGTCAGTTTCTTTTTAATTTAGCTAGCTTTCTAAAACTTTTTGATAACACGTTTGAATTTTTTGCCTAATTAAAAATAGAATCACTCCTCAATCGCATTACCCAACAGGCACCAAGGAGGTGAAAATTTTACCAAAAAATAAAAAAATAAATAAACTTAAGGGGTGAGAATATACCTATTACCTCCCCTTATATTGTTCATTTCTTTGGTGATTCGTCGGATCAGATTCAATCTAACTCAAATATAATATAATGTTGAAGGAAACTAACTAAACCCAACTCAACTTGATTTAACCCAACTCAACCTGATCCTCAAATCCGAGTAGCACAACTTGAACCCAACTCATCAGGTTTAGTTCGGGTTAGTTCAGTTGGACTCAATTTAGATTTGTATTTGATTTTAAAAATATATTATTTTAAATAAACAAAGGACTTTGTAAGAGTATTAAATGTTTGACAAAAAAAATAAGAAAGAAGAAAATAAAGAACAATTTTCTGATTTTACATCAGAGCATCTTGACCGTTCATATTCGGTAGAGGAACTGATGAAACAGACACCGTTAGATACGGCCATACGGGGTCCCCCTCCCTCCACAAAACGTTCCCGCAATATTTTGCGATTGCGTGTAAACAACAGATAATCGAAACGAGAGAGAGGGAGAGAGATGGTGTCAGGAACTCTGTCTCTCTTATCGTGCTCCGCCTTTTCCCCTTCAAACCCTGTCAACGATGGGCCATCGCCGTCGCTGCCCTTCCAACCGACACCGCTTCAAAGACGCCCGTTGTCGGTGGCGTGCGTCAATTCGATTCGGACGGCGGCCGATGATTTCGAGGAGGACAGCGCGATATCGGATTTCATGAGGTTTCGGAGGGGGGAAGGGAGCGGGGAACTACAGACGGCCGTCGTCACCTACAAGAAGAGGTTTCCATGGTCTCTTCTCCAGCCTTTCCTTCAGGTAACTTTTGTTTTAATAAGGAAAACTTTAATTTATTTGTTGTTGTGTTGATGGTGAGTTAAAAATGGGATTTTTTTGGGGGGGTTTGTTTGTGCAGGTGGATCTGGTGTCAACTATCCACATTGGAGACAAGGAGTATGTATGCCTTGTCTTCTCTATATTTACCATTGTGGGTTGTTCGATTATTTATTTATTTATTATTGAATCACACGATTGTGAGATTGGATGATCATTTTTATTTTTTTAATTTGGGATTTCACTTGATGGGTTTGTTTGTTTGTTTTCAAAGGTAACACTTTTCTCCAAGGAAGTCATTTTGCAGACACTGATCAATCACTTAATGCATGATGTTTTCGTCTTTCTTGAAATATCAGTTGATGGAATCCTTTTATATTGTGTGGAATGTCCACCAGATTATAGTAATCAATCTTTTAACCTAACGTTAGAAAAAAAAAATGTTAATAGTGGACATGTGAGTAAAATAAGATTAACTCATAAATGAATGCTGCGATTTTAAATAGTAATCTTTAGAATATTTTTGTGATGATGGGCTCCGTGTTATTCTAGCTGATACCATAGGCTTCATTGGGGATCTTATCTGAGGGCAAGTTCTATGGTTGTGCCAGGCTGCCAGACAATTGCATTAAATCTGTTTGTTATCCCTTTATTGAGCAATGCAGCTGAAGTTTTTCAATTAACAAAGTAGAAAATGACTGTTTCTCTAGATTAAGAATCGTGTTGGAAACATTTTTGATGAATCATATTCATCTTTGTTACATCTCAATTAACCCACTGCTTGGACTTTTCAAAGTTTGTACAGTTCCTTGTGATATAGATCACAATTAAGGCTTAGTATTCCATTACTTCTACCTATGGTGCAAAGATATTGCATCTGTTAGATATATCATTATTCAATATCTATGACATGTGTACCTGCACCCTAAACTAAATTCATAGACTTTTGGGATGCAGTTTGACTGTACTGGAGTTCTACAATGCATATGATTAGTGATCCTCCGTTGTGCTCCTCCACTGATGGTATTTTGAGGGCGCTCCTCCACTGATGATGACACTGTATCTTTAGATGATCTCTTTTTTTTTTTCTTTCATGTGTGGTGATATAGGACATCAGTGAGAAGATTAATTACTATTTCATAGGATCAGATTTGCTTCTTGTCTTATTATTGGTACGTCTATGTCAGCGCTTGATATTCTCATTACTTAGATTTTCTTCAAGTCCACCTCCACGAAAGTCAAGAAGTAAGAGGGGTTAGCCTCCAGAGTCACCTCCTCAATGGATTTTACATGACAGAAATTTCTTGCACGTGTGGAAATGGCATTCATTTTTTTTTAAAAGGTTCTATTTTAGGAAATCAGATATATGATAATTTCTCAAAGTGTTGGGAAAGTCATCTTTTATTCCCTCTCCCCATGTTTTGTCCATGCGCATACTTGTAGGTGATGCATAGACCTCTGCCTTGTTTAGCTGTTTATATTGTTTCTCACTTTGTCATTTCAGATATTCAAATAGATTTAATGTTTCATTGTTCAGGTATTTTGAGACCCTCCAGAAGGAGCTTGAATTTTATGATTGTGTTTTGTATGAGATGGTGGCCAGCAGGGAAACCCTGGAGAATAGGAAGAACTCAGCCTACACTAAAAGACTAAAAGCTTCACGCTCACGCTCTCGGGGCTTTAATATTCTTGGATGTATTCAGAGGCAGATGGCTCGAGTTCTTTCATTGGATTTTCAATTAGACTGTTTGGATTACCAGGGTGATAGCTGGTATCACGCAGACTTGGACTATGAAACTTTCAAGTTGCTTCAGGTGCCATGTCTATTTAAACTTTTATTGTTTATCTAAATTAATTTTTATAATCCTCCAAATTTCGCTTTTGCTTCACTCATGGTCTTGTACACTGAAAATGTCTCTGTAGCTGGAGATTATAGAATGCACCCCTACCCACACACTCCCATCTTTCCTGCTCTGGAAGTTCCTGGTGTTATTATGCTCAGTTTCATCTTAGTTGATGCACTGCATGAAATTCACCCCCCCCCCCCCCCCCCACACACACATGCTGCTTGGCCTTCTAAGATTCCTTATATATAGTTCTCGGTAAATATATTAGCTTTGTGACTACCAATATCATGCAAAAGGTTTAGAGAACTGATGCATGCATGGATGACAACTGCCTCTGGAAATACTGATTCTCCATGCCATTGCTGCAAAAATTTCCTTGCCTGTCATTTTCGTTTTGAATTTCAATTCTTGGTAAACTTACAAGGTTTTGCATATGTGGTCTTCCTAAATCGGCAATTAGATGATTCCGTAAAACTGGAAAAATAATAAGTTTTTTGTTTTCAGCTCGAAAGAGGTGAGAGTTTCTTCACATTTGCTAGGGACATGACTCTTAAATCAACAAAGGCCATGGTACAATCACCATCAATTCCAGAATATCTTGACCCATGGAGATCTAAGCTTCTTCAAGTATCCCGTGTGCTACCAATGCCACTTGTTGGTCTTCTCATTATTGGAAGTGTCTGTGCTCCTCAAGTTGCGGAATATCCAGAACTGGAAGCACTCTCCAAACTTGATTTTGGTGCGGCATTGAAAATCTTCTTGGCTAAGCGTCTCACATCAGAGTAAGCAAATTATTGTTATTGTGCTGTGCATTATCCTCATGGTTCTCCAGACATTCTTTTATCAGGGTCTGAATATCACATGAAGCACAAATAATCCCCCTTTATAGTTATTGTGCTGTGCATTATCCTCATGGTTCTCCAGACATTCTTTTATCAGGGTCTGAATATCACATGAAGCACAAATAATCCCCCTTTATACGCATACTCTAGATTGGTTCATATACTAACTATGAATCAAGCAAAAACACTTGTTTTATCTTTGTTTTCAGTTGTTCTTTAAGTGTATAAAGGCATTATGCTATTTCTTTCTTTTTCTTTTTGTTTTCTTTTTGAAAGAAGGTAGACATCCAGCCTTGAATTTATTGTAGAACGGGGAAATGCCCAAAGGAAAACATGTACAAGAACAGGCTGGGATTCAAGCCTGAAAAAAAAGGTGCACGGTAGAAGATAAATCTACCATGCACCAAAAAAAACCCGACTTTTTGTAACATCTATTAAACATGAACTGTTTCTCTTTTTCTTTTTACGTTTCATTTTTGGAAATACATGAGTAGATAAGCACATGAGATCGTTTCTTTTGTGAATGTTTGGAACATATATTTGGAAGGCATCTATGATGAACAAATTAAACTGGTATTGGCTTGTCAACATATAATTATTTTCCCACAACTTTATTACATTTTCTGTTAGGTCATTGCTATGCAAAAAGCATTTCTGACAAGAAGATGGATTACCGATGTGGAGTGGTCATGAGTCATGCCTAATAAAATTTGGAATTCCACAACTAATGTTTCCTGGGATTAAGTCTGACAAATTATGGAGGATTTAGATTTGTTCTCCATGTTGTTTGTAGAAGAAAGAGGATACCTTGTGAATATATCTTGACCCCATAATATGCATGAAAACTTGTAAGGTTTTCATGGTCCCAAAGGCTTCTGTTATTAGATCTTGCAAATAGGGTGAGGTAAAAGTCAGCCAAGTAAAGCTAAATTCTTTGATATGTTTCACTTTTGTCATCTTATAAACCAATAGGAATGAATCTTGCTCACGGATGAGAAAAAGTAGTATTAAGTTAAAGATTCCATTTCGTTTCTTCGTGATTCTGATTCTACTGTTTTGAATTCAGAAGTGGTTTAAAGTATATTATTTTGTCTTGGGAATGATTTAAAGAGGGTGGTTGTTATGGAGCCTCTTTTACAAGTACATTGAGTGAAAATATTTTAAAAACTTTATGGAATCAAAACTCCCCAAAACTTTGGGGTTGGTAATCTGGGGTGTTTAAAGTTCAAGTCACTTAATAAAAAAAAAGAATTATGAAGACTAATTAGCAAAATGGGGGTGCTATCATACTACCACTAATGCTCTAGATCCCATCAAAACTCCGAAGTTTAGCGTGCTTGGGTGAGAGGCACTAGGACGTGTAATCTGTTGGGAAATCCTCATGTCGCACCTCGGAAATCTTTTCATTTTGAAAAAAAAAAGTGATGATTGAAGTTTCTTTTGAATTATAATGATTGGAAACTGTAATAATTCATTTAGATTTTGCACATTACCTCTTTTTTAATTGGCCCCCTATCTCTGAACTCCGACATCCTATCGATGAAACAATCTATGATATGGTCCTTTCAAGTTGCAAAATCCTTACCATTCCTAATACCATGTAAATCAGCACTATCATGCTTTCAATCCCTTTTGTTCAGAAATGTAATTCATGCTGGAATTGACTAATGTCATGCTTCTGAAGGTTCACGCAGGTAACCACCTCTGTAGAGGAAAAGTCTGTGATCATTGGTGAAAGGAACAGGGTGGCGACTGAAGAGTTGCGGAGAGCAATTGACAACGGGTGCAATAGAATAGCAGTTCTGTATGGCGGAGGGCACATGCCAGATTTGGGAAGGCGGTTGCGTGAGGAGTTCAATATGGTGCCCTCAGAGGTACAGTGGGTAACAGCTTGGTCGATAAGGGACCGAAAAATCGACAGTCGTTCCCTTCCATTCTTGAAAACATTGGCCGAGATGTCTGGTTGGCCACTGAACAGGTACCAGACCCTCGCATTGCTGATATTGTCTACGGTACTTGCGGTGGACCTCTGGTTCTGGGAGCTGTTTTTTGGCACTGCAATCAACTGGGCTTCTTGGGTAGGTTCTGAGATGAGCCAGTTCTCAGATAACTTCTGGACCATGTGATTTTGTTAAAATTTCATGGGATCCCATCAATTGTTGCCCTTCTCTGCAATTAACTATTGCAGCAGTATAGTTTGTCTGATCATTTCAACATGATTGAAATTGAAACATTTTATGTACATTCGCATGTGAATATGCTTGATTCTTCTGAAAAGAAATTTTTGTTGTTGAAGATGAGATGTAACAAATATATTGTGTATGTTACACATAACGGGTCATGAAAAATCATCTTGCAATTTCACTTCTAATGCTATCAGTCTCGAATTGTACAATATATAAATCAAATTGTACAATTAATTGTTAAATACAAGTGTCACTATCTGTGCAATTCAATACATAAACTGCACAGTTCGATTCACATGTTGTGCAATTCGATGTTGATGGTACCCATGTCTAAATGGATATAGATTCCCTTTTAGGCCCCAATTTCAGTCACACGTACTTTAACGTCATATTTTCACATGACTAGAAGTATCATTCATTACAAAATATTCAGGGGTGTATATGCAAGAAATCCATATGGATATAATCATATAATAACATGTATCAATCACAAGCGAAGGTGAGAGTGATGAATATGGGTCTCCGCCTCCACCATCACCAACTGCTCCGCCTCTTCGCCACCGCCACCTCCACTTCAACAAAGCGCCCTCTCTTTCCTACGAAGAAATGGAGACCAACAAAACCAATCCCCACCACCGCCGCCGCCACCACCGCCGCTTCCGTCGCGATTCCCGAGACGACCCACCCCCTCGAAACCCCGTCCGAGACAGAAGGGGCCGTCCCCATCCCATTTGAGAGGCTGTTCGTGCCGCCGGGCGTCGAATTCGACCCCGAATCTCAGACAAAGGAGCCGCCTTTGAGGGTCCTGACGGGCTCGAACATCGTTCTGAGTCCGCTCTACGCGAGGGACGCGCAGGTGACGTCGGCGGAGTTCGTGAAGAGCAGCAAGAGGAAGGAGGACTGCCCCACCGACGGGCTGCCGGAGTTCGCGCTCGTGGGGAGGTCCAACGTCGGCAAGTCTTCACTGCTCAATTCGATCGTCCGCCGAAAGAAACTCGCCCTAACATCAAAGAAACCAGGTCCCAATTAATCATCCTCTCCGTTTTTATGTTGCCATCTACTTGTCTCTTCCATGCACTGAAGATGTTTGTGAATTTTTCTCTGAATGGGAATGCCTTGAGAATTGGGTTTCACAGGTAATGAATAAAAACTGATTGAATTTGAATTGGAGGGGAGAGTTGAGGGTGGGGTGATGTATATGCTGAATAGCTTATGTCACCACTACTCAACGAAGGCTTAGACTAATTTGGCAAGGGGATAAATATTGGAATAAGAGAATAAGTGAAGCGTTGTAACTTATCCGGTTTGTTATAAAAAAATAATCGGGATAAAGTGCAGATACTTGTCCCATTTTGAAATGAAAATGATTTTTTGATTCATCCAAAGGATGGGATATGATAATATGGAACATACGGTTTAAACACTATATGCAGATTCAAACGATTTCTGGCAAACACTGTGTTTACTCAATTCATGCTTTTCTTTGTTAAACTTTCAATGTTTGAAAATTTCTCAAAACATTGTTTTAAAAGTGGATCAGATTATGTGAAATCCGGTGTCTACACTGCACATCCAAATGCCACCCTGTGAATTCTCAATCATAGTTGAACAAATTATGGCACACAAGTACAGAACCACAATTCTTCCACCCCAAAAGGGAGCATTGGAGCAACACTGAGCCATCGATGCAAATTGTAGAAACAAAAAGAGATTTAACTAAGCTCTGATTCCATTATGTTGAGAAGACTTGACCCTAAAGACATGCTCCTCCCCACTGCACTCATCCACCTTCACAACCCACTTCTTCTCTTATTCCAATATTTATCCCCTGCCAAATTATTCCAATCTCAGACAAGAGACATGCAATGGCGCTTACAGTTGAGCTATATAAATTATATGTATACAAATCAGGACTTTCTGAAGCTTAAATGTTAACAATTATATATAATGTCCAATCCTCCCTAGCACAAGAATACAAGATATTGGGTGAAATAAGTGAATCATGTGAGATAGTAGTGAGGCATGATGAAGAAGCCGACCATTATCATCCATGGAGGGGCTTTGCTTGGAAAATTAGAGTCATTTTGATTCTGGTTTTTTCTTTTGCCCATGCAGGAAAAACCCAGTGCATCAATCATTTTAAGATAAATGATAGCTGGTTCTTGGTGGATTTGCCTGGCTATGGGTAAGGCTTACAAACTCAGAAATGAGTAGTACGTTTAGGTTTGATTCATTCGAGTTGGAATTATCTTTTCTTCAATGGATGTGTGATATAGTACTCCAGACAAGTTATCTGCTACTTATTGAACAGATACGCAGCTGCACCCCATGAAGTTCGTGTGGATTGGGATGGGTTCACAAAAGACTACTTCCTTAACCGAAAAACCTTGGTATCAGTGTTCCTTCTAATAGATGCCAGCATCCCAGCCAAGAAGATTGATCTCGACTACGCTAGTTGGCTGGGGAAGAATCAGGTAAAATTTTCTTTGTTTCTCTAGAAATATAAATTTAAGTGACCAAAATGAATAATGACTTTGGTTTGTTATCAATAGATTCCAATGACTATGGTGTTCACAAAATGCGACAAGAGGAAGAAGAGGAAGAACGGAGGGAAGAGGCCTGAAGAGAATGTGGAGGATTTCCAGGTCCTGATACGAGAATTCTTCGATGCAGCTCCACCTTGGATCATGACAAGCAGCATCACAAATCAAGGCCGAGATGAGATGCTGTTGCATATGGCACAGCTCAGAAACTACTGGCTTCAACACTAAAAGAAGTCTAGTCCATCGAAATTCCCCCAATTCTTCATGTTTGGTACCAATGAGACAATTTTCTTGTTCAGTGCGTCTTCCAAAAGTCAAGCATTAAAAAGCATTACATACTGGATTCCCTGCTTTATGTATGACACTGAGGATGAATTTTGACTTTAGATTAAAAGTTGTAGCATCAGTACGCGCATGTGCACACACACATGTATGTAAAATGTGGTTTCATTTAAACCATATGGTATAGCATTCATTTTTACCGCGATTAATATATTATCCCATGTTTTTCAACTTCGGCTACGTTTAGATGTGAGATTGAAATGTTAATATTCTTATAATCTTGTGTTTTAAACTCAGCTTTTAAAAAAGTTTGTTTTATTAAATTTTTAACTGCAAGATTTTTAACCTCAAAAAAGATAAATGTGTTTGAAAAGTTAAATGGTGAGAATGTGTTTGGATATCAATTTGAAAAATTTTAACTTTTCAAACACAAAATCTACCTAAACTCAAGGCATCACCGATTCTTTTTAGTGATATTTGCTTGGTTAGAAGGTATAAGTTGTCAATGAAGCGGATTCTCTTTTAGTGATATTTACATGGTTAGAAGGCATAAGTTGTCAATGAAGCGGCGTAACACATAGTTCGTGAATTTGGCAATGAAGATAAAAATGCAAGATGACATAAAAGGCAACCAAATTATTCATTTCCTAACCTATATCCTTATAATATGTTTTCAATCTTGAAGACCTGTAATCACACACTGTAAATGATCCCTTCCAAACAGGAAATTGAGCCACTGGTTGTCAGGCCACAGATGCCCAAGACGCAACAAAATTAATTAAATCAAAGAATGTCATAAAAGTACTATAAACAGATCATGTGTTTATATCAAACAGACAATAAACCCCTCAGCACTTTCAAACCTCATATCAGACAGACAATGAAACATGGGAGACATGGGCCATTTATAATAAACATAAACCCGAGAAATCTAAATCAAAGTACCTCAGACACCCACACTGCACAGAAACGAACCGACTAATGTGGTTTATTCTATATTGCCACTGATTTTCCAATTATTACCACTATTACTGCAACTATCAATGTTTTGACATGTACATATATTAATTTAGTACAATTAATTACTCACAGAAACTTGAATTTCAGACAGGTGGATAAAACAAATAAATAACTCTGAAGCTCACAGTAAATATAAAAAAATAGTAGAAATGCATTCCATCGAAATTGTATGTCTTAACCCCCTCCCTCCTTCCATTCCAACCACCCCACCCCCAAAAAAAAACTATTATTGTATACCCCAATCTACGAAATACTGTTCACTCTGCAACTATGAGACATGAATGCATGTTGGCAGAAAATAACTGCGAATGGTGCATGGTCATAATACCAATAGAGGATCACATATTGTGCTATTATGGGAAGAAAAGATAATAAAATAAAAAGGCATGGATCCATACCCCAGATACTACTGCTCTTGTTATATTGGTAAACACAAAGCACTAGTATGGAACCACGGCCATATTACTCAGGCACAAACATGCCCACTTAAGAGAACAAATCAGTTTACCATGCATCTGCATTGTCGTGCAAGATACTAGGAAAAATAACAACCTGGACCAAAAGAAAATATAAAAGTTCACCCAGAAAACAAAAAGAAAGACCAAGTAATGTAACAAGGTGAAGATATAGATTCAAGCCAAGCAATCCACATGAGATGATGAAAGTCATCCACTTTATAAAAGACCACTTTAGGGTATCATCCACCTATGTTTTGATTTCATTTGTTCTTAAGGACTAAGAAATCCATGGAACCATGCTTAAAACACATAAGGGATCAATATGAACAAAATATTTGCATCTTAGCCAATTTCATACACCCAAATAAGAGTGGAGTTTCACAATTTTCTGCTCGGATTCTCATGCATTCTTGCACTATCATATACAGGGGATTATTGATTTATTATGAATGAAATATTTGCATCTTTTAACAAATTTCTTATATCCAAATAAGAGAGGAGTTCCACAATTTTTCTGCTCAGAATCTCATGCATTCTTGCATTACCATATATAAGGGATTAATATGGATGAATATTTGCATCTTAGCAAATTTCTTATACTCAAATAAGAGTGGAGCTCCACAATTTTTCTACTCAAATTCTCATCCATTCTGGCACTTCACTTTCTAAATACCATCTAGTACAAAATGCAACCAGAATAACTAACCAAATAATTTATTAGCCTGCTATTGTAACCATATTCTGTCCTCCTGGGGACTCTATAAATGATATACCAGCACTCAGACCAATATCCCATTTTCAACTTTAATACAAAAAGGTGCACACAAATGAACAGTTGTAATGAATCAGCCACTCAAGTCATAAAAACTGCAGCAATCGCAATCTAATATAGATGGATGTAAAAAAGATTCCAAGGAAGCGTGCCCCTTCTATCACATCTAAAATCTAAAACAGTTACCAAAGCTCATCCATGGGCACATACAGGAGAATATCAGACTGTTAAAAGGAACAAACCATCAAAAGAAATTGTCACAATTTTTAAGTCTGAGGACTTCAATCTTTAAGAACCAACTATCATTTGGTATTAAATCAGTTATGCAAACACCTTTAAAACCAGATGTTATAAGGGCTAGACAAGCAGAACATGTCAAAACCCAGTCTAGTAAAAAAATAGTTCCTACGTGAGCAATGTTCAATCTGACTGAGTGGCATGTACCATGGCATTAATACAACATGAAGCTATCCTAACCATAGAAGACATTTCCAAGAGATAAGGAGTGCAAATACAAATACCCAAAATGAACTCAACATCCATGACAAATCCAACCAAAATTCTCAAAGGCTAACTATATCAGCCATAAAAGAAAACATTGAGAGAGAGAGAACATGATAGCAGTACATATAATTACTACATCCCTCCCATCAAAATTCACCAAAAATACAGATCCTAAATAAACAAAACCACTCAGATAAGCACCTCCCTTAAGCAGACGCTGCAGTCGCCTTCCTCCTCGGAGCAGCTTCCGTCCCTAATTCAAACAAATACAAAAAAAAAATTCAACTTTTTTTTACAAACAAAAAAAGATACACAGAGAGAGCGAGAGTAGAAGAAGCAATACCTTCACGGAAGTTGGACTTGAAGCGGCGGGGGAGGTGGCGGAGGTACCTCATCCGGCCAGTGCCGGTGGTCTTCCTCCTTATCGCTTTAACACTCCAGTTGTCTTTCACACGCAGCAGATCATCAAATCAGATCACGTTAGGTTTAAAACAGATCAAATCAAATCAAATCATTCAGATTCAGATCTATCAATAGAAGTGACGACTGAGATTTGTGTTTACATACATTTGCGGGTGCGGGCGGCGGGGTAACCGCAGGCGGCGCATCGGCTCTTCTGAAGGTGGAAGCTGCGACGGCCGCACCTCACGCACAGCGTGTGCGTCTTGTTCCTCCTCTTTCCGAAGCTTCCTGTTCCTTTACCCTACCATTACAAAACCAAATCGATCGAAACATGAGAGGAGAATAGAACAGAAGACGACGAGCGACGAAGAGGATCGGAGACGCGAAAGGACCTACCATTTTCGCGCAGTCGGAAACCCTAGCCGATGAGGTTCTTCTCAAAAAATTGCAGATGTGAAAGTGAAACTATATATACCTAGGGTTTTAGTATCCCGTCGTATTCCCGTGTGGGTCTTGCAGGGGTTCCAGTCGATCTGACGGTAGTGTAAATTTTGTTTTAGATCGGACGGTTGTCAGAGGCGGATCTACTTTAATTAGTCCAACCATCTTGACCGCCCAAGCTGCCTCCCTACCATACGGACACGAATCATGAGGCGATCAACCAAATATTTTTTTGTTTTTTGAAAAAACTAATTGAAAGTAATTTTTTTTAAAATCAACCATTCAAAAAATTGATTGCAATTGAAGCTTAAAATTCATTTACAACTAGGGGTGGTAAACAAGTCTAATAAGTCGAGCTTTGACTTGTTCAGGCTCGATTCGGGCTCGACTTCACTCAGCTCGGGATCGAGCTTAATTTCGTGTTCAAGCTCGACTCGTTGGACTCATGAAAAGCTCGGTTGAAGCTCGGCTTGGACTCGTTTGTTAAACAAGTCAAACCGAAGCTCGAATCAAGACTCGACTCAGGCTCATTTAGCTAAAAAAAATTTGTTTAGCATTTGAAAAATCATCTTTTACAAATCACAACATTTTATACATGTAAAAATGACATAAACTCGGACTTAGCTCGGGTTTCTTGTTTCCCTCCTTTTATTTTAAGTAACGAGCTCATATAGGCTTAAACTCGACTCGAGCTCAGCTCGTTTACAAATCGAGCTTTAAAATATGTTCAAGCTCAGCTCATTGGTCTAATCGAACGAGCCCGAACGAACTTTAACCGAGGTGAGCCAGAGCTGCTCAACTCGTTTCCCACCCTTATTTATAACAACCATTTTTCATAAAAGCTACTTTTAACAAACAAGTTTTTCCCTGAAAAAACACTCAATTATTTTGTTCATTTTAACACACAAAAAGTCCTAAAAAACACATAAAATCAAAATCCCATAACAAAGATATGAGTTAAAAAAATCATTTTAAAACCAATTACTTAAACTAATGATAGTCAATAATAATGAGATACTTAAACATCTCGAAGCAACCATTCAATAAAATATCCTTTAGGCTGGGTATTCTGCTCAATGTGCTCAAGAATTCGATTGTAAAATGCGAAATACTTTTTGTAAAATTTCGTTTTCTACAGCAATACAAAAAAAATGATAACCAATAAAAAAAAAAATTAAAACACTTCGAGATAAAACACAACATAAAATAACCATTCATGTGAGAGCTATCTACACCTAATGAACAATTAGAAGATAACTTTCATCCACCGGAGTAGTTGAACAATGCAACCTTCTAAAAACTTCAGAAATCTTATTTTTTGGTGCCTTTGTAATCCATTATTTCACTCATTCTTAGGTAGCATTTGGTAGTAAGGTTGTAAAACAAATTGGGCTTAAAACTAATTTTGCAAAAAGCCATTTTTTTTCAATTTTTAAAAATCGCAGCTTTTAAACACTATTTGTCTAAAATCTGCATCTGTTTGATTGCACGATTACAGAAACAACTTCTTGCAAACGCAAAAGCTGACTAATTGTTCAACCAAACATTACCTTAGCATATAAAAACTAGGGCCGGTAAACGAGCCGAGTTTTGACATGTTCAAACTTGGTTCATTTATAAACGAGCCGAACCAAGCCGAGCTGAGCTCACGATCTAAAAGAGCCTAGTATTCTTCTTCATTTTAGGGTTTTTAGAGATTGAAAAATTTTAGCCTAAATAAGCCAAACTCATGAGTCTAAATGAGCATAACTTTGTATTGATTTAACGTTCTAATTTTATAAAAGAGTTGAATCAAGTTTCATCTAAGCTTTTATATAACACAAACAAGTCGAGTTTGAACACAAAATGAAGTTCGATTCAGGTCCCGAGCCTGACAAAGTTTTAAAAATTGTTTAAGCTCGCTCATTTATCTAATTGAACAAGCCTGAACGATCTTAAACCGAGCCGAACCCGAGTGGCTTGAATCGTTTACCAACCCTAATAAAAACAAATAATTATCTAATTTAACTTTATTTAATTTAAATTTATAAATATTTCAATAACATCATTGTTGCACCTATGCCTCCAAGTCCAACATCCATGATTCAGATGATTGAAATCTACAGAAGAAGTTCACCCTGAGTGGAGAGGAGGAGCATCAACAGGAGAAGGGAATTTTGAGGCTTGTTATTCAAGTCCAGACAACAATTGAAGAGAGTTTAGTTTAGTTTTCAAGTTATAACTGTAGCGATTTAACCATGCTCATGAACAATGATATTTTGTATGGGTCCTTTTCGATACCATTGGGGCCACAAATGCCGCTGCTCACGTCTAACCCCTCTGGCCTGAGAGTGGCAGCAGCTTCGCAGACGTTCTCCGCGTTCAGACCTCCTGCTAACAGCCACCCAGATTTGCCCCGGACTGTTGGTATCTTGAACTTTTTCCAGTTGAATCCTTTGCCACTGTGAGACATGCATGTCAAACAAAGATTCATTCAGTCTGATATAGGCAATAAATCTCCATGATTTATCTAGTTACAGTCAAAATAAAGTTTACAAGAAGCAGTGATAAGTAAAATATACAGCAAGGAAGCAAGGAAATTATTTATTTTCTCAGTACCTGCCACCCTTTGCACTATCCACTAGAAGCCAGTCAACTTTTGAGCATTCATCATCACCAATGTGGTTAAGAAGCTTCCCATTCTCATCCGCATGCAGAACATATATTATCCGACTCTGTTTCAGTAGAACTGGAAGAGTCTCTCTAGAAGCATCGCCATGAAGCTCCATCGTAGAACATGAAAGTTGTAGCAGAAATTAAAGACAATGATTAGCAGCAACATTAATATCCATGGGGATTGTGTTTTTACCTGCACAAGCTCGAGGTCACAAGCATCTGAAGCTCTCAATATCGTGTTTGCATCGTCATCCACAAACACTCCAACAGGCACTGCTCCATAATCCCTTGCAACTTTTGCTATTTCTTTTGCCACTGAATGCGAAACGGAACGCTTTGAACCAGGCCACACAATCATCCCAATGAGGTTGGCGCCTGCTTCTGCGGCTAAGGCAGCATCTCTAACTGATGTTATGCCACACATTTTAACAACAGGGTGACTCTTTTTGAGGTCTTCCGTTGATGATTCAACAGACTGAGAGGCCATGCTAGCCCTTACAGTAATGATGCTGCTTGATTGCAAGCGCAGTGATCTTTTCAGTGAACCTACATTGTTGTTTAGACATTACAGATCAATAACACAGAGACGACAGAGATCACGAAGTGGAAAAGTTTATAGTCTAATTTTTATAGATTGCTTAGGTACCACTTCGGCACTTCCATATACAAATCAAAACATATACCTTACAGAATGTTGAATATGAGGATTTTATCTTACTGGATGTCAAATTCTACAAAAATTCAGAAAATTGACCCTTATACAAGTTAACATTTACCCATTAGAACTTCCAAGTGCTTAAAATTTAGTTATCGATGGACTCTCTCTCTCTCAAAAAAAAAAAAGAAAAAAAGGCAAGCCATCTCAATTCCCTTCTAGTTTTTTTGCCTAATCACACCAAGGAATATGACATTTCCATTTTCTAAACTTAGCAATGAACATTGAAGAGGATAAGGTAATTGCAGACAGAAACACTTGTTAGCAGCAAGGGAGGAGGAAGGATAGGCTCTTGCTCCCACTGAAATTGTTTCTGCTCTTGAATAATTAGGGGGGACCAAAAATGCTAATTATGATGATGATCACATGTACAAGATTGGCGATGGAAAGAAGGAAGTCATGGTGTAATATATTGACTACCCTTCAGACATATAAACTGTTAATTTTATAATAACATTGGGTGATGCAGAAATGAGAAATCAAGATCCAACATCATATTTTTACCATTTTGCTGCATAACTGCAAACCCTGATGGTGAGATTTTGACTGAAGCCACGGCCATATTCTGGTGATCTGCATTGAGTAAATTAAGAGATCAGAGAAAAAGGATGAAAGGTGAATCTACCAAACATCCGTGCACAGCATGAGAGGTTTAGACTTATCCTATCCGAAACAAAAACCAAGCCTTCAAAATTAAAAAAAGATAACAAAATTTTATATAACTCAAATCAATAAACAAAGATGAACAATACAAGCATGTTCTGAAAAATATCCAATGCGTAAAAAGAAGAATAGCAAAGAAAATGAAGGTTGTATAGTAGCTTGTGTTATAACAGTGTAGAATTACCACATGGGTCTCATGTTTTATATATAGCATATTGTTGAATCAACAAACATGGAATTGATTAGATTGTGGATTAGTAATAGTAATTAATATTCTTTCTAGTCGCGTATACAAGAACATTTCACTTGAAATGAATATCATATATTTGTTGAAATTTTGAATCATTATCATTTCATGTTTAGCATATTGCTTAAAATAATTATCACTTATAAGTGATAAAAGACATGCATATACATTAATTGGGTCTATTTCGGTATGCTTTTCGTAATGGTGTGAATTATTGCATGTGTCACTGGAATCGCAGAAGCTGGTGATCGTAAATAAACAACTGGTTCATCAACCCCTGAAACAGCAATGGAAACCTTCAAACGACAATGCGCTTTGTCATGTTGGATGTGACAAATTCCCATTCCTATAGAGGCACAGCCACCCTCAGCAACCCCCTTCCCTTAGATTGTGCTCCTGCGCTCTCTCAGCGTCTTGTTTCAGGCCCAACATTTTATGTAACTGTAGTATTTAATATCAGAGGCAAGTCAATGAACAAAAGTGTCCATGGCCCTCAATTATCTGAGACATGTACTTCATTATTGAATCTGGATTCTCTTTGTTGTGAGACATGTTTTGTCCTATATGGCATGTAGGGAATAATCATGTTTTGTGTCTGGAGTTGTACCTAATAAGTAATAAGAAACCATTTTTATGCACACATAATGGTTTTCCTATGTGGGGACACTAAGAGGTGAATTGTTGTCTAAGAGGTTGTCAGGCTCTAATCTTTGCATCCAATGGTGCCTGCACTCTACCTGAAACTAATGAAAGACAGGGAAAAAATCTATATAGGACGACATTTTTCTGGTATATTTATTGCTAAACTAAGTTCGTAGACAATTGTATTACTGGGAGGTTCTTATATCCTCTAGTTTACTAGGCAATTGACCAATACCAACAACTCCACAACTTCAAATTAGTAGTACATGAAGTATAAAAAAAACTCAGCAATGCAAAGATGAAGATAGAAAACAATGTCTACTTTTTCAGCATTGGAAGCAAGGACTACTAACTAGAATAGTCCAATATGTATGATGCATTTCCTCAAGTAATTCAAATTAGTCATCCATCACCATATAATCAATATTCTTGTTAGGATAAAGAGATTTGGCTTCTACGCCCATCTCCATTAGTTGCTTGCATGCCCTTCACAACATATGGTAATCAAGTCCTCTAATCAACATTTTGTCGAACATGTTGAGAGCACTCATTTGAGAGGGAAGGATCAACAACGACTTATCAACCCCAACAATTATAGACTCAATGATCGAATTAAACTTATATATAGATTGAGAGGGAGGAAGAGAGTTTCCCAAAAAAAAAAAAACCTGAATTTTCCAACGATGAAGCTGCTCGTTTGATCTCTTTTTTTCCCCTTGTTTCCTACGACCCAGCTTGACTTTTATCTTTAGTTCTTATTTAGGGGAGGAAGGAGCTTTGAATGATTTCTTCCCTCCTTTTAAAAAGGTAAGATATCTAAAAACCACAAATCTATGCATGCTGTGTCATTAATTCCTAGATCTAAGCGGTGGAAATTTTTTTCCAGTAATTACATTATCAGTAAAATGTACAACATTAATCATAATGTGATCGAATTTATCTCTGGGTTATAGATCCTTGTGTCAGAATTGTCATCCTTGAGTGGACAAGTATTGTACAATTTTATTTGCTATGCTTAGGCCTGTCAACGGATCGGGACCGGGCTTGGGTCCGCTGGACCCGAGTCCTGGGTGAGACCCGACGGACCCAGTCAAATGAGGACCTGGGTCGGGTATACCTGTACAAGAATAACCTGCATACACATAGAAGACTTCATTCGTCCAATGAATCCCCAAAGCAACTTTGATACATTTCACCATCCAATGTACAGAAAAATAGATAATTCAAGTTGAACGGCCCAACAAAACTCGTAAAATACACAACTATATTCGTCCAATGAGTCTCAAAAGAAAATTTTGATGAGGGCTCTTACGGGTGGGCGATGAAGGAATCCTTCGAAAGCTCCCACTGGAAGGGGCAGACGCCGAACTGGACGACGGCGAACCTCTCGGCGGAGTCCTTCACCTTCAAATACCCCACGCCGAACCGTCGAACTCGAACGCCTCCCTCCACGGCGCGCTCGTCAGCCCCGTCATCTCCAGGTCCACCGACACGAAATCCGAGGCACACACCAGCCGCCGGGGCTCCTCCAGCCCGCCGCGAAGCTCTCCCTCGTCACCCTCTTCACTGCCGCGCCGCCTCCGGATGATGCGGTGTAGAGGTGGCGGGGGCGGAGGGTTAGGATTTTATAGATTGCCCTAAACAGACGGTTTACCCTTTTTTTGGGGTTTTTTTATTTTTATCTCACGAGACTTTGTTTTGAAGGAAGGGAAAAAAAGGTTCACTTGATGAGTTTTTAAGTACGTCCGTCTGATTGAAGTAACACTGATCAACTAATTTATGGGTGCTTCTAATTTCACCCCCTCAAAATAGGGTGCACACCCCCTTTTTTTTACACACCTACCACTTAACATTGGAATTCTTTGAACACCTCTCATATATAAGAGGGACACCTAATTTTGAATGCACACTGACCCAACCCTTTCACATACAAATGATATGAAACAGCAAAACCCCTCTCAAAACAAAGAAACCCTAAATCTCTCTTCCTCGCCGTGGACTCCTCTCTCGTCGTCCGCTCTCGCTCTCTTGCATGCCATCATCATCCTCTTCGTGCAGGCCATCAACGTCGGCGATCCCAAGGTATTCCCGGAGCCGATGTTGTTGTTGGTGGTTTTATGTGAAGAAATCTAATGTTTTGGGCATAGTCTCAAATTCACCGTTCATCTTGTGAGAGGTCTCCGCAATAAATTTACAGCCTTCATCCTTGCATGTATCATGAAAATGCTCTGTTTATCACTTATTCTTGACTTCTTTTATTATTCTCTTCTCTCTGTTATTCACTTCTCTCTCTCTCTCTCTCGTGGTGTAATTTTGTATTCCCTCTTCGAACTATCATTTCTTCTCATGGGTGTGTTTGGTTTGTTAAGAGAAGACAATATAGATTGTGAATGGGATGTGTTCAGAGTTTATGTGGGTGTTATTTAAAATTGAGTATTTGCTTCTTTTGTTTATTTGTCTTATATTGGACAAACAATGGTCTGACCGACACTATAAGATGATAAATATTTTTGTAGAGGCAAAGCACGATGCCACAGGGACATGTGTGTGTGTTACTTCATATCTTCTTGAGATCAACCATCAGTTCCCAATATATTATTTCTATCCATGACCATTATACATGCTTGATTGATGATCTTCTGCAACCTTTGGAGACTTACAAATGTTTCTAGTTATCTTTGTTTCTCTGATATATGTATTCATTTATATAACTGTGTATAGGAAGAGGGAACAACTATGTAGGTTGCATAAGCATCACAAGATGAAAATTGTCTCAAATTAACAACTGAAATAGAATGATTTTGAAACTAAATTAAATCATAAATGGATTTGAAATAAAAAAATGTTTTAGAATGTTTTTCTGTTATTTGTATTTACATGTTTATTTTTTTTAATATAATGCTTATGAAAATTTGTGATGTGGCCCGGTTGATATAGTTCATAGGTTCTAGCCTTTCCTAAAACTTGCTCAGTTATGTTATATTTAGCATGATTTCCATCTGGTTGGTGAGAATGATCTATTCATTCAATAAGTATATGAGATTCATGGTGTGTGTTTTAATTCTTGATTTATTGGAAGCGATGCAGTATGGCCCCTAAAAAACGCCTTCGACCTACCGCTTCCAACAGGAAGAATCAAGGGCTTGCCGTAGGCTCTAGTTCTAGAAATGTTGAAGTTACAATTGAGACAGAAGAGGAGGAGCAGAGGGAAGAAGTAGTGGTGGAAGTAGACTCAGAGATTGATGAAGCTAGCAAGAAGGGTATGTTTCCTGTGTCAACATGTGTCACCCATTCAAGCACGCCGCCATCAGAGTGTCATAAATACTTGAACGATATTTGATGAACCTTTCTAAAAGGGTGAAGTTGAATTTTTTATAACCTATGGTGAAACAGTAAGATTTTTAAAGTAGGAACGTTAGGCATTTTATTGTTGCAATGTGCATATGTTGTTTTTATGGTTGAATTTTATAATATTTGTATTTTCAGGTTTTAATGTCTCAATATGTGAATGTTTGTATTAATACTTCAAAGTGACTTGTTTAGGTTCTATATTCAGCTCTACAGATTAATGGTTGACTGAATTTTTATGTTAATTAATCTGTTACTATTGACAGTAATACTGTCGATATATGGGTTGTGGTGGATATTTGGTGGTTGAATAGATTGCTTCTCTTTGATTTTTATTCTTCTTAACACGCTCAAGATATTATGAGTTCAGTTTTGTGATCACCGCGACACATGATTTGTCAACTTAAGTTTCAAATATCGACACTGATAGTGTCATTGTGGATCCAAATGCTACGGGTAAGGATTTCTGAAGCCCGCGGCACAAAAATTATCGGCGTAAACGTCAAATATCGACACTGATATTGTCATGGTTGATGGAGATGCTACATGTTCAGATTTTTGAATCCCGCGACACTAGTATTGTCGACTTAAATGTCAAATATCAACACTGATAGTATAGCTAAGGATTCAGATGCTATGGGATCAGGTTGCTAAATCCCGCGACACCCCCGTTGTTGACCCAAATGCCAATGATCGACACTACGGGTGTCACGAAGGATCCAGATGCTACGGGTTCAAGTTTTTAAACTCCGCGACACAAGCCTTGTCAACATAAATTTCAAAGACCGGCACTCGTAGTGTCGCAAAGGATCTAGATGGGATGGATTGAGGTTTCTGAATCACGCGACACCCTAAATGTCAACTAAAATGTTATATGCCGACACTGATAGTGGTGTGCAAGTTCCAGATGCTACAGGTTCAGGTTTAAATAGTGGGTATGCACAAGATCTATTACAAATAGATCTTTTGTGCTCTACCCGTTTATAAGGGGTGTTCACCCCAATATGAGGGGTGCAATTAGAGGCACCCCTAATTTATTCCCCGGAACATGAATTTGAGGTTGTTTTAGTGGGCTGGGGTGAGGGTAACGATCTAGTGGGCTTTGGCCTGGATAGTGCGTACTTGGATTGGGACATAAAAAAAAAATAATGTTACATCCAACCCTATTTTCAGCATCAATTCCAGTTTATATGTGTTTTGAAATTTTTAAAAGGAAAGTGATAACCTCAATCACATTCACCAATCAAAACTCAGATCTCAAGTGCTTTCATTTTAAAAAAAATAGTAAACATCAATTAATGATGTTTATACTTTGATAAAAAATGCATATTGCTCCATTTCAAATTGAATGAATCCATTTTTGACAACTGTAAAAAAAACTTCAATGAGGTATATACATCATCTAACGAGGTATATGCTTAATTAAGTCTGTAACGAGGTATATAGGGTCTGTCTTTTGGTTGGTGAATATGATTGAGTATAGCAGAACTCTTTTTAAAATTGTATAGCTCATCTAATGAGGTACATGCTTTTATAAAAAAATAAAGCAAATTCACCAATGAATTGTACATATGCATTTATAGAAAATGTAAATTTTTTTCCGAAGCATATGCCTTGTTAACATGAACATATGTTTCGATAGAAATCTATCAACGCATATAGGACTGGAATTGGAGTTGGAAATGGATCTGGGCGTAACAACGCCCTAAAATAAAAGGAAAAAAGATACACGTAGCCCCATTGTAGCCCGTTTTCCAGTCCAGTTCATTTTTTATTTCTATAAAATTATATACTCATCTTTTGAAGTACATGCTATTATATGGAATGATGTATATACTGAGATACATTAGTATATTTTTTTCATAGTGAAAAAATAAATAAAAATTTAGGACATATACTATGTTAGAACCCTATACGCTATAATAAAGCAGTATATACTACTTTATCATAGCGTACGGGCTGCAAAAATGGGCTGCGTGTATCAGGGCTAAAAAAAAGGATAATGTTATATCCCGCCCTATTTCGAGTCTCAATTCCAGTCTACATATGTTTTGAATTTTTTAAAAATAGCATATCTCATCTAATGATGTACATGCTTTTATAAAAAATGAAGCATACACTCCAATGAATTGCATTGATGCATTTATAGAAAATGGAAAAAAATTCTTTCAGAGCATATGTATTGTTAACGTGAGCATATGCGTCCTATCGACACATATAGGGTTGGAATTGGAGCTGGAAATGGATCTGGGTGTAACAGCGCGCAAAAAAAGGAAAAAGATACATGCAACCCGATTTGTAGTTCATCCCATTTTTTTTTAAATCATACACTCACCTTTTGAAGTACATGTTGTTATATAAAATGAAGTATATAATGAGATACATTAATATATTTTTTTTCATGGTGAAAAAATGAAAAAAAATTGGGTCATATATTATGATAGGACTCATATACTATAATAGTGAAATACATACTATGTTATCATAACGTATGTGGCTACAAAATAGGCTGCAAAAAAGACTGTGTGTATCAACGCTAAAAAAAAGGGAAGGGTTATTATTTATTACTAGGATTCATTGTCATGATTTAAAATAGTATCGGGTCCAACGGGTCCATAGGATCGAGTCGGGGTAGACCCGGGCCTAACCCATTTGAATGATTGAGTTATTCGGATCGCATCCATATCGAGTCTCGCATCCTTCAGGTCGGATATTTTACGCCTTTTAACGGACCAGGTCTGGATCAAGCCACCAACTGTTAACAAGCCTACCTATGGTTGTGTTAATTTTTTTTTTTCGGTTATAGATCCAAATCAATTTTAGTTCTACATGGCCCCTCAAATCTTTAGGTATGTCCTCATGGATTGTGATTTAAAATATCTATTTGTACGCCCTTTTAAGTCTGTTTAATTTTCAAACTCACTCGAATAAAAAATCGTTGCAGAACACATAAACCCACTTAAAATAAAATGATCTGCCAACAAAAATTTATAATATTAATCAATTTCACCACTAAGGATCATAAAAGAAACATTTTATTTCAATTCTGATTTCGAAATAAACCATCCCTCAAATATAAAAAAAAAAAGTTTTTCCTATAAAAACTAACTAAAAACACATTCTCTTTTTCAACAGGCAACCAACACATCCACCGCCCACAGAAATCCAAACTGCCAGACCCATCATCACCACCATCCAACCCCAATCTGACGGCCCCCACATGACCCGTACCCATCGACGTCGCCTCCGATGGCGCGATTTGCACGAATACTTCGGGTCCGTTTGGATTAGAGATACATAGACCCGCATTTGAAAAAAACTGCGTTAACATTGTTAATGAACAATGACGAGTCAGGCGAGGAGGAGATTGTGGCGGCCCGTGTCCCGAAACGTCGACACGAACACGTCACGTGTTTAAAAACCCACCATAATCTTTTTTTTCTCTAAAACAAAACATCGAAATGTCCACCCTATATAATCACATATGATAACAACCTTGGGATAACAGATAATCAACAAGATATGTACAATCACCTATATCACAACACACCCAGGAAAGTTTAAGCAGTCAACAGAGCAGCTAACACACCTCGTATACAGTCATCCATATATACAGAGTATTTAACATCGCTAGACCAGCCTCTACCAAAATAATCATATACAGATCCAAAACATCAAACTATACACATCTATATATACCTATCACCAGCTGGACATGGCACCAAAAGAAGACTAAGCCAACGTCCACCAACCCCGCCTCTACTCTGCAAAGTAAGAGAAAATAGAATGGAATGAGCGAAAGATGCTCAGTAAGTAACCCATACATTCCACGCACAAGGAAAACAAGAATGACATCCAAAGTCAAGCTCAGTAATCTTAATAAACACCAGGTCAAAGTATAATGACAAATGGAATCACTGTATAAGCATCAGCGGAGAACAATAACATCGCTAATATATAAACATAGGGATGAATAGCTCAAACTAACACCTCACAACTGATAAAACCAATGAATATCATCAAAATGTATCACAATTTGGACTGAAAGCAAATACTCTGAAATTACCTATCAATCGAAAGGATATCAATTAAATCACTGATGACCCTGGAAATGTCATAGTGCTACAAGAATGATAAATGAATCACAATTCTGGCCCCAAATGTCCAAAGCGTAGGATTGACCATCTGCACAACCCCACCATCTTGGCCCCTTTGTCTAAGATTGTTAGACCTGTGTCATTTAGAGTCATAATTTCGATCGGAGTTGCTAAAATTTTGGTTTTTAGCTACCTAGTGGGGTTTGAGGACTCTGATTGAAGATATAACTGCATATTATGGGTCCTGGTACTGTTTAGTACTGCCCATAAAATTTTCGTTTAATTCTGATAACGTTTTTGGAATTATGCAGTTTTGGATTGGTATTCGGATTTGATTTTTTTAAAATCCAAGATGAAGAGGTAAAAATCCGATATTATTGCGAGATGTTCAGTTTTGAGATAACTTCCATATAGAAGTGGAATTGGATCAACTGGATTCGTATATCAAAAGTTATGGGTATTTTTACGTGTATACCCCGAAGTTGAGAAATACAGGCTGCAGCCCTGTAAGATGTTTAGCCTAGATTTTGAAATAGCTGGAGAGGTTATTTGATCTGGGTGTAAACATGATAATTGTAGATAATCTTCTTAGCTTTCCAATGCCACTGGAATCATGCAATTCGGAGCTGTATTGAGGAAGTTATGACCGTTTAAGTGAAGGCTGCGCAGAGATTTTAGTCCGAGGACGACTTGGTCTTTCACTCCGACCTTGCCTATTAAATCCCCTCTAAGTGTTACGACTTCAGCCCTCTCTCACCCTCTCATGGAGCTCTCTCTCCCTCTAGTTGGTCTCTCTTTTTCCCCTCTTTGTGTGTGTGAAGGAGGAGAGGAAGTTGAAGGAGATCAAAGTGAAGAGGAAGTACTAGAGAAGGTGCTATGTTTGTTGCTTGATCTCTATCTTTCAAGCTCTCCCTTTGTTCCCCCCTTTTGTGTTGGGTCAGCCATGAAAGTGGTGAAGATGAGGTGCTTGTGTTTATGCAACAACAAGAAGAAGAAGAAGTTGAAGAAGGTGAGTTGTGGTGGTTGTTGTTGTTGTTGATTCTTTTACTTTCCCATCTTTGCTCTTCCCTCTCCTCTCTAATCAGCCCCCATGCGTTTGATAAAATGCCAAGGTGAAGCCATGTGAAGAAGAGAAGCCAAAGAGAGGTGGTGGTAGTGGTAGTGGTGGTCGAGAGGGTCGTGGGTATGCTCGAGGGCCCCAACCTCTCCCCTTTCCCTCCCCCTCTTAGGATTGGTAAGTTCTCCACTTCTTTAATTTGGTTTTAATGGCTTTGGGGGTGTGTTGAGAGAGCATGCATGGGTGGTGTTTGTGTTTGGGTGCATGAGGGAGGCTTGGGGAGGGCTGGGGAGTATTGGGCGCGCGCGCGGGGCAGTCCGCGCGCGTGCGCGCGCAGGCAGGCGCGCGGGGTGGCGGTGGCGGTGGCGGGCGCGTACGCGCGGGAGCGCACGGTAGCGCACGGGGGTGCGCGCGAGGTGCGCGCGGGGGCGCACGGAGGGCGCGCGTGTCGGCGCACGGAGGGCGCTGTAGATACCCCAATTTTGACCGTCCAGAGAGACGGAAATACTTCAAGTAACACACGGAAATCTCCCACAAGTGGACATAAATAAGAGAACCAAAGGTTCGGTAAACCAGAAACCCTAAACCCTAGCCTTGACCTAGCCCTAAACCCTAATCCCAGCCTTGACCTAAAACCTAAACCGGAACCCTAAACCTTGACCTAACCCCAAACTCTTGACCTAACCCCAAACCCTAGCCCTAAACCCTAATCCCAGCCTTGACCTAAACCTAAACCGGAACCTTAAACCTTAACCTAGCCCAAAACCCTAACCTAAAACCAAACCCTCGCCCAAACCCTAAACCTAAACCAAACCCTCGCCCAAACCCTAAACCTAAGCCAAATCCTAACCCAGACCTAAAACAAAACCAAAACCCTAAAAAACCTAAGTCCCTAGAAAGGGGCGGCTAACCCTGACTAGCCGCCCCTCACTGGGCGGCTAGTTCACACTAGCCGCCCCCCTAACCGCCCCCTGGCCGACTTTGGACCAGTTCCCTGGATGGGACATAAAGCAATATTAAATGCTGATCATTGCGGCGGGTCATGACCTTTAGCCGTCCTCTCTTGGCCGGATCAAACCAAGTAGCCGACCCAAGCCACCGCTTGTCAGAGATGGGACGTTTGGCAGGTCATGATAGGGGCGGCTACCAGGAAGTAACCGCCCCATCCCGGGCGGCTAGTTAGCACTAGCCGCCCTTCACCTGTTCTCTGGCAGAAAAACCAGAGCATTAATGAGAGGTCCAATCAAAGCCAACCCACTCCATTACCCTCGGGATATTTCCCTGCCCCTCTTTTACTATAAATAGAGGGGTCCCAAGCCCAAATATAACATGATCAATCAACAAATCCAAAGACAACCCTTCCACACCAACATCCCACAATTCACATTCCCTTTTTTGCACTAGAAATCCCAAGAGAGAGAGAGAGAGAGCCCTCTTGTGAGAGAAACACCCATTCCCCACATAAAATACCCTCTCATCTCACCCTCCAAAAGCCCGGGCTAAACCTAGCTTAGCCTCTGCCCAAGACCCCACCCATTTCCTACCAAACCCCTGCCCAAATCAAACCAGACCTGGGACGGCTAAAACCAACTAGCCGCCCCTGACCAGACGGCTAGATCCAACTAGCCGCCCCCCCCCCTATACACACCCCATACTCACACCCCTTTGTCCCATAACTCCTTTAGTCAAGCCCGGGAGCAGAATAGGATTCCCTGTTTTTCACCTCTGTGTACGGTATATCCGTGTCTCAGAGCGGAGACCCCACAAACTCCCCACGTAGGCGATCAAACCCAAACCCTTTCCTGTTTTTAGAAAAAGCAGGTGGCGATCACAAACCCCTTGAATCCTCTTGAGCCGCTGTCGGGCGCCTCAACCAGGAACCACACCCTCACCCCTTCCGAGAAGACGATCCGACCGAGCCCGCCAGGGCACGCATCCGATCCGAATCCCCGAAGAAACCCCACACACGCGCGGACCTTTTTCGACGCCGACAGGCGCGCATCTGCGTGCGTCTGGGCGCGCTGCGCGCGGGGATGCCCGGGGCTGCGCCCGGGGCTCCCCGGGGTGCGTGCGGGTGCTGCCGTGGCCCGGTTTGGGCTGCTGAGGGTTGGCACCTCGGGTGGGTGTCCGGGGGGCTCGGGCACGCGTGCGTGCGTGCACGTTTGCTTGCGTTCGAGTCCGTATGCGTGGATGTCCAACCTTAGGCATCCCTATTTGATTTTTATGTTTGTATGTGGTTTTACTCATCCCTTTTGGTACCCTTATCTTGCAGACCTCGTCGGTTGGGATGCGCGACGACTCGGGTATCGGTGAGTGGTTTGATTCCAACCCTTCCGGGAGCGCTCGATGCACGTAGTCGTGCTTCGCGCTTCCATGGGGCTTTATTTGCACCCTAAATATGTTAGATATCATGCATGCTAGGTTGTATAGCTCGTATATTGTGTAGATCCCCTATTCTACCTTATACTTGCCTATGTATTGTATTAGAATATGGCATGACTTAGGTATTTGGTTGAATTACTACCCTTATTATTATTCGGACACATCAAGCATGTTTAACTTGGGTTAATAACGGGGTGTATGCGTAATAATCCCGATTTAGTACTCGAGGGTGTGGTATAGTTGTTGCACCCATCTTGTTGGGACAAAACTATGACCAGCTTCGAGAGGGAATGAGGCATTCCCTCTCTCTCGCCCTCCTTCCTTTCGCGAACCGAGTGAGTAGATGTAGTTCCTACTTGACTCGGGTTTGCTTGGAATTATTGGCATACACCTATTGTCGCGCGGATCGCGCTTAACCCTCCCCTTTGAGTTGGTTAAGTCATACCTTTGTGATTGTTTGTTTATTATGCCTCGTATGCATGTTTAAGTAAGTTATCCCTGGGTAATTAATTGCATATATATAATATATGCCGATTTGGCCATGATTCCTGTCTAATGTGTTAGACAAGTGTATGACCTCTTGTGGGGTCATACCATGGCTTCGACATTTAGAATTAAAAGTCTTCCCCGCATTTGAGTTATGCGCCCTGGAGGGAATTCATGAGAATTCATTGCGCCTATCGGTGTTTGATAACCGATGATGACGGATCCATAGGGATCATATTAGCGAGTGTCGGGTGTTCTTACCTTCGTCGGTTCCGAGTAGAGACTGCCCGGCGTAGTAAAGTCCGGTGGAGACCTCCCTGATACTACTCATGACGCGTGTTGGTGTGCCCATACAGCTGAGGTAATGATCGTGGGAGGCTAGTCCGGTAGAGGCCTGAACCCTGTGAGGTGCCGGGAGGCTGCCAGGTAGTATGGGCCACATCAGGAGAGATTACCGGAGGACGAGCGGTGTAGAACGATCAACCTCTTCTCCAAGAGCCTATGTCACCCCGAGGAGGGGGTGAGGGTGAGGGTGTGGTGGGTCGGCGTTGGTTCGATCTGCCAGTTCGTGTAATTTCTCAAGATCCTATGTCACCCGTCGGGGTGAGGGTGAGGGTGTTGGTGTGTGGGGTGGGCTCGAGTTGATACTCGACCCATCAGCTTGTATAGATGGTTTTCCCGTAGGGTTCGCGTGCGAGTATGTAATGGGTCCTCCCAATATCGTCGTATCGGGGCCCCGACGTTGAAGCTGCCCTGACAAAGGACTCCCACTTGTAGGTACTCCCGATGCATTCGGCGGATGTACTGATCATGAGAGTGTACCAGGTGAGGCTACACGAGGGTGGACCACCGGACGATATTGCGAGCATGAATTATCGTTCTCCCCTTCGCCGGATCCATGTGGATGCTTCCTAGGTACGAGTCGCCCTAGGTGGACCCCCACTAGTAGGTACCATCGACGCTGTCGACAGTGTACTGACCGTGGCCGGCTCCAGGTAGAGGCTGCCCGGGAGAGCGCTACCGGATGACGAACGGTGTAGAACAGCAAGTTTTGTCCTTCAAGTCCCTACGCTCACCCCTGTGGGGGCTAGGGCGAGGACGAGGTATGGTTGCACCGCCGTGTGACCTTGTTAACCGTTGGGTTTCTACCCATGGTTTCCTTGATAGGAGATTGCCTTAGAATCGAATGTTGCGTTGGTGTTTGGTTTCTGACCACTCACTGAGCTTGTAGCTCACCCCTCGCCTATGTTTTTCTCCAGATGACGCTGAGTCGGATCCAAGAGAAGAGTTCCCCTGGCGCAATACGAGTAGGAGACGCGTTCGCGTTGGATGTCTTGCGAGTCGGAGGCTATCAGCATTCCCTTTTTATTGTATGTATTATACTTGTGCTTGCGCACGGTATGTAGACTGTTGATGTCTGTTATTGATATATATATTGGCTCTCATAGGACAGTTGATTGTGTACTCTAGTCTGTAATATGTCTTTGAATTACAGACTTAGTCATTTGAGCTTCCGTCATTTGTATATATTTGATGTCAGTTACTTGTTTATTGCCTTTTCTCTTGTGGAGCATTTATTTGACCTCGTGTATGGATTACTGATATCATTTATATATTTGCCACGTCTCGGGAACGGTCGCCCTGGGGCGTGACAAAGATATCCACATACCTCGCGTGTGGCCCTCGGAACGTCCACCGCGGATTCACTACCTGGCCCTCGGAACGTCCAGGCACGACAGGGTATTCTCAAGTCCCCCTCGCTGGACCGTACATACTTATGCGCGCTAGGGGGGCAAACCTCAACCCTCACTGTAAGGCCTATGGTCATCCAACTCCAAGTACACAAGAGGTAATATAGAAGCAACGATGTCAATCACACTACAAGGCTTCATTGTCAAACAACATGAGTATACTGACCATAGGTTCATAGAAAGACACTAAGATGGATACATATCATAATCAAAGGAAGGCTCACGATACTAACAAGTCAATTATAAGCTCACGAGATATAAATAAGGAAAGTAAGCTGGAATCCAATAAAGAATAACTCTAAGATACAAATAGACCAATTATAAAGAATAACTCCAAGATACAAATAAACCAATTATAAAGAATAACTCCAAGATACAAATAGACCAATTATAAGAATATTTTAGAATCTTGAACCATCATAGTCTAACAATAATGAAGAAATATGTCTCAATAATAGGCTATTTAAATGCAATACTCACAATCAAATCATCTGGATTATCAAAGACAATTAAATAGCCTCAACAACAATAAAAATGTAGGGAACGGAATGGAATGAGTAAGTGTCGAACCAACAATACCACGTGGAACGGAATGGAACAAATAATGGAATGGAATGAAACAAGCGAATATCGATCGAGTTACTTACAATTTTAAAAGGTGGAATGAAATGGAATATGCAAAAGTCAATCGGGTTACTTACCTCACAATTCACAATCTAAGCTGGACTCACCCTAACCCAGCTCTTAAACCACGCAGACAGGAATTCACTGATAAAATTATAACCTCAATCAGATACTAAAATATAACCCTATTAATCAAACAATTCCCAAATCCACAAAGACAAACATGATATCTCCACTACAAACCCTAAAATGATACTGTAAAATCAACAATCAAATACCTATTTATCCAGCCCCAAAAACATAATCATATTCTAGCCCCAAAGCACAAATTTGATTCAAAACTAAAATAAAACAACCCTAGATGAAGAATAACAATGAAAAGAACAAAAATCTTTATCCAATGTATCGCAAAAAATGCTCCATGAAGTTTTTTCCAATTTTTCTAATTTTTCCCTGATTTCCCCCTTATTTTTCCTCTTAATATTGAGTCTCGGGCGACGACTCTCTCTCCCCGCACATATATCATCACCCTCCACCGACTCACCAAAAATTAAAAACTTTAGGTTTCGCCAAATTACATAAATGCCCTTCCATTAAAATCTGCGCAGCCTTGACTCAAACAGCCATATCTTCTCGTAGGGAAATCCACTTCACATGAAACCACTTCTGTTGGAAAGATAACGAAATATCTACAACTTCTATGTTTGAGCCAAGATCAGAAGAAGCCTCCAACTATATTTAAAATAGTGACGAATAGAAGACCTCGCAAATTCTTCTTTTAAGGGCAGAAATGGTAAAACAGCCATAACTGTTCTAATATAACTCCAAATAATGCCAAACTAATTTTATATGAAAGGTAACTAAAAAAATGAAGACTTCATATGTTTAGCACGAATCCAAAATATGCCTTGAAAATACTTTTCAAAAATTAAACCAAATGTACGACTTCAGGGAGAATAAAGATCAAAAGCCCAATAACATAAAATTATCCTCTCCTGTAAACCAAACATGTAAATATTAGCTAAACTGGCATAAGAGGGTCCTGGCTATTACAGAGATAGTACAGTTCGGAGAGCTATTGGGTCTATTACAACCATGGTCACCAAACGTCGACGCAGAGGACACAGTGTGCTGGGCGGGGAAGTCAGGACAGAAGTATTCAGTTCGGCTCGGCTACAGGTGGTGGAACCGCGAGGCAGCAGCAAATGACACCTTCAGCGCACGGGCGGCGATTTTATGGAGGGCGAAAATGCCGCTGAAGGTGAAGTGTTTCAACTGGTTTTTGTTACAGAACTGACTGGTGACGAAGGTGTTCCGGGCGTGGTGGAGGCCTTTGGAGGCAGTGGAATGTTCCTTATGCGGAGGATAGGCAGAGACGATCTAGCACCTGTTTTGTCAATGCCCAGTGGCGAGCCTTTTGTGGGATAGGCTTTCCGTGGTAACAGGTCAACGCATAAGCCTCCGCACGATGGAGGACTTGTGGGAGGCGGCGCGTCGCATGCGGAAAAGAAATGACAAGAGTAAAGAGGGCTTAGTGGGACTATCGATCATCCCGGAGGGAACATGGGCGATTTGGAGAACGAGGAATAAGATCATCTTCAGGGGTTCCGTGTTCTACTTTGAGAACCTATGGGAGATGACGGCGCAGGCAATCAAAGATTGGGGAAGAGGATTCTGTGGAATCTCTAATATAGTGATCGATGAGAACACATACCCATCACCGACTAGCAACTCAACTCCAGTCGGGTAGAGTAAAATTCTCTTCTACCCTACGCCGAGGTGGGGAGTTCGCTAGTGTAGTTTGATTGCTCAATGTTGCTCGCTCTTTATTTTAGCTCTTCTCTATCTTTCTCACCTCTCTTCAGTCATGTTTCTCTTTCATTATTGGAATAGAAAATGACTACATTTCACTAAAAAAACATTGTTAATAAATAGTACATAGCGTCCCGGGTGCATTCGTCCAACACTCGTCCTGTTTGGTTTCATTTACTGCATTCCGGTATATTTGACATTTCCATACTTATTATTGAAATGCAGTCTCACGTTTAGGGGAATCATTCTTTTGAAGTGACGGGGGAATGCAATATTTAACACACCAACTACTAACATTGATGGAAAGATTGGTCGACGCAAAAACCCCTTTGGGTGGCACCCACGGATAGGACTTGGATCCAAACAGACCCTTCGCCTTGGACTCCACCGCAATGGAGGTGGGTTTGGAAGAAAAAAAAACAAGGCAGCGTATCACTAAATCTAGTTAATATTATATATATTTGAGGCTTTTAAATAAATGACTAAAATATGAGTGACGTATTTATAGAAGGGACATACTTAAAAATTTAAGGGACTCAAATAGAGCCACTACACATCATCACATTGCCAAACAAACAAGGAGATCCACGTATGCACTTCTTTCCGGGTGTCTCTAATTGCACCCTCATTTTTCAGTGCACACCCTTCTCTTTGCTCACCTAACAAAAATTTATCACATTCTTTAAACACCTCTCATATTCAAATAAGGTTTTAGGTTTCTGTGCACACCTAGTCTTTGAAAGTAATCTTTAAAAACCCTAGATCTCTCTAATCTCTCCCTCTTGTTGTCGACACAATCGTCCTACACTCTTTCCCTTTCTAAAAAAATATTTTCTATAAAATCAAAACATGTGCGGACTGTTCGCAAACTTGTTCAGAACAGACTGTCCCTACACTTGAGCCATCCTGTACTCTCCCTCAATCATCAATTCATTGATGGTTTTCTGTACAACTTTTTAAAAACAAGAACGTTTGGCATTTTCTTGTTTAAGTGTTTGAATGTTTCAATATTTGAATAGTAGAAATGTTAAAATTTAGAATGTTTCAAGGTATATTTTAATGTTTCATTGCTTGAAATATTTCAATGTCAATGTTCCAAAGTGACATAAGGTTTCACTATGAAGATAGGTTTGAAGCATTGGAAAAAATATATAACATTTAGCATGCTGCTGCTAGTATCGACATTGTTAGTGTCGCGCTAACCCAAATCCGTCAACTCTGTAACTATCGACACACCTAGAAAATTAAAAAAATTAGTTGCCTTGAATGACACACCCAGAAAGTTGGGATCTGTAGGGCCCAAAAATGAGGCCCACCAACTATGCTCCACATACCGACGGCCCATGACCAAATTGACAAGGGCCCACGACCCGGATCACCCACCATTAGTGGATCCGGTCCGTCACCCGATTAAAATCCTAACTTAATTAAACCTATTGGATATGACAAACCAAATAGATCTAGATCCATCATTATCCTAATCCTCTAAAAAAGCCCAGGGAAATGATTTAGGACTATATCAACTTTTGATATCAGAATAAATCTAGTGGATTTAGATCCATCATTATCCCAAACCTCTAAGGAGCTAGGGATGGGATTTGGAATTGGATCAACCTGGTCAATCCCTGTTGATGATTATAAATATTAGATCCCATCTAATCCATAAGGATGTGATCTCCAAATCCCAAAGAACATTATAAAAGGAACCAAGAGAGAGGGACTTTTCCAATAGATCCCCACACTAAAAGAGGAATTACGTCTGAGTTGATCCCTAAACAAGGGTACGTAGGCAGCCTAAGAGGTCACATCAGGTTCAGTCCAAATCAAACCAAACCCGGACCGCCCTCGTGTCCGGTCCATTCGAGAAAAAGGATCGCCGGCAACCAGACGGTACCCGTCGGAAGAGACAGGAGCGGACGAAATCTGACGACCCAAACCCGGTACGTCATTTTTGTCCCTCCAGACGTTGATCACCTTACTGTCAACAACTATCACGCTCGACACATTCTGTGTCAATCTGTTTTCAAATCTTCAAAATGTTTCAATGTTTTATCATCGATAGTACAACTGTCTACGAATCAACTAATCGCCGACCATTATGTTGTCCAGTAACTTCTAAAAACTCTGGATTCACTAACACTTCCCCTCAACAGAACAACATTTCCGATTAATAGGAGAGTGTGCACAATATCTGAATATAATGGATATTTTTATCACAACCCGATCAATGGGAGTACGCGCTCTAAAATGAGGGGTGTAATTAGAGGATGGATTAAGTGGGTCTGTTACATGGTGGCCCAATAACGACAAAGCCCACAACCCATAGTCAGACCCAAACCAGCACATGACATGCCCACCCAGACCCCACAAGACGACAACGAGAACGGAAACTCAAACAGTCCAATAGTCAACTCCTCCCAATTTTTTCCTTTTGTTTTCTCCTAACAAAAGTTTAAAATTTCAAATTAATATAAAACTAATAATAAAAAGTATGATAGAAAGAAAAAATAAAACCAATCACATGATAGAACCGTAAAAGTAGGGAGAAGGTCTCATCCATGTTGGATCCCATCTCATTGTCACCCACTCACTCAGACAGAGAAAGATAGGTCCTTTTTCTTCACAATCCCGTCCTCTCCCATTGTTTTTGTACAACATTCAGACAATCCATTCCCATCACCATTAATTCATTTCAAACGTAGAACATCAATATCAATATTGCACGTGTCCACTCATTGGATTCAACTTTACTTTACTATATATTATATAGTATAGTTGGTGATCTCTTAGAACCTCTCCCTCGTGTGAAGGTATCCCACCTATATAGAGTCCATACGTATTATAATTAAATAAGATTAGATTACATAAAATGTTTTAACATTTTATTATAAAAATAAATCCAGGTCGTTAATGTGAGTCGAGCAAAATATCAATTTATCGATCGTAACTATATCGATAACATATCAGAAATTGAAGCATAACGTTCTTGTCCCTCCCGCCAACTTAAACATTAAAAACATTGTTTATGTCGAACGGGAATTGGCTAAGGTTTCTAGTTCCCGATCGACATGATCCATGTCAAACCACCTTAAACACTAAAAACATTGTCTATATCGAACTAAAAATAAAATTTTCCGTTTGACATGATCCATATAAAGTCATCTTAAACATAAAAGACATCGTCCATGACAAACTCATAGGATAGTTATATATGAGAGACAATATAACAAATCAATTTTTTTTAATATTTAAATATAAACCAGATGGGTGGCTATAACCGCCCCCTATACATGCATCCACTCACTGGATTCAACTTTACTTTTGACATTATATGTATACATCCATTTGAATGTAAACAAATATAATTGTTTGGGGAGGAGCTCACGTTGTGTTGTTGGTGCTCTCTTGGAACCTCCATCAGTCCATCATGTGAAGGGATCCCTTGTAGAGTCCATGCACAAGTGGGTCACTAAACTGTAATCAGAAAACTAGCGAAGACCTCGTAAGTCAAAAACCGTCAGCCTTTCCAGGTTAAGGAAAGCAACCGCAGCAGTTGCAGTAGCAGCACAGGTTCCTTTTTGTTTGATTAAATTTGAAGTTTTTTTAAAATAAAACAAAGATGAATGAATGAATATATTATATGCTAATATGCTACGCGTTGTCATATATAGTACTGTAGTAATTAATTGATAATTCGAAGAGACCGGGTTCAAAAAGTTGGACCGTAAATAACGATATAAACCTCTGACACGTAGAATGGGACAAATGAATGCATCCACGTGTCATGGGAATCGAGCCCCCTCCGCAGACACCCTCACTAGGTGACACAGAGAAGGTGACACACTTCTTCTACCTTGTCTTTTAATTTAAAATCATACACCTCTACATTAGTGTATGCAACACCTATATCAAATAAAGATTATATATGCCTCGTGATCATCCTTTTCAACTCGATCTATTACTCCTTGAAGAACACAAGCAAAGTGATCCCAGGAATATAAACATATGTAGCCAAGCTATATAGGTGGATTTATAGATGCCATTTTGCTTGAAAGTTTGGGTCTCTTATGAACCTACCATTTTGTTTTTTTATCCCTTGTCTTTGATGCTTTTCAAGAACTTTTTGTCATCCAACCTTTTTTTTTATATTGTTATTGAACAATTGAACACACAATTCCCCTCCCCTTTTCTTTCTCTTGGATCACTCTCTCAAGGCAAGGCCATGCATTGATGTCAGAGCCATTTTTAAATAATAAACATGTATTTTTAATGAAAAATACTTGAATTACATTGCAAATTCAAATGTTTTTTGAAACCTGTTGAGGTACAATTAATGGTCATTTCTGTCCTAGAATCCTCAAATATCTTTCTTGTGGAGAGGGGAAGTACTGATGTTTTATTAATGGCCCCCACATGTCCCTATGCATCCACACCCATTGAATTCCACCACTTGCTGTATTTCATTAATGGGGAGGAAGCTATACAGGGATAGTGACTTGTTATGTGTATATCATAATTATAGAATGTATACATTGGCTCTACCTTTTACCCCTAACAGAACAAAAAAAACAGAGAGGAGAGTTTCTTGGTTGAAGGAATCTAAAAGAGGACACATCTCTATCATGTGTGTACTGGTAAGGTGTCTGTGTTTACAGCCACCCAAACAGAGTTAGTTTGTTTTTAAACAGTTTGCTTGTTCCTTCTTCACAATACCCATGTGAGTAGGGATGCACATAGTTGTGGGAGGAGACTTTTTGTAGGCACAATTTTTCTTTTTATGGTGAATGCTAAAAGGGCTTGGAATATAAATGTAAGAGCAGATTCTTTGTGTGTGTTGTGTTCAGATGTTACTAATAAAACATCATCCAAACACGTGCGCGCATTCATTCCACTGTTCAACCATGCACCTTCTAATTGGAATTCCAACTTAATTTCCATACATTTAAATCCTACCATCTTTAAAAACTTTAGAATACAAATTAAAGTCTCACCATTCTGATTCCAGACATACATTCAAAAACACATCCCTGTAGTGAATCAAGAAACAGGGATCACTACCCTGTTTTTTTAATGCATGCTAATTAAACTATTATATATACTGTTTGTGCTACCTTGGTTTCTAAAGAAAAATCAAATAGGACTGACTAAGACTGACTAACCAAAAAATAAAAATAAAAAGAAAAAAAGGGGGGGGGGATAACTAAATGCGTGTTGCAGAACTCTGCCCTGTCCCCCCCCCCCCCCCCCCCCCCCCCTCCTTATTTAACTTACAATTAACTATTTCCTTTCAAAGGAATTCAAATCTCTCATCATTTTAAAAGGTGGGTAAGGAAGATCAGCTCTAACATCTACACTTGATTCATATTCAAGTCATGTAAAAAAAAAAAAATCTAATAAGCACAATTGCAACTTGCAAGTGACATCTTGACCTTTTTTGTTAATATTTTTTTCATACCCTTGGTTTAATTGTTTGAAACATTGGACATCTATATATGCATGTACACATGAGATACCCACATCACCTTTTCATCCAAATCCTTTTGAAAAGTGATCTTTTCACCTCTTCTTAATCTCTCTCTCTCTCTCTCTCTCTCTCTCTCTCTCTCTAAACAAGACCAATCAACATATATACCCCCCTCCCCTTACACATGAGACAATATTAATAGTGTCAATGATAAGTAAGAGGAGGCAACATTGATGTTTAAAAAAGCAAAAAAACATGGAGAGCAAATTGAAGAAGCCCTGGTTGTCCAGGTTGTTCAAGTCCTCATGCAGCTCCTCCTCTGCGTCCTCTATCAAAGCCTCCGACATCGCGACCGAGCCCATCTTCGTCTCCCGCCGTCACTTCGAGCCTCTCGGTCGCTGCGAGAGCTTCCCCTCCCATAAATCACTCATCCAGAGGTCCGTCTCGGTCGAGTGCGGCTGCCGGAGGCCTTCATGGTCCGACGATCACTTCATCAAGAACAAGAAGAAGGAGAAGGATAGGAGGAGACTATTGGGTCTCAACGCCTTCTTTGAATCCGGCGACGGGGAGGGGAGGACCTGCCCTCCGGCGTCCCCACTGTCTCCCCATCACAACCACTTCGATCGAGAGATGGGGATGAAGAGAGAAGTCAAGAACAACAAGAAGAAGAAACTGTTGAGGAATCCATATGGTTTCAGTAGTAGCTCCTCTGATGGAGGAGGAAGAGAGGGTGGTGGGTTCTTCAGCAGTTGTGAAGAGGCCATGGGAGAGGAGGAGACAGAGAACTTCTTCTCTTCGAAGAGCTTCTCCTCTGACTCCTCTGAATTCTACCGACCCAACAGGAGGAAGAGCAAGAAGAAGATGAAGAAGAAGAAACAGGGGAAGCCTAAAAACATGGACTTCAAGCCGTTGGTGTCTCTGTCTTCTCCGATGGTGAAGAGGGAGAGGGTCGGTGAAAGCTTCGCTGTTGTGAAGAAATCAAGGGACCCATATGAAGACTTCCGTGATTCAATGGTGGAGATGATAGTGGAGAAGAAGTTGTTCTCAGGGAAGGACCTTGAGCAGCTCTTGCATTGCTTTCTGTCGCTGAATTCGCCGCGCCACCACCGCGTCATCGTTCAAGTCTTTTCCGACGTATGGGAGGCTTTGTTCGTCAATTAATCGAAGATGTTATTCTCAATTACATGATCATGTTATGGGTTTCTGATTCTTGTTTAATTTTACTTTTGTTTATTATAAGCAGGGAGAGGTTTAACTATTGTGGGTTAAGCCTTCCCAAATCATCTGACTTGTCACTCATTTTCTCAACCTGATTTGTGTTTGTTGTTAGGAACTGATTAGAATCTCTAATGGGTTTGTTTGTTTGTGCATTGTTCAACTGTTGTTCTCTGTTTCTTCTTTTCCTCTGTTTTTGCTTATTAGTTCAGTTTTTGTTGAATATACTTTGTTTCGAAGTCTTTTCCGAGACAAGCAAAATCTATGGATGGATCATGGATCAGGACATGACTCATCTTCTTTTGGTTGGATCACAAAATCCATTCTTCACGGATTGTTTTGTAAAATAAAAATAAAAATAAAAATGAAAACTAATATATATTTGTGAGCTTGCTTTTTAAACGGGGAAGGTCCATGTGGAATTGTCAACCAATAACAGTGTTTCATTGTGTCGGTCAGTCAAATAAACACCACCTGATTTTCGTTTACTTTTGGTTAATAACATAACATGATGATTCGATTCCGTGCCCACCAACATTTTATTAGAAGAACCTTGAATTTTGTTACATACGTTTTAATCACTGTAGATCATGAGTGGAATCATGTTAATCAAGTTCGAAATGATTAAAAAAATGTGGGTTAGGTGCACCGAATTTTTGTCTGTATTAAGAAATATAGAATAATGGGTGTATTTGTATGGGATGTTCCCCTTGTTATGTTTATTGTAAAAGGCAAACAATATCGTCAGAGCAGATTCCCCAACCTTCTAAAGCCACGTTTCCCCTTCTCACTTTTTATTAATCCATATATATTCAGATGTGAAAGAAAAGTCTCCCTCTCCCCCCTTTTGGTATGGTTCATATGTTCTTTTTAATGGTTCTTTTTAACGGGTAAGTGTTTCTGCATTACATAGATTAACATCTTTGTTGGACAATTTTTATGTTTACATAAAGTTGTTTTTGTAATCATATAAACAAACAGTTTTATTGTAACAGTTTCATGCATATAGATTTCAGATAAATAGTATACAAAAGTTGTGATTTTCAAAAGTTAGAAATGGTGAGATTCCTACATAATCAGTTTTAAAACCCAGATTATTACATAATCAGTTTTACAATTGGACAATCAAATATGCCCTTAGATTCAAACCAAATAGAGGTTCACTTCAATTTGAAGCCATGGTAGTTTCCCTCAGTAAAAAGTGTAAAACCTTTCCCTTTAATGAAGCATATATATGACAAAAAAAGGTTGTCATGATCGGCCTAAATAAAAACATGAATCACATGCAACGTCTCACAGAGAAAAATAAGGGGAAGCAGAAAAAAAAGGTGAATACTGAATAGATAGAACAGGAAGGAATGGCCCAATTGGAGGACAGGGAATGCAAGTTTTGTTCATGGGACTCCTGTGCGTCCGTATGCCCCTCTCTGATTATGTTTTTGAGGTAGCGTTAGCAAACAAAATCGGGCGGATTTAGTCAGGATTGGATTCGGTCAGTTCGGTCAATATCGAACTGCATCACATGAAAATTGAACTATATCACCTATAAATCGAACTGTACAACTAATTGTTGGGTATATATTTCACTCTCTTATTGGATTCAATCAACTATTGGAGAAAATTTGAATTCATAAGGATCATCAGTATCCAATAGGAGAGTAAAACATATACTCAACAATTGGCTGTGCAATTTGATTTATAGGTAGTGCAATCCTAACTAGATCCAGTCTCAACAAAATCTGGGTTGTACTTCATTTTCATTCATATTCATTTTTGATTTTTTTGAAGGGAAGAAAGATTGAAGTTTTTCCTTCCATTTTTCAAGTATATATGTATATGTAGCGAATTGCAAAATTGATTTTATCTAAATATTGGATTTAAAATTGATTATGCAAAAAACTGCACCCCACAATTTTTGTACACTATTTGCTTGAAATCGTTATTGTGAAATTGTTTGATTGCACGATTAAATAAACAATTTTCTGCAAATGTAAAAGCTGACTAATTGTGCAACCAAAACTGTCTAAGAAAACCCAACTCACAAACCGTATTAAATAATCAAACTGAAGAGCTATGGAAAGCATGTTGGGAAATGGATACGCGAAAGCCGTTGATAAAATACGAGATGATATACAAGAACGGAATACTATCACATGAAGAAAACAAAAAATACATGGTTTGGCTTAAGCCTACATCCACGAAGAAAACAAAAAATACATGGTTTGGCTTAAGCCTACATCCACGGGGCGAAAACAGATAATCCACTATAATAGTTAAAGATACAAAAAACCTTACAAACTCTCTCATGCAGTTACCCTCTCTTGAACCCTCTCAATCTTCATATGGATCTCTATATTTTATGCTAAGTCAATTTTTACCTTGAAACCCTAGAGGATATTTATATGAATAAATAAATAACTTCCCCTCTAAGTAATCTCCTAGCAAATAAATATGTAACAAACAAATCTGTTTATCTGATTTTAAGAGATTCACTTTATATCTTAATTAAGATCAAGTTTTAATTAATCTACCAATTAGGTGCCCACCCTAATTTGATTTTATCATGGCCATTCGATGTTGATACATCGGATCAAGATATAATCCCAACAATCTCCACCTTGAACAAATTACACTATGCGCTCGCGAGCTCCGAATACCTGGACTCGCTTTTTACCTGAACCACCTAGGACGTCACCCGGATTCAGAACGCCTTTTCTGTGTTCCTTCTCTAAAGAAGGATCTTGACTCCACATTGAACAAACACACCACACACTCGCAAGCTCTGAAACTAAACTCGCTTTTTACCTGAACCACCTGGGACGCCACCTAGGTTCAGAATGTCATCTCTGTGTTGCATTGTTCCATCTTCTTCCTTTGCATGAACTGAACATCCACCTCACGTAGGCCACTTCGCGCTTGTCGTCGCATGCCGTCTCACATCTGGCGTCTTCACACGTGCCTCTGCACGTGACCCTGTGTCCTCGCCCCACACTCGCGCCTGCACACGCGCATGCGCACCATTACCTCCACCTCACTCGGCCATAAGAAAGATAACCTTGATGTGATGTATCTCCACGAGCTGATGTGCATTGATCACATCCCATGCAACCAGGGATAACCCCCATGCAACCAGGGACCTCACGTCCCCCTTCCTCTCTCTCTCTCTCTCTCTCTCTTTTGTTTTTCTTCTTCTTCCGTGTGGAACCTCCATACAACATCGCTGGTCTTTTCTGATCCATGTCATTTCGTTGTTCTTCAAATTTCATCCTCTTAGGTTACAACTTGTAGCTCTGATATCAGTTGTTGTGAAACGGATACGCAGAAACCGTCGATAAAATACGAGATTATACACAAGAACGGAAATCCACGGGGCAAAAATCCACTATAATAGTTGAGATATAAAAAACCTTACAAACTCGGAGTTATCCTCTCTTGAACCCTCTCAACTTCTTTCATATGAATCTCTACATTTTATGTAAACCAATTTTTATCCTGAAACCTAGAGGATATTTATATGAATAAATAACTTCCTCTCTAAGTAATCTCCTAACAAATCAAATATGTAACAAACAAATCTGTTTCCCTGAATTTAAGAAATTCACTTTATATTTTAATTAAGATCAAATCTTAATTAATCTACCAATCGGTGTCCACCCTAATTTGATTTTATCATGGTCATCCGATATTGATACATCGAATCGAGATATAATCCCAACAAAGCATCCTATGACTTTAATCTAGAAGTCAATCCTACGTGGTTCAAATGTGTCAGAGCGGAAAAAATCCTCATCAAGCCAAACCGTGGTGCTAGTAACATTCATTGAAGATACAGTTTTTTTATTATTTCAGACGGAGGGGATGTGATCTGATCAACAACCCTATTGCCTGTGTAAGACCTTTGATTGTGTTTTAGGCATATTTTTTCCATTAGGCATTTAACGGATGTGGTGGTTTATATATTTCTAAGGGAACATTTGGATGTGGGTTTAAGAAGATTACGAGTCTGTAAGAATCTGATTTCCCCATACCCTCGTTTTCAAAACGAAAAAAAAATTACAGTAGACACATTTTTGCAAATACGTGCTCAAAAGTTATCTTTTTCATAATATAAATTTAGTTTTAAACTCAGCTTCTGAGAAAAAGTTAATTCTCAAGCCATGTTTTCTCATATTCCATTAATATCCAAATTTGTAGAAAATCACATCAATACAAATAGACTATCCCTTTCTGTTTGTTATAAGGGGTTGATAGAGTACCACTTTCACATGATGCTACAATTTTTGTCATTGACCTTACTATTCGTGGCTTATATCACTGCGGTGCCTTTACTCAACCCGCCAAAGCATGAATCAGCCCAAATACAGACAAAACGATAAACTAATTAAGATTGGCCTAATGATGCATCTGAAATAGTTATTTGTTGGTGTATTAGTAATGGCCCCCCAGGTGGGTCAGTTATTATATACAAAAAATTAATATCAATTACAAAATCAGATAGAAAAATGTCTGTGGACCCCCTCACAGGTGACATATTTGGATGCGTTAGCTTTCATTCGCATACGCATTCGCATCATAGTCCCTGGATTGGTTTATTTGTCTGTTAATATGATTTAACTACAATGAACTTTATAGTTGGACACGAGGGCAATGTTTGATTATACGATTATGCAGCTTTTATGTTTGTAGAAAGTTGCTATTACAATCGTGTAATCAAACCGTTATGCAGCTTTTATGTTTGTAGGAAGTTGCTATTACAATCGTGTAATCAAACAGTTTTACTTTTATTGTAGTAATTTCATATGAACAGATTTTAAGCAAATAATATTCAAAAGCTGTGATTTTTAAAAGTTGGAAAGTAAGCTTTCTATAGAATCAGTTTTAGAACCCAGATTCCTGCAGAATTAGTTTTGTTATCACGCAATCAAAAGCGCTCAACATATATTCAATAGTTAATTGAAGATCAACTCTAATAATTGTTAATATTTGTTATATCTTCATCTGTGATCAACACATATCTTGCGCCCCATCTGAATTTATTTTGATCCAATTTGGGAAGAAGGGAACAAATATGATTATCCAGGCTTGATTACTATTTAATACATTTTCTATATGGTTAGTCCCCAAGTTATTCCAGGTCTAACGAGGAATAAATGACTTGATGTCACTTGGTTACATTTGATAGATTTAAAGGACTGAAATAAGAATCTACCAAAAAAAGACTGAAATAAGAAGAGTAGGTAATCCAGTTGAGCTAAACTAGATGACTTCAATTCCAACTCATCTCATAATAGATTTTATTTTTCTATTTATTTGGATAGATGATCTAGAACAGCGTTTAAACCTTATTCTAAAACCTAATGATTAGGAGGTTTAAGCCCAAACCAAACTAGGGCCAAAGGTTCAAGCCACATCGATCACTTCACCTATCAGTCATTCTTGCAAATTAAATGCCACACACCTAACACGAAATATAAAATCAACTAAATAATATACACTTTATCATGTAAATGTATAATTTATTACAACAAACATAATAAAAATGCGTACATTCAATTAATTAATTCAAGTATGAGTTTTATTTTTTTAAAAAGTATATACTTCGTTAAACATGTATATATTTCATAAAAAAAAATTCAAACTGTTTGGGTCCACAAAAATGAGAATAAGAATGACTAAATATAACATTGTTCAATATCTTGTGGATAATGTAAGAGACAAGTACAACCATATCTTATACAAGAAATGAAAAGAATGGATATTTAGAATTAGGAAAAAGATACACTCAGTCACGATTACCGATCAAAACACATATCTAAAATGTTTTCATTTTTTTAAAATAATAAACATTATCTAATGAGGTATATGCTTTCATAAAAAGTGCATATCGTTCAATTTCAAATTGAATGAACCCATTTTTAGCAAGTGTAAGAAAAAATTCAATGAGGTATATACATCATCTAATGAGGTACATACTTAATTAAATATGTAATGAGATATATATGGTCTGTGTTTTGATTGATAATCGTGACTGAGTATAGCAGCACTCATAGAATTATTACTTATTAGAGTTTTCCATGCATTACATTTTCATGGTCCATACATAATTTCATTTTTTTGAATGTGTAACTCGGCGGAGGCCCATGAACAGCCCTCAGCCCAAAGTCCACATTTTTCCTTGAGAATATTTGAATGGGTGATTTGTGGTCCCCTACAAGAATCATAAGGTACATAAATAGCAAAAAAGTAAATATTAGCTAATGCTTGATTTTCACTAAAACAGGGAATTAGAGTTCTTCCATAAACAATGAGTGTGTCTATTACACAAAAAAAAAAACAAAAAAAAAAAACAACGAGTGTGTCTAGCTTTAAAACTTTAATAAACAACATACATATAGACCATTCCTGATGTAGGAGTTGGCTCTAAAATGGTTCTATGAGTTGGTGGTTTGGAATTGGCAAATGGGTGCTGATACAGTCATTCCTAAGGTCGTCATTTTTGCAGTTCTCATCTAAGTATATAAATCTCTAATATTTGTAGATACGAGGTTATGATAATATATATAAGATTTGGAAAAATACATAAATTTACATGCATTCAGTTCATTCCAGTATATATATATATATATAGAGGACGCAATTAGGTGCAGCGGCCGTCGCATCAGACGGTCGGGTGCGATTCACGCCGATCGTTGGATGCGATGGACCCGCGATCGGACGGCTGTCGCACCGTGCGGCCGCCGCACCTCATCGCGCTCGTGTATATATATATATACACACACACACACGCTCGCGATTAGGTGCGACGAACGGCGGGTGCGGCCGCGACGTGGGCCGTTCGATCACAGGTCCATCGCATCCGACGGTCGATGTGAATCACACCCAACCGTCCGATGCGATGGACCCGTGATCGCTGCCGCACCCGCCGTTCGCCGCACCTAATCGGTTATATATATATATATATATATATATATATATATATATATATATATATATATATATATATATATAGGGAGCCGATTAGGTGCGGTTTACGGTCGGTGCGGTGCGCGATCACGGGCCGTCGATCACGGGTCCATCGCATCGGACGGTCGGGTGCGATTCACGTCGACCGTTGGATGCGATGGACCCGCGATCGGACGGTCCACGTCGTAAACCGCACCGACCGCATACCGCACGTAATCGCGACCATATATATATATATATATATATATATATATATATATATATATTTATTTGTAAAGTTATATACTTCATAAAAAAAAATTTAGAACTCTACAAGATGACTATTCCTAACATTTTTTCTAGACAAATTCATGCAACTGTTATCCTGTTGGGTGTGCATATATGTTCAGTGGGAAGAGAGATACAGAGTCATTACTCATAAACAGAGGAAGGCAAAATGAATCAACAATAAGAAGTTGGGAAAATGCAAATTGTTGATGCAGAAGAAATACTAAGCTGTTTCTTCCCCTTCTCTTGAAATGACACTGGCTTCCATGTGGATCATGTTCATTCTGGTAATTAAATGTGGATGAAATCAGATGTTGATGCGAATTCTAAAAAAGGGAACAAATGGCCACTGAAATATAAGTCAACAAGGATCTCTTGTAAAAAGAGCATCAACTGACACGTTCTCGAGGCCTAGTTCATGTGGAAACCTTGCTAAAGGCTGCTGATCCAAGCATGGTACCGTGGCCATGGGTAGCACTGGTAGAGCCAGCATTCTGACTTGAGTCCCTTGGTCCATTAGTGCATGTAACTAGCTATTGATCAGTAGGTTGAGGCACCCCAGAATCCATCAAAAGGCATGGTGGCCTTAAAAGACAAACGGATTATGTGACAATTCATTGGGAGTGGACCTCCTCCTCCTCCATCAACTTCATCAAGTTCAACTAGAATTACAGCTGTTTGTGCACGTTCGGTCCATCCCACCCATTTCACTGTCAGCCCTTGCCCTCCTTAATTTCCAATTGGACTGGACCTCATCAATCTGCAGCCATGCCATGGTTGACTGATAATGCGTTTCAAAGACGCTCCCAAGTTAATATTTTATTCCCATTTAGCATTCTCAAGTTGACTCATCACCACCACCTTGCAATTCTTTCTCCAGTCTCCTGCCCACAACCACAAGTGCTCTAGCGCATTATTAATCCATGGTCGGTGGTTTGTTTTAAACAACAGCGCATGCAAGTCGATTGGACCATCCTAGATAATTCGTCTCATGCATAGGCCAACTATAGCTAGCACGCTTATCCTACAATAGTTTAACCCCTTTGTTGAAGAAGTACAAGATGCATGTTTTCCATACATTATATATATATATATATATATATATATATAGGGATCCGATTACATGCGGTTTACGGTCGGTGCGGTGCGCGATCACGGGCCGTCGATCACGGGTCCATCGCATCGGACGGTCGGGTGCGATTCACGTCGACCGTTGGATGCGATGGACCCGCGATCGAACGGCCCACGTCGTAAACCGCACCGACCGCACACCGCACGTAATCGCGACCATATATATATATATATATATATATATATATATATATATATATATATATATATGGACGTGCTTACGTGCGGTCATGCGGTCGGTGCGCCCGCGATCACGGGCTGTCGATCACGGGTCCATCGCATCGGACGGTCGGGTGCGAATCACGTCGATCGTTGGATACGATGGACCCGCGATCGGACAGCTTGCGACCGCGGGCGCACGACCGCACGTAAGTATTTATATATATATATATATATATAGGGAGCCGATTAGGTGCGGTTTACGGTCGGTGCGGTGCGCGATCACGGGCCGTCGATCACGGGTCCATCGCATCGGACGGTCGGGTGCGATTCACGTCGACCGTTGGATGCGATGGACCCGCGATCGGACGGCCCACGTCGTAAACCGCACCGACCGCATACCGCACGTAATCGCGACCATATATATATATATATACTCACATTGGATGAAAAAGGTTCATATTAAAGCAAGGGTTCCATAAACTGTCCAATCATTTATATTTTTGAGATGTTTAGTGTTTCAAAAACAAGCGAATCCTCCTCCGCTCTTAAAAAAAGGCAGCTAAAGGAGATTTGAGTGCGTTACGTAAAGCACATTGGATCTTGTTGACTCCCCTGTATTGTTTACCAATGGGGATTGATGAAGTTGGGGGGAATGGAAAGCTCGGTCTATCCATTCAAACCATATTTTAAGGGCCCCTTTGGGGTGCGACATAAGGTTATTTGCCCTTCATAACTATACTGGGATAGATAACAATCCATGTTGAATAGGTAAATTTTTGTTTGGTTGTCTTTTCTGTTATTCTCATTGGGAAACGTAAAATTGATCTTTTTGTTGTTTGGTTCACCTTGAATAAAGTAAGGATAAGTGGTAGATAAGAGATGGATAAGAGTTTATGATTTTTAAATGACAATTATACCCCTGCATAAAGTATTTGTGTTTGTGAATAAATATAAGAGATATGAGTGTGATATGATAGATATGACAGTTTTTGGAATGTGTGTAGAGAGTGTTAGGTGAGATAAATATTTTAAAATGACATAGAAGGGTATTTTTATCCATTGACATAGATAAGTCCTGATAAACAATTCCACCATTTTCTTAGAATAGTTATCAGGCTTTATTCTAACTTATCCAGACATAGCTATCAAGGTTTATTCTTGTCAAACAAACAACTGGGGCTTATTCTACTGTATTCTCCTCAATTCTTGGTTTATTCTTCACCCCAAACGGGGGGTGAGTGTTTCATTGTTTCATGGTTGGTTTGCCGGTGTTCAAATGCCTTTCTAAACAAGCCTTCACATGCATATATTAATTCATATCATGTTTAAACCTGATCAAGGTTCACCATAGTGATGCATTTTTTCAAATAGTTTAATTTTAAGAGAATGGAGGGAAATCTGAGCGTCATGACTTTCAGTGCTCAGTACTCCTTTTGTGCATTTGATGGTTATTTAGTAATAAATTAATCTAAAGTTATTGTGGAGGGAACTTGTATAATCTAACAAAAGGGGAAGGGAAAAGGCACCAAAAAGAAGCTTCTAAAGTGGAAGATACCCTCTACAAAAACAAAAGTCAGACACTACAAAAATTATTATTTAGAATGCAATGCAGTTCATTTGATAAAAGATGCCATTTTTACATGCTAAGCTTTGACTTCTTAAAGGATGCATGATGTACTGCACTGAGACTTGCTGCATGCACAATGGTATATAATATAGAGGACTTGGTGCTAATAATGTTAATTGACCACTTTGACATCATTCATGATCGATTCCTTGACTTCTTTTTGTTGGGGTCAACTTTAATTGCATTATAATGAAAATTATATATCTTAATTGCAACTTTTTAAGGGATATATACATTGTTTGTCAAACATTAGCACCATTGCACTTAACATCGATCTGCAATCAAGGCGAATTTTACTTTTCTCTGTGATTGTTGACTCACATGATAACAGGCATAACCGCCCCTCACTTCCTCCCCCTTCATTTACGTTTAATCAATCATTCATTTATTAGCGTGTGCGCGTGCGCATGTAGGCGCACACAGGCACAAAAGTCCAAGAGACCGGTACTTGTGAGAACTGATTTCACTCCTCCTTTACAACTTTGCTTTTTTTTTTTAATTTTTTTTATTTAAATAAGAGTGGATGAATGCTTGAAGTTGGTACTAATTAAGAAACTGGTACTTTGTGTGAATCAAATTAATTCCACCTTTATAACTCTGCCTAACTTTTTGATTAAGTAGCAGAATGGGGAACAAGAATTCTCTGTGGTTTAATCTCTCAACGCTCCCTCTGTTATTAACGAGCCATCGTGCACACATATATCCACACACACATAAACATTATTTCCTTTCTTATTGAATCATACTTTGTTGTCTCTGGTAATTGATTAATGAGAAGTTGGGATACTGGTGCCAGGGAGTTTCGCCAATGGACTGAACTACCATTGTAATCATATATTTCAAGTGAGATAGATAGATAGATAGATAGAAAGATAGATAGATAGATAGAGACATTAAATAAAGTACATACTTATGGTTGGCTAGTTGCATGGATTTCTTGGAATATAAATCTTTAACCATATATAAAAGGACTTGCCATTCTTGGTATACCAGGAAGGTTATGAACATATATATTATTTGCTGTGCTTGCGAATCTTGATTCATTTTAGAGATCTGTTTGTGATTAAATATGCCTCGGGCAAGACATAATACTTGTTATATGAAAATATAGCCATGTTAATTGTGTAAGATAATCAGAGAAAAGATGGCTCATAAGTTTAATTATTAAGCACAACAAGCATGATATGGTTCATAGTAGGATAGGGGGGAGGTGGAGCCCAATTAAGTGCGCTTCAATATTAAAAAGATAGCTAGGAATGCCCATGCTAAAGGTAGGAAACTATGGGTTCTTTTTTAATGTATTATATAAATTGGAATGGAAGAGTCAAACTAACACACATTGAAAAGCATGGTCTTCGGCCCAATGAGACACTAACTTCCTTTTCTGAGGTTTGGGAGAGTGAGGAGGCTTAAAATTAAGCCTATCAATTGACTAAGAGAACTAAAAATGCATCAAGAGTTTGTTAAGATCAAGCATGATTTTCAGACTGTTGTCCCTGAATCTGTTGATTCACAGACTAATGCTTTCAAAGTGGAATTGTGTTGGTAGCATATTCCTAAGCAATCATTCATCTATAGATCCTCCAAGGACCACTTTTTTGTTTTTTTGAATGTGCACCATCTGGGACCATCGAAACAGCACTATGTATCATTCCAATAATTCAATTTGGTTGAAATTTTTTGGGGCCTCCCATCTATTTGGATTGATTCTTTGGCTCCATTGATTTTTTTTTCTTCCTGTAGAATGCAGGTCAACCTTCTATATATGGACAAACATAGGCCAAGTCGATCACTGAAATAAATAAATAAACAAATAAGAGGACCTGAAACTGAAAGTCACCGAAGGCGCTGATCTTCCCATCAATGAAAATTGTATAGATTGAATTGCCGAATCAGAAAATTCGGTGCTATCATTAACCTTTGTATCAACTAAGTTCACAAGCTGGAGAAAATCAGACTCGAACAAGTGGCATCCACCACAGGGTAAGCCACTACCTCACAAGCCTCACGACTGAATTCTACCATATAGGCCAATGATGGACAATAACTAACCCCCCGAACCCAGCTTACACTTTCATCTTAGGCTAGATCAATTAGAAAGCTACGCAGCCGCAGTATCTTTATGAAATGCTGATCGACCGACCCACAATGTTTGCATGCCAACTTAACAGTGCGCATTGATAAATTTGGTCTCCACTCATTCACTGTCCACCCTAACAGAACATGATATCCACATTAATAGTTCAGCTAGCTAGGCTTTCATACGAGGTATTGGAATGCTGAATATATATTCATCATCTGTAGGTATAAATGTTCAAGCAAGCGACCATAAATAAAAAGAAACCATACATGAAAAGAAAAAGATGCCAGCATGGTTGGTACTGATAAGTAAAAAGATACACAATTGCCAAGGTGTACATGGAATGATATCCTTGGTAAAAGGAAACATTCCCTGTTGGATTTTATATAAAGATCTTTGGATCTATCTGTAAGAGAGATTAATGCTCTGTCCTCTCCCTCTTCTTGCTGTCGGGCTGTTCCCCTCGCCCTCATTGGCCTCCCTTTATAAAGTCATGTGCCCTATCCACCTTGTCAGCTGTGACACACTCCCTGTTTTATTGGATCTTCCGGACACTAGCAATATACATATTTTTCCAATGTAAAATATTTCAATCAATGAAAAAAGGAAAATATGTTATTAATTATGAAGACCTCGCAACTTTTGTGATTGTGCAACTTTTGCGATTGTTGGAAGCTAGTTCTGCAATCGTACAACCAAACAATTTTGCAATCGCAGTTTCCTCCAAACAGATTTCAGACAAATGGTGCCCCAAAACTGTGATTTGAGAAAGCTGGGGGGAGGCAGCTTCTTGCAAAATCAGTTTTAAACCCAGTGATTGCAGAAAATTAGTTTTGCAATCGCATTACCAAACGCTCACTATGGATCCATTTGGAAGCTCTTTTTTTTGTTTTTTAAAAATTATAATTCTTTGTATAAGAAGTCAACTGTTTAGAAAGACGGTTGGTTTTTTTCAATTGTTTTGCAAAAATAAAACTCCACCTAAACGTGTTTTCAATCAGCCTCGTGTGAGTTATGTAATTTTCTATAATTATTGTTTAGATTAATCTGATATAGGCTGGGCGGAAACGATACTGAAGTACATGTTTAATCTGAAATATGATTTTCTTTTTCACCATGGGGAGATGGAAAGCAGTAGTGGAGTAGAGGTTTAATCTGATATACATAGCTAAAGCAGGGTGGAAATTGAAAAGGCCAAACCTCACCAAAATATACTTAGAGCTTGAATGTACGCGCCCTAAGTATGCGTGCGGTGCGTTTGATTGTGCAATTACAAAATCGATTCTGCATGAAACTCACCTCCCCTCCCCCAACTTCTTGAAATCGCAGCTTTTGAACAAATGTTTGCCTGAAATATATCTGCAAGAAGCTGCTACAGTAAAACTGTTTGGTTGTACAATTGTAGAAACAGCTTCATACGCAAGAACTGTCCAATCATGCAACCAAATGTTGTCTAAGTCTAATCCCCCGTTTGTTTTGGGAATAAGCCATTGAATAACCATGGATAACCTTGGATAAGGAATAAAGGGTGTTTGGAAACCCTGGATAACCCCTGATAAATTATGCCAGAATAAACTAGTATAAAGTATATGAATTCCAACCAATCCCTGGAATTAAAGTTATCATAGGTTATTCCACTCAAAGAATATGTAAGCCCACTGTCAAATCAACTGTCATCATCTCTTATAAATCCACTGTCAAATCAATTATTATTATTTTTTCACAGTTTATAAATCTTTATCCATATTTTATTCACATTTTATTCAAACAACAAAACATTTATTCTTACGTTTACCAACGAGAATAATTCAAAATACAACCAAACACAAAATTATTTTATCCTTATTTATAATCAGTTATACTTGGATAAATGTATACCCGAGAATAAATCATATTCTTGTTCCAAACGGGGGCTAAAAGCTCACGAAAGGATTCCCTTCTAGCTAGTGATACTAATAAAGATAGGGGGAATTGTTCAAATACCCCTTGACTAAGGGTCTAATTTTTTTTCTATACTTGGACTTTTTTATTTTTTATTTACCCCTGAAATCTGTCCTTATTTTTTTTTGCCCCTGACCTGTGCCAGATCATTTTTTATACCTAAACCACCTCCATTTGTAAATTAGTATTACATTTCTGTAATTGGTCGTTACATTTTTATAATCAGTTATTATATTTCTGTAGTAATTTACATGTCCTTAGTCTAATTCTATGTATGATATTACATATTTGTTCTGTAAATTATAGTCTTAATAATTTCTGTTGTAATTGTTATAAGAATAATAGAAGATCTTACATTTTTATTATGTAAATAGTAGATTATGTCATTGGGCATCACATTGATAGTTTTTGTTGTAGTTGTTATGTAAATGTTAGTTTCCATAATTGTTAAGTACATGGATCAAGAAGTAATTTTACTAAAATATTACATTTGTTCATAATTTTTCAGTTCAGATTCATGCTATTACTAATTTTGTTCATATTGCTAAATAAAAATTTATTTAAGTGTTTGATTATTGTATTTTTGATATAGCTTGGAAAGCATGTTCTTCTTTATGAAGTACATTGAATGTCTAGTTCAATAATTTTGTTTCATTTTACCTAAGAGGACACGAAGAGAATTACGGGGGAGATAACAATTAATCATTATTATCTGAAGAAAACATCGTAATTCAAACAATTGATGTATATCTTTTAACAAAACTTTGGGATTGTATCTAAAACAATTTTGTGTATATTGAGTGCATTTACAAATGATAATGTAATGACACTAAGAATGTATATATGGTCATTTAGTATATAAATATCTTTGCGTACTTTAATATTTTTTGTAGATAATTATTTAATATTTGTAACTATGTATATAATTTCTGTATGTATCACATTATATTTCTGTATTTCTGTAACTCTGCATGTAATGGATAGTTCGGGTATTATGAAAATTCAAGGACAAAAAAAAATAAGACTAGATTCTATAGGTAAATAAAAAATAAAACAAAAGTTCAAGGATAGAAAAAAAATTGGCCCTTAGTCAATGGGTATTTTAACAATTCTCCCATAAATATAAGTTTCTAATTTCATTAAGAAAATATATGTATTAGCTCTCCAATAAAAAGAAGTGTGTATAAAAAAAAGGGTTTTTTGCATATATACCCCTGTTAGGTTCCTTGATTGCATAAATACCCCTGTTAGGTTCGAGTTTGCATTAATACCCCTGTTAAAACAATAAATAGTGCTTACGTACCCCTCCGTTACTCATCGTTAGCAAACAGGGGTTGACCATGGTTAATCTGCTAATCGCAAGTTGATATTTTACCTATCTACCCCCAACTAAACCCCACTACCCGACCCGATTAGCCCCTCACTTAACGGACTTAGAGGGTAATATTGACTTTTTCTTATACTTAACGGAGGAAAACGGCCATTTTTTAACTACGCCCGACGGAGACTAATCACAGGGGTACGTAAGCACTATTTATTGTTTTAACAAGGATATTAATGCAAACCTGAACTTAACAGGGGTATTTCTGCAATCAAGAAACCTAACATGGGTATATACGCAAAAAAACCAAAAAAAATCCCCAAAAAAGATATATAAAAATACATCTACTACACCCCACGAGCTGACAAACATGATGACATACCAATTATTTGACAAAAAATTTAATGAATTTGGTGACCGCTAAAATTCATAAAAGAACATGCCATGTTACATAACTTTTGTGTTGCTGTTAGTTATTTTTGTGATCGGTACACATGCATCCATTATATTTAAAAAATTGATCAAATTATTTATTCCAGAACAGTTTCTTTTTATATATTACTCCGAAAAAAGCACACCCTAATATAATAGACACAATAAGAATCTAAAAGAGGCCACAGGCCACATGGAGTATATCAGTCCACGTATAAACATCCCAATATATTCCCACCTCTACTACTACTGTGTACTTCTTCAGATTCTCTCTCTATCTCTATCTCTCTCTCTTCCCCCCGTCCAACTCTAATTAAGAAACATTACTCTCTCTAATTTCCACCATGAGGAGCTCTCGTGATCCAACTTTCAAATCAATACATACACTAATAGATTTGGATCAAGAACCCTAGCCCCTTCACCCTCCTACTAGCTAGCCTATCTCTCTCTCTTTCTATATATACATACATACATTACATACATGCATGGATTGTTTAAGGGAGGCCGAGTGCAAGCTCATACATGACTGCCATTCCATTCTCATCAATGGAGTCAGCAAAGAAGACGACGAAGAAGAAGGGGCGAAGAACGCATTGAAAACCGTAACGATGATGACTCGGCAGGTGTGGGTGCCAGGGCCAGTGATCGTAGGGGCTGGACCTTCAGGGCTGGCGGCGGCGGCATGTCTGAAGGTGAAGGGTGTGCCAAGCGTGATTCTAGAGAGGTCCGGCTGCATCTCCTCCCTCTGGCAGCTCAGAACCTACGACCGCCTGAGCCTCCACCTCCCCAAGAACTTCTGCGAGCTCCCAATGATGCCATTCCCACATCACTTCCCTACCTATCCCACAAAAGAGCAGTTCATAGATTATCTCCATGCTTATGCCAGGCAGTTCAATCTCAGCCCGGTATTCAATGAGACGGTGGAGAGCGCGGAGTATGATTGCACCTTCGGCGGCTTCTGGAGGGTGAAGACTACTACAAGGACGGAGTACTTGTGCAGGTGGCTAGTTGTGGCCACGGGGGAGAACGCGGAGGCGGTGGTGCCGGGGATACCTGGGATGAAGGAGTTCAATAAGGGTACGGTTGTGCACACGAGCGCGTAAGGGAGTGGCGATGCGTTCCGGGATAAGAGGGTCTTGGTGGTCGGGTGTGGGAATTCGGGGATGGAGGTCAGCTTGGATCTTGGCAACCACGGTGCGCACACGACCATCGTTGTCAGGGATGCGGTATGTATGGTATGATTGCTAAAGAGTTATTAATTATGACAATATTGATTCCTTATTATGAATATTAAGTCATGATTGCTTTCCTAATTTTTTTATTATAGAATTTACTATATATATTTTTTATGTATCTATAAATAGAGCATTTGACTCATTTAATACAATAAGATGATTCATTTCTTTTAATTTAACAATGATCACCTTCAAAATCAATATCTCTCCATGTTAATTACATGAGTTGCTGTGTGATAACATGCATGACATAAAATTTCCAAAATTGAGAATCTTTTGTAGTTCAAAGGATGGAGTGTTGGTTTCAGATTTAATAATATCTTTTCTTTTGAAAAAGCATCCAATTTACTTGATTAATTTAAATTCTTTTTGTTATATATATTGTTTCTTGGGAGTGTGTGAGCATGCGGGGATGGCTTGCATGCCTGACTGAGCTGAAGATCCCGCATGGTACTCTTTGTAAATAAGATACCCAAGAGACTGAAAAAGCAACCTACAAACATCTCTTTGAATATCCCTCCCCCCCCCCCAAATAAAAGTGACACACAAAAAAGAAACAGCTCCTATGGTGCTCTTTCCTCTTTATTAAATTTTGTGTTAAGCATGCAATACTATATTGTTTGGTAAAGTAAAAAAATTAAACCTAGCTAGAACTGAGAGGGCAGGGCTGCTTGACCACCTATATATCCTCTTTTGATCATCTGATCACTTTCATTGGTCAGCTGAACTCATTCTTTATGTATATGTTGTGTGGATGGAAGGTGCACGTCCTTCCGAGGGAGATGTTGGGAAGATCGACGTTTGGGTTGTCCATGTGGCTGCTCAAGTGGCTCCCCGTGCGCGTTGTTGATAGATTCCTCCTCTTTGTCTCCCGGCTAATGCTCGGGGACACGTCTCTCATAGGCCTCCACCGTCCCTCCATCGGCCCACTAGAGCTCAAAGCCCTCTCTGGCAAGACCCCGGTCCTCGACATTGGTACCCTCTCCAAGATCAAATCCGGTGACATCAAGGTCTGTATAATAGTGGTAGTAATGCTATGTGCACATCTATCACATGTAGTCCTCATGGTGCAATTTCAGGTGCGTCCGGCAATAAAGAGGATGATGATGGATGGGGTGGAATTCGTGGATGGAAGAGTGGAGGAATTTGATGCTGTCATCCTGGCCACCGGCTACCGGAGCAATGTACCCTCCTGGTTAAAGGTATATATTGTTTTGAACACCACATAATACTTCTCACCGCTTAGTATACATGCATGCCCGAACAATTCATTAGCTTTTTTTTTCTTTCAAAAATATGGATTTAAAACCAAGATTGTTGGAAACTGTCTCTTTTGTCACTTTAATTTTTACAACTGTAGCTTTTAATTAAACTATAGCATTAGAAAACTCAGCTCCTTGCAAACAAAAACCACCACAGCTTGTTTCCAAACAAAGCCTTAAGACACGAGCAAGGCATCATCAATATAACTAACCACAGATGCTTTCATATAAATTAAGAAGACCAATATATTAAGCATGTATGTAATTAAAAGGTGTTCTAATTGGTCTGCATGCCATCAGGAGAGCGAGTTATTCTCAGAGAAAGATGGGCTGCCCAGGAAGCCATTCCCCAATGGTTGGAAAGGGGAGCGGGGACTCTACACAGTGGGGTTCTCGAAGGCAGGTTTATTGGGTTCTTCCAAGGACGCCCTCAGGATTGCTCAGGACATCGATCGATCCTGGAAGTCGATCTCGCTCTTAGACATGATCGGTTCATCATGATTCTTCTTCACCACACCATGCATGCATATAAAAGACAAGACGTACCATATTAAACTTGAAAGGGGGAAGGGGGGGGGGGGGGGTGTAGAGAGGTAGGTAAGTAGCTCAATTTGTAGCTCCTTTGTGTAAGAAGAATTGTATGTTGTCGAAATTTTCATTTTATCTTAATTGGGTTTGGGAGCTAACTAGAGGAGAGAGATTGGTTTGATCATACCGTATGTGAATAGGCGCAAAGCTTGCATATGGTGTACTGTGTGGGTCAATTTGGTAGGAACCGGTTAGATACAATGTTAATTGGACAATTTGATTGTCTAACATGTTTATGACCATTAGATTTTATCACATCAAAATAAATATATCAATTGTTATTGTGATTCATATATTTTGTCACTAAATTCTTTTTTTTAAATACCAATAACACGTAATGATTTTTAATATGTGATCTTGAATGATAAGATATGATGACCATAAACACGTTGGAATCAAATTATCTAACTTGTATTGGATCTAACCCGATCCTTTTGTTTATTTTGTTTATTGAAGCACATCCGCTTCTTCTTTATGAAGTTGATCATGCATGCAAGGATATTAATTCATATATATCTAGCTATATTTAATTGTGTGGTTTTGCAAATGCCGCATGGGTTCACTTCACCAACTCTTCCTAATTAGCGAGCACAAAAGGCCAGATGCATGCATGCACGCGTGAGATGATCTGATGATGCATGCACACAACTTTAATATGTTAGGTGCGCACAGCCAAGATATATATGGTTACACTATTCACTGGGAATACAATTTAAAACCATTTTACAATATATATTTTAATCTTTTTTTAATTTACAAGTATATTGATATTTAAAAATATATAATTAAATTTAAATTTAAACTTCATATAATAAAATATCAGTAACACGATAAAAATTACTATATATTGTATTCAAGATTGTAGTATAACAAAATCTTCATAAGTATATTGATATTTTACAAAAAGCCTGTAATATCATTAAATCATTCCCCTGCGGGCTTTCATTTTTTTAAAATTCATCACAATGGTCTCATTATTAATTATTTCGAATTCATCACAATATAACTTGGTTATGAAGAGCTTTGTTATACTCAGTACTTTTTATAGTCCTAGATGTAATTCTATATACCTCATTAACCCCCTCCATTCACCTTATTAAAGTATATATATTATTGAAAATTTTCACATTTGATATATATAGTATCATTCAAATTACTGGAGTATATACTTCACATTTTATAAAAGTACAAACTTTATTAGATGACGTATATGATTTTTTTAAAAAATCTACATTATGAACTGTAAAATGGACTGAGTATAACAATTTTTAATAGTGAATGGTTGCATATGTTTTTTTTTTATAATAAAAGGCAGATATTTGTTACAGATCCTGAAATGGAAGAGAACAAAGTGAGATAAAACCACCGAATGGTTGTATATGTTGACATAGAAAAATAAAGTGTAAAAAAAATAATAAAAAAGCGGTACGCTATTGGAACTGGGTTAATCCTCTTTTTTCATCTTTTTCTACTCAGCTGAATCTCTTTACCCACAACCCCCCCATTTGAAAGCGTATTAATTCCCTTATTATTAGTATTTTTTTAATCCTCCGATTACAAAGCACCCCTCTATGATGCCAAAATTTTAGTGGGTGTCATCGCCCCCAACTCCATCCTTTTTAGATCCGCCACTTACCACAACTCCCTGCAACTTGCATACCATAAGATCTTATTTCCAATCATTTATGTATTCCACATGATCATGAAAATTTAACTGTATGAGCATGCAAACTGAGCTATAGGGATTAATGGTTCAGCTGGGGCCAAGGGCGGATCCAGGACAATATTTTAGAATGAGTTACATAGCCTATATTAAATATTTATATAGAAATTTTTTTGTTCTTATATTTGATGTAATTATTTATATACTAAATAATGTGATATTCAAAAGACTTATACCTATGAAGAAAAGAAAAAAAAATGTCATTAAAGTTGAATACTTAGATTTTGTAAGAATTGTTAGAAAAATAGGAAGAGTTGCTAGAAAAATAAGAAGAGTTGTTTTATGGATATAAATTTTCTTTATTGTTCAATTGCAGTTAATTCTTAAGATAATATTTGAATTTTAAAATTTGTAATTGTTAAAATTTATAATAAGATTGAGGCTGTGTTTGGTTGTACGATTGCAAAACCGATTTAAACAAAATCTGGGTTTAAATCTGATTTTGCAAGAAGTTATTTATCCAGAGTTTTTAGAAAACTCAGCTTTTGAGCAATTTTTTACAAAAATATGTATGCAGCTTTTAGCCCTAATTTTTTGTTTGGAAAAGGGTTTGGGAAAAAGAACTTCCCGCAAACTCAAAAGCTGCCTAAACCCGTTTCCAAATGGTCTGGAGTTCGATTTTGTTTATTAGGTTGAGATCTAATTTGTTAGGATACTATTTTGTTTTGTTATTAATTTGTTAGATTGATATCTAGTTTGTTATGAGTATATTTTATGTATAAAATATAATTTATATAATATAAAATATTAATATTATAATATATAGCATCAAATATTAAAAAAATGCAAAATTTGGGCCGGGCCCAGCCAACTCGTACGTCCGCCCCTGCTGGGGGCATATGTACGTAAACCCCATCAACTGGTAAAAAGCAATAAACCTTCATCAACTCTTATTGCTTGCTTTACCCACCAAAAAAAAAAACTCTTATTGCTAATTAAGTAGAGAATATTTTTTTTGAGGGAACAGTAGACTAGCCATTTGTTGGGTAGTCGTTTAGTCTCAACTTCATTCGTCGTCCTTGTGTTATGTCCTAACTTTTTGATCCGTATTTCGCCTATCATCGTGGAGTCTTTGGTCCCAGTTATTCTCTTTGACTATTTCTTTTGCTTTTGACGGAAAATAGGGCTACTGTGAAGACCCATACATAGGTCACAGTAACTGTGAAGACCCATACATAGGTCACAGTAAGTTTAAGTAGGAAGGGCAGCTCCTTCCACGAGGACAAGAGGGGCATTCATGGGCCACGAAGACAGATTTTTGACTGAAATAGAGAGAGAGAGTCGTCTCATTCCGAAATACGTATTGTATTAACTTTAAAATAAGAAGTTACAATAGTTTGAATCTTGTCTCAAAATAAGAGAGGAAGAAAAAGTAAGAAGACAGGAAATAGTGCTTGCACAGGACACTTCTTCCCAACTTAATTAAAGAAAGATGAAAACAAAGGCTACGCCAAAAAGCGCTCGCCAGAAAAGAAAATAAAGAGAACTATCACTGTCCCATCCCGTTTGACAGCTGATCTAGCCTGGGTTGATGTGCAACATCCCGTCCACCAAATGCACATCCCGCACGCCCGCCAAGGCTCGTCCCCAAGATGATATGAGCATGAATACCTCATCCCATGCATTTTCTACGTAATAACGCTGCCCAGCGAAAATCAATTTGTTGTGGGCCGGCCAAATCCCCTATAATGCAGCCGGGAAGTCTATCTTGAGCACCCGGTCTTCAATCTGCGACAAACCCGGTTTGGAAATAGTATTCATCTGCTGCCACAGCTCGGCTCCGATACTGAAGGTTAAGTAGAGAAGATTAACAAGTGCATTTATCCATGCAGGGATATATAAGAGATTCTAGATTCAGATACACAAAAGACATCTATCGACAGATGGATCTTGGCCGAGATGGATGGAATCATGAATCTAGACAGTGATGCCTGCCACTTTAGGAGATTCATGGACCCCCAATAGATATTCCACTACATATCCTCGACCACACATGTTCTGTTGGGAAGAGAGGGTTATATATACATCTCATATTTCTACTTTGCAAAAAAAGGAAACTTGGACTCAAAAAAAGGTCCACACAATGCATGTTCCCATCCCCTACGTAGTATACTCCACCTCTCTTTCCACTCCCTCTTTATATGCCTGTGTAGAAAATCTCAACTTCCAACTAAAACTAACAACGAATAACAAATTATTGAAGACATTTTAAAATAATTTGAATAAAAACATCACACATTTTGGATGGAAAGATATATGGGCTAAAATATTCAACAATAAGTATATGTCTTCTGTCTGCCCTCCATGAAATCTTAAGTTTCTTACAATTACGAATATACAACGTCTTAAATAAAAGAAAATTTCTTTTTTAGCAAGGCATCTGATATTCTCCCCAAGATCATTTATTGATTGATGAACAAATGTCAAAATTGAGAGTTTCAGATTGGAGGGAAGGACCATTTGTCTATCTATCAAAAGTTAATGTGAGCATCTTTCGACCTCATTTCATCCAATTGTCATCAACATTCTTTTCCCAAAATATACTGCAATTTAATTCCAAATTCTTGGATTTGGTTGGTCATTTAATTCAAATGTGGGTTGGCTTGGCCAGTTGGGCGTGTGGTTCAATCCAAACATAATTTTATCTAACAAGGATAATGTTAAGTGCACCTCCATTTTCAGCCCAAATTACAGTCTACATGTGTTTTTAATTTTTTTAAAATTGTATACCTCATCTAATGAATTACATGCTTTTATAATAAAAAAAACATATACTTTAATTAATTGCATGGATTCATTTATAGAAAATGTAATTTTTTTTATCAAATATGTACATTATTAATATGAGTATATACGTCATTAATTTTCTATCAACACATATAAGACTAGAATTATGAATAAAAAAAAAACACTTTACGTACCAGCATTCATCCAAGTATTCAGCAATCATTGTCACACAATGCAGGCCAAAGTTTAACACGAGCTTTGCCAACTTTGATGCAAGCTCATGGATATCATTTTGTTTGTCCATGTAAAACCCATAATATTAGCTCACATATTATTGGATCGGAAAAGGATACATGTAGCCTCCATCGCAATCTTCATTGTAGTTCATTATGTTTTTTTTTTTAAAAAAATTATACACTCACATTTTGAAGTATATGCTATTATATGAAATTAAGTATATACTGAGATACATTAATGCATTTTTTTCATTGTGAAAAAATGAAAAAAAGTCATATATTATAATAGAACTTCATACACTATGATAATACAGTATATACTACGTTATCATAGCGTATGAGACTGCAAAACGGACTGTAAAACGAATTGCGCGTATCAGCGCTCTGTTGGATCATGCTTTTAGAATGCAAAAAAGCCCAAACCACCTTATTTCAAATCCGCAAAAGCCTCGTGACGTTGACCAGGTCTGAGTAACAAAATTAAAGGTTGGCTCTATTTGCCCCCCTCATGAACCTTTGCACCAATTTATGAAAAAAATTATTTCCACCATATATAAGCATAACATCTCTCACATGAATCATGGAATGCAGCGGAGCATACCCAAAACTAACAGTAATGTTAGAGAAAGTCCCGCAATCAATTCCACGTCGAGTGCCCACAAGCTTTGATTGTTTTATGTATATATTTTATATAATGATCGATGTATTCTATTATTAATGGAATATATATTCTAATTAATTGTATGGAACCAATTATAACAAAAAAATTACATGTTTCATCTAACAAATATGCATCTCTATAATAAGTAGTGGCGGCTCCATAAATTTTTATAGATACGTTATTTAAAAGAAAATTCAATAAAATTTTCAAAAAATTTACTTTTATCATATATTTATTAAAAACATAAACTTTTCTTTAAAAAATATAACCACTTACATTAATAAAAAAATAAACCATCAAAAAAGGAGATAAATAATTTTCAACATATAAACTTTTATAATTGTCCTCGATGATTCATCCTAACAGGGTAATTTGAGGGTTTTAAGTATAAAATATGGATCGAATAGTCAATTGATGGGCTGATGGGTCACTGGTGAGCTGAGTTGCCATGGTTTAAAAATGTGATAATAGTAGTTTGGGTTTTTTTTATAAATGTGATGGGGTCAAATTATATATGGCGTCACCCTAGAATTAATAAGGAATATGAGATTAAATGTGAGACCACATTTGAGGACTACGTCATGTACAATGCCCAAAACAACAAAACTAGAAGATGAGGTCAGGTTGAATAACCCCCCCCCCCCCCACCCCCCACCCCGGATGGGATCTATGATGCTTAGCTTTCAAAATAACAATCTCACATTAACGTGATTAAAATCAGACGGTTGAGGAACGATGAAATATAGACTACATATTTTCCATGATGAAATTGAAGTACAAAAAAGACAAGCAGATAATCCAATCCCTCCCCATCCCCCCCCCCCCCCCCCCCAAAAAAAAATAGTTTTTTTTTTAAAAAAACCAGTGGCATCCTTAATCCAAACTTCAAAGTGTAGAAATACTAATTTGTAGAATTTAACTAGATAATATAAACTAGTGTTACAAGAGTACAAAACTGAATATGTGCAACATGCGACATCCATGTATGGACCATCCAAAGCTAGTGCAGTTACGAATGTTTGGTTTCAACGTGGCCCTCCTTCATTTGATTGTTGAAAAGAAAAGAATATCAATATGGAGCCAAAAGAAACAGATGCCCTCTTCCACCACCCTAGCTACTGTTTGTGGTCCCAGATTAATTAACTTCATGTTGATTTTTTCTTTTTCTTTTGCTTTTTCACATCACTACCTACCAAACCAAATATATCTGATACAACTAATTAACACCTCCCTCTCAATCGATCGTCACCATATATGGCATCTCCCCTCTCCCATTACATCCATATTTTAAGTGCTACACGTATGGATTATATCTTTTCTCCATCGTCTGATCATATTTTCCCTATATAGTACGAAATAGTTGTTTGGGACAGGTTTATCTATCTTTTTTTTTCAGATTGATTCGATTATATTCGGTGAATATATAAAATTAAATAAAGTGCTGTTGTTTATTTATTATATTATATATGAGAACAACATAATGAATGAATGACCCCCACCTTACCCGAAAATGGAATACAATCCCACAAAGTAAAGTTTACCAAAAAAAGATCATATCCCACGTAAAGTAAAAGCAGGGGAAAAAACAAAACATGAAAAAAAAAAAACCAAAATAATTAACATATATATATATATATACATAATCCTAATTATTAAGATACAAAAAATATATACATGCGACATTAAAATACATACAAAACTCGACTAGCTAGCTAACTAGCTAGTAATAGAGGAAAGGAGAACGGAAGCACTGATGATCGGATGAAGAAGACCATTCGTTCATCCCCAACCCTACCTCAACAACCTCCCCCAAATCTTCCACAACATCTGGCATGAAGTCCTGTTGGTTTTTGATAAAGCTGTTCATTGAATAATATTCATGACCATCATCAAATAATATCGTAGAGGGAGTCGAAGAGGACTCCATCTTCGTCGTCGTCGTCGTCGTTGGAAGAAGAGGTGGAGGAAGAGGAGGAGGAAGAGGAGGAGGAGGAGAAGGTGGTGATGGTGCCACCTCTGTGACAGTGTGGGACAACAACCGTCTCTTCTGTTGGGGCGATTCGGGGTCTGCTTCTTCATGGCTGACTCTATTGGAAGAAGAACCTAAGAGAAAACGATGGAGGAGGTCTGGGTTCTCTGCAATGCGGACGAGGAAGGCCATGGCCTGCTGTGGTTTCCTCTCAGTGACCTTGATCCGGTCCCCAATCCCACGGATCGCCTCATCAAGCACCCTCTGCTCCTCTTTCAACCTACCCAGCTCCATCATCACCATCTGATCCTTCTCATCCTCCATCTTCATCGCCAAATCCGAGGTCGAAGTGTCCTTGCTGCTACGGCATTTCCTGCGTCGGACGATGTTCGGGAGCAGCTGTGCTTGCCCCCTTAGGAAACACTCATGCGCGAACTCCCACCTGTCCGGGTCCACCTTCCGAAATCCCTAAAAAAAATAACAAAACCATGGTTGTAATGAAATTATAAATTTTGATGAATTACCAAAAGAAAGAAAGAAAGAAGTAAATGACTAACGTAGGTGTTGAGTTGGCGGACGAAGCTTGAGAAATTGTTGTGCTTGAAGTAGCAAGGGAGGAGACTGCAAGAGAAACGGAGCGGATCGGAGACCACGAAACTGTTGTTCTCCTTCCCCCAACCGATCACTCCCTCTGTTTTCGGGTCGCTCACCATCTCGTACGTCTTCAACACGAACGGCGCCAACCCCCCTCTCACGTTACTACCGCTACTCTCTGTCATGTTCTTCGATAAACATGATGTCGTCGTCGACTCAGTACCACCATTTGTGTCTCCCATAATTGTGTAATATGTGTGAACTGATATATTGTCTATAAATGTTTCATATCATATGTAGTGGTGGTGATGGAGGAGGCCGTAGCATTAGAGTTGCGAGGCGGGGGAACAGAGGAACAGAGCCCAACAGGTGTCGAGTTTGCTGTGGTTTTGGTGGGCTGGCTTTGTTTATATTTTATTTTATATTGCTGTTAATTCACCATCAAACAATAAATTGTCATACGATGCGGGCGCGTGTCGCTCTTTTTTCGGAATCTCAAATCCCATCTATTCCATCTCACAAAAATATCCATCACTGCCCACGTCACCTCCCTTCTCCTCCACCTATTGTCCTTTTCCTGCTGCAGATTTTGTTTTCGTGGTTTAGATATTTTTATTCAGGGGAATTGTCCAGATGCCCCATTTATCAGGTATTTAATTTTCTTTTGCCTCTAATTTTTTTTTTATTTACCCTTAAAATATAAGGTTGGTATTGAGCTCGTTCAGACTCATTCAATTACACAAATGAACAAGTTTGAACAAATTTTAAAGCTCAGTTAGACTCAAGAACTGGATCAAGCTTCATTTTATGTTCAAACTCGACTCATTTGTATTATAAAAACTTAGTTGAAGCTTAATTAAACTCATTTATAAAATCAAAACATTAAATTAATATAAAGTTATGTTCGTTTAGGCTCATGAACTTTGTTTATTTAGGCTAAAATTTATTTTCAATTCCTAAAAACCCTAAAATGAAGAAGAACGCTAGGCTCGTGAGCTCGGCTCGGCTCGACTCGTTTATAAACGAGCCGAGCTTAAACATGTCAAAGCTCGACTTGTTCGGCTCGTTTACCACCCCTACTAAAATATGGTCCTTTTTTTTTGCCCTGACCAGTTACATAAATATTACATTTCTGTAATTGATTGTTAAATATATGTAATTAGTTATTATATTTTGTAATTTATATGTGATAACCGAAATACCTCTTACAAACAGTTACATAAATACAGAAATATAATGTGTTATATATATAAATTATACAAATAATTACAGATATTTAATAGTTGTCTACAAAAAAAATTAAAATACGCATATATGTTTAAACACAAAATGGTCATATATACATTTTCGATGTCATTACGATATCATCTGTAAGTGCATTCAATGTACTCAAAATTGTTATAGATACAATCTTAAAGTTTCATTAAAATAGATACATTAATTGTTTGAATTATGATGTTTTCTTCATATCTTAATGATCAGTTGTAGTCTCCCCCTTAATCCTCTTCATTTCCTTTTGGATGAAATGAAACCCACTGAAATATCATCGAATTAGAAATTCAATGTATTTCATAACAAAAAATAAGTTTTTCAAACAACATAAAAAATACAACAAACACTCAAACATCTAAATAAATTTATGAACAATTGTAATATTTTAGTAGAATTACTTCTTAATCCATGTACTAAACAATTATATAAACTAACATTTATATAACAACTACAACAAAAACTACAAATGTAATACCCAACGACATAATCTACCATTTACAGATAATTACAAATTACAGAAATGTAATAACCAATTACATATATTTAACAATCAATTACAGAAATATAATATTAATATACGGATGAGAATCGTGACACTAGTCAGGGAAAAAAAATAGGACTAGATTTCAGGGGTAAATAAAAAATAAAAAAAGTCCAAGGGCAAAAAAAAAATTAAACCCCTGATCAAGGGGCATCTGGACAATTCTCCCTTTTATTTATTGTCTTTTTCTAAATCATCAATCCCTTATTTATTTATGGGTTGATGATGTGTCCACCTCAGTATTTTATTTAGGATTAAAGACATCTATATCCCTTGCAAACATAGATAATCACATATAAGTTCATGCGAAAGTTGAGGTATAGACATATGAGTTCCTAAAAACTCAAAAAAACTTAATTATTATCATTGGATTAAAATTTTATTTAAATTTACAGAATATTTTATCATCATGTAATTTTGTAAACATTATAGTATTCATAAACAATCATAAAAATAAATTAGTCAATACAAAGATCAAATTATCCTTGTAAGCCTTTTTATGTTTCTTCATTTCTATTGAGGTATTGTTTGAAAATGATTAAAATTTTGAGGATGATTTAATCATTTTATAGTTATAGGTTAAAATTAAATATGGTAGATTTGATTATTATTAATTTTTATTAAAATCAAAGATATATATGAACTTTTGTGAATTTTTAAGAACTCATACGTATACCACAACTTTAATAAAAATTTATATGGAATTAAGGGTCTTCATTAGGCCTGAGGCCCGAAAGCTCGGCCCGCCCGGCCCGGGCCCGTAGGGCTAAAGCCCGGCCTGGACCCGTTCGCGGACAGGCCCGGCCCGTTTTCACGGCGGGCCGGGCTTGGGCCTGGTTCTGGGGCACGGGCCCGGCCCTTAGGTCCGCCCGAGCCCGGCCCGTTCGGGCTGGCCCATAGGCCCGTGGAGGGTAATCCAATACATTAGTAACATGTAATTTTTATTTGAATTGTAGTTGAGTTATGCAAATTATTAATATTTATGTAGGTGTCAACCTAATTAGGTACATGTAGTTATTCATTTTTGTAAGTAATTAATTCATTTAATATTTTTATTTTGAAAATTTAATAGATATATATATTTTTTTCAACATTATATTTTAAATTTTGTGTTATTTTAACATTACATACAAATAAACAATGTAAAATATAAAAAAAAATGTTTTGAATTTGGCCCGTAGACCCGCCCGTGGGCCCAAATACAAGCCCGGCCCGTGAGGCCCGTTCAAGCCAGGGCCCGTGGGCTGGGCCTGGACCCTTTTTTTTGCCGCGGGCCCGGGCCCAGGGCCGGGCTTGGGCCCTATTTGCGAGGAGCTTGGGCCCTATTTGCGAGGAGTTAATGTCTTTGACTATTTATTGATGCCCCGTGATTTGGACACGATTTCCCTCGTAGCTATCAAAATTTGACTCACGAAAATTTACATTCACCCCTACGTGGAAGTGGTGAATTGTTTTTTTTTTTTTTTTAGTTTTTGGTGAAAGTGGTGGTTGAAAAGGAGAGTGCGGACAAAGGAGAGATGTATGAGCTTGGACGTCTCTGATTGGCCACCGCCACTACGGTGTTCGTCTTTATTCGTTGGACGCCTACAATTCACTTTGGAGTCATAATCACTCCTCAATACTCATAACCCCTCCCCCACATCTATTATTGATTTTTTTTTTTTTTTTTTTTTGGCTGAGTCATCAAACTTTTGAATGACCATTGGATGGGACATGACCTTTGGATCACAACTCTGTGTCCTTAAAAATAGCATCTCTAATTTCCAACAAAAAAAAATGCTGCCACCTAAAAAAAAAATCGACTAAAGACCACGCTTCACGTGTCATGCATCATTCAAAATTAAATTAAAAAACAATGAAATGTTTACATCGTGCAAGCAACACGTGAAATTCCCGAAAATGGTAATGTAAAACTAGTTCCGTCAATCGGACGAATATAGATCAGGTAATCTATATTGTATCTAAATTAAATATTTAAAAAATATTCGTATTTGATATTAACAGATATTTCAAAATACACATTGTATCCGATCTAAAAATTTAGATATAAATTTGATAGTATCCGAAATATCCGGACCAAATTAAAATATAAAAATTTTATAAAATCTTAAGTCCTAAGATGGTAAAATAGGTATCCACCATTGATATAAAAACACAGATCATAATATAGTTAAACAAATATCCAACATAGTTAAACAGATTTGTGTTTTCCCCTGAATCATTAGCCATTGAATTTTCATCTAAGGGTTGAAACTGATTCTAATATATATAAATAAAATAACAGTTCGCATACGGATATTGTTCAGATCGAAAATAAGCTATATCCGATCCGATCCGAAAATTTTCAGATACGGATACGGATTTCTGAAATCGGATATTTTCTGCATTTTCAGACACGGATTCGAATCGAATACGGATATTTTTTTGGATAATTGACAAGCTTATGTACAACGTCGTCTTAACAGTGGAGGAAATGCAGCCCAATTTGCAGTGCAGTCTGATGGGCTGAACAAATATAAATTAGATCATCTGGATTCATGAAGCAAAAGTTATGGGTGTTTTTCTAATTATACCCTAGGGATAATAAAATCCTGGCAGTAGTCATGTTTGATGTTTAGCTCACATTTTAAAATAGCTAGAGGGGTTATTTAATTTGAGCAAAAACATGAAAGTTGTAGATAATCTTCTTAGCTTTCCAATGATTTTTTAATTGTACAATTAGGAGCTATATTATGGAAGTTATGGCTGTTCTAGTGATGACTGTCCAAAAGTTTAGTCAAGGACGGCCTGGTCATTTTGCCCCCACTAGATTTGTTGTATTTAAGCCCAAATGTCTCTCCTCTCTCTCTCTCTCTACTCTCTTTTGGTCAAGCCCTTTTGAGTGTGTTGGGTGGAGTTTTAGAAGGAGAAGATGACAAAACAAGAAGAGGTAGAGTTAGAAAAAATGAAAATCAAGGTGTGTGTGTGTGCACGATTTGTTGCTGTGTTGTCTCTTCCTTCTCCTCCACCTTTAGAGCACCTCTCATGGTTTTCTCCCATGTTCCCCTTCCCCTCTGTTTCAGCAAGAAGAAGAGATGCTAAGATTGAGGTGGTGGTAGTGGTGTTGGTGGTCAGGAGGTCGTGGGCATGCTTGTGAGCTCCCACATCTCCCCTTCCCTCTCCCCTCTCTTGGTAAGCTTTTTCATCTTCTTTCTACTAGTTTTTCAGCACGTGGGTATGTGTGGGTGCTGTTGGGAGACTGCTGTTATGTGAAATTGTTATTGCATATGCGGTGTTTGTGTTTGTGCATGAATGGTGGTGGTTTTGTATTTTAGTAACGCAAATTTGTGTCTCTTTAAGATCCTTGTGGAACTAGTACCTAGAGGTATGTTTTGAGGCTTATTACCATATAATATGATCATCTATGTGTCTAGATGCTATATATGAAATTTGATGTCAATATGATATCTGTGTTGTAAGTTATAACTTGTTTTGCATATACTGTCTAGATTCACGTGGGAACTGTCCAGTTTTTGAAAAGATTTTATTTCGGTTTGTAGAGGCAAAATTAGATTATGATGTCTTCCTGGATTATGATTCTAACATATCAGAGAATGTGTATGATTTATGTCATAATTTTTGGATGTGTATTTGGTGCTGTGGGGATTAAATAGTAGGGCTGGTTGCAGCAGACATACCAATTTTGCTTAATTATGTGTCAAGGAGTTGTTATGCATGTTGTGGAAACTATCAGGAGTTAGGGTCTCATAAAGTAGGCTTATATGTGTGTCAGGAGGTTCTATATTTTAATTATGAATCATTAGTTGTGTTTTACAGCTTTCATTGGCGGAACTCGCGATGAATGGGTCGTTAGGTGAGTGATTCGATCCAACCATTCGGAAAGCGTTTGATGCATGTAGTCGTACGTCACGCATCCGTGGAGTGCCCTTGTTGAGATGAGTAGTATGGTCATGTCTAACCCATATTATGTTAGATATCTTGCATGCTAGGCTTGTATAGCTCGTATATTGCGTAGAACTCACTATTCTTCCATATACTTGCATATGTATTGTATTTATATGTGAATAACCATGTTTGCATGCACCCTGCTTGTATGGGCATATATTTCCTTGCATTATATGGATGTATAAAATATGGCATGTTTTAAATAGTCTTGTAATACTACCCCCTAGATTAGTAATATCTAACAGGATTAAGCCTTAGTTAATGACCGGGTGCATATTTAGTATTCCTTGGTAATAAGACTTGAGCGTGTGGTGTAGTTGTTGCGCCTATCTTGTTGGGGCAAAGCTATGACCTTCTTGAGATGATAAGGCTTCATCTCTCTCTCGCCCTCTCTCCTTGCACGAACTGAGTAAGTAGATGTGGTTTCTTCCTATTTGACTCAAGTTCGTTTGGGAATATTGACATGCACCAGTTAGTGCGCGAGATCGCGCTTGACCCTTCACTTTTAAGTTGGTGATATGCAACGCATGCAATGTATACCCTAACTAGTTAGTGTTATTCAATTCATGCAGTTTAGGAGATTCATGATTAATAACATAATGATCATCCACCAATGTACCAGAACAGATAAAATATATTTTATTCTTGATAACTACAGAGTTATCAAAATAAACATAATAACCATCCACAACCAATCTAGAAACAAAAACTAAGTTTCTATTAATGGAAGGTACATAAAGACAATCTTTTAAAATTAAAATCCTATTATTACTTAAATGTAAATAAACGACTCCTAATGCAACTACTGCCACTTTCGTAGTATTCCTCATGTGAAAATAAATTATAGTCAAGATAGAATATGTAAGATGAATTGCACTACAACATTTATCCAATTGATTATCCAAGTTCATCTAAAGTTGTGAACCTCAACTTATAATTCAAAGGGAACCGGTAATCTGATCTTCCATGTGTAAGCCGAACTCTACACACCAGATTATTTACAGTGTAAATTAAAGGACTAAAATAAAACAAACACAATATTTCAAATAATATAATGCAAGCATTTACCAATAATAATTCTCATAAAAAAGCTAAGACCATCTTAATAATAAAAGTTTATTACATAAATCATGGTTTTTAGGACACTACTCTAACAAAGATAACTCCTTGCGTCCGAGCAACGCATCTGTGTGGGAGTTCATATGTATTCGATCACATCGGTAGGCGATGATCGAGAGTAGTTGTTTTTTCATTGGTTCGCTTTGCGAACATGGAGTGTTTTCTTCCAATATCGTCTGTGTTGAAGCGGCCCAAATTTTAGCTATCCTGACAGAGGGCCCCCACCTGTAGGTAGGCCTGTCAATGGGTCGCGGGTCGACCTGGGCCCGACCTGATAAAAGGCGTAAATACCCGACCCGGTGGACCTGACAATCAAAACGGGTCAGGTCTGGGTCCACCCCGACCCGATTCTATGAACCCGTTGAACCCGATTGACTTAACCAAAATATTATATGATTTTTTAAATTTATGATTCAACCTAACACTCATGATTCAACCAAGCATTTATAACTAAATATTGAATAATCATTTAAAATTTTAAACATTTGCAATATTTTTACAACATTTTGACTTCACGTAAAAATATAATAATTCAAACTGTATTCCAAATATTCTCACATAAAATATTTAAAAATAAAAATAGTAAAGAACTATTTATAATATAATATACTCTAATAAAAAGAAAAAAATGAAGTCGTTGTACGCCCCTAAAAAGTTCTTCAACTTCTCTTCGTCTCGCATGAGCTTGTTAATAGGTCGACCCGACACGACTCAAGACCCGATATGGACCCTACTCGAAGGACCCAATAATCAAACGGGTCAGGTCTGGGTCCACTCGGACCCGACATGCTGACAGGCCTACCTGTAAGTACTATCGATGCATGCGGCGAGATGTACTGATCATGGGGGTATACCAAGTAAAGGCTACCCGGGAGAGGGCTAACGAATAATATTGCGAGCGTGGAATCGTTCTCCCCTTCATCGAATCCATGTCGATGCTGCCCGGTATTGTAGTTGTCCTGACAGAGGGCCCCCACCTGTAGGTACTATCGATGCATGCGACAAGATGTACTGATCATGGGAGTATACCAGGTAGAGGCTACTCGGGAGAGGGTTACCGGATGATGAAGGGTGTAGAGCAAACAGTTTTATCCCAAAAGTCACTAGTGTAGATACCCCAATTTTGACCGTCCAAAAAGATGAAAATACTTCAAGTAACATTTTTAAATAACCACATTTGGATCAAATAAAAAACTACCCAAAGTTGAATAGATATGAAAATAATAGGAAAAAGACAAAACTGTCGAAAGGTGGCTACTTGAAAGTAGCCGCCCCTCCTCAGGCGGCTACTTTCAAGTAGCCGTCGGACGCAGAGAAAAGGTGGCATCTTGAAAGTAGCCGCCCCTCACGGGGCGGCTAGTTTCAACTAGCCGCCCCTTGACCGACCCCAAACCGCTTCTCCTGATGGGACATAAAGCAGCATTTAATGCTGACTGGCAGATCATCATGGGGGTGGCATCTTGAAAGTAGCCGCCCCTCATGGGGCAGCTAGTTACGAGTAGCCGCCCCATGTCTGGACAATTTTTCACAACAAATATCTGGATTCCTTAGAAGTGAAGTTTGCTTAAACCACTCTATTATCCAATCCATGCCATTATCCAATGAATAAACCTATGCATCCCTTTCTACTATAAAAGGAGGGGTAGGGGTGAGAATTAAGGGTGGCCATTTTCATTTCTAAAGTGTGTGTTAGAGAAAGAGAAAGAGAGAGAGAGAAAGAGAGGGAGAGAGCCCTAGTTGAGAGAGAAGGAAAGTCATTCCCTACCAAATTGCACTCTCCATAAACCCCCCTCTAAACCATTGTCCTAAACCACTCTTAGCCCTAGCCAAAGAAATCCAAATTCTTACCTAGGTGCTGCCCAAATCTAGAAGAGAAAACCACCAACACCACTTTCAATCCTCATTACCACCACCCTAGCCAAAGCCAAAACACTTCCCTACCTAGGTTCTGCCCAAATCCAGAAAATCCAGAAACCAGGTACCAGGCGGCTAGTCCCAACCAACCGTCCCCTACCAGGCGGCTAGTTCCCACTAGCCGACCCCCTCCTAACCCTTTTTTTTAGTCCCATATCTCCTCTAGTCAAGCCCCCGAAGCAGAATAGGTTTACCTGTTTTTCACCTCTGTGTACGGTATATCCGTATCCCAGAGAGGAGACCCCACAAACTCCCCCCGCGAGGCGATCAAATCCAACACCAACTTTTCCTGCTTTTTGAGAAAGCAGGTAGCGATCACACAAACCCCGTCTTTTCTGAGAAGCAGTCGGGCGGCTCAGGAACGACTCTCCGTGCGGTGACCTGATCAGTCGCGAGACGGACCAGGACCAAGTTCGCAGAAACCCCCAGTCTTTTACATGCCGACAACTAGGATCACTCCTGCGGGGGTGAGGGTGAGGGTAAGTTGAGTCACGTCGTCACATAACTCTTATACCCATTGAGTATACTCTGGGTATGTTACTCCTAACGTGTGAGGTATCGAAGTATATCTCTACCTTGTAGCGGATGGACTAGTTGTATTTTGTTATCCAGTAACATCATGTGTTATGGTTAACAATTGTTCCTCTCCGAGTGTCCCAAGAGTCTTCCTCCGAGAGTGAGGGCGAGGCTGAGGTTGGTCGCGCCGCCACGTGACCTTGTTATACATTGGTTCCCACCCATGTTTTCCTTGAAAGGAAATTAACTTAGTAGAATTGGAGTGATGATGTTTGGTTTTCAACCACTCACTGAGCTTGTAGCTCACCACTCGCGTACTGTTTTTCTTTCAAGGGTGGTGTTAGGCATGCAGCTGGAGCTTCCCTGTAGCGTAGTCTTATTTGCGTGGAGCATCCCGTCTGGTGGTTGGCGAATGCGAGGATGTCAACAGTCCTAGTGTCATTTATGTATTTATAATCGTGCTTGCACATGATGTATTTTATTGAACTAGACTTACTCTCACAGGACAGTGATTATGTATTCGAATCTGTAATAATGTTTTGGTTTATAAACTTATTGGTATTTTTATGCTTCTGCATTTTCAATTGAGCTATCATTTATCTTTGCCTAGCCACATTGTATGTTGTTGAAGTCTTTGTTGACCTCGGGTATTGATAACTGATATATATTATATATATTGTACATCTCATGGACTACTTTACCTATATATATATATATATATATATACACATTCACTTCATATGAATATGCACTTCACTTTTATAAAAAAAATCATTTAATTCATTAAGTAAACATATATTTTTTTAAAATCAAAATCATATATGGACTACAAATTAAATGAGGTTACAAAAATGGTTGAGCATAAAAAATTTCCTTACGCATGCAGTGGAAATGTTAGGCAAGTAGTCAAGCCTGGGCTCATAGTGGGTTAAAGAGAGTGGAAGTGGGGAAACTTACTTAATTTGTAGATAATCCTTAGGCTTATCTTCAGTCCTTCTTCAAGTCTATACTTAAATTTATCTAAAAATTTGAATAAATGTTTCATTTGATATGATGTATCTCTAACCATCCATTTGTGTTTTACTCAAATATTTTAAAAAATGTGAAGTTGAAGAAGAAAAATTGCCTTTGAAAATTTGGATAAAAGTTTAAGTCTTACTTAATTTGAGTAAAAGCTTGAATAAAAGTTTAATCTGGTATGAGTATTTGTAATGCCTCAGGCTTACACAGCAAGAAATTATTCATTTTGCCCATAAATTGGTTCACAGCTTTAAAACGTGTTTTGGTGTGTAAGAGTTGTGCTTACATATAAGCACATAGACTATCTCTTTCTATTAGGTGATGTGAACTAAATACCTCACATTCACTCAATCCATGAGCCTCTTTGGACTGTTAGGCCTGCCGGACTGGTTGGAAAATTTTTTTTGGTGATTTTTACTCATATTTACATTTGGGCATATCTTTTGGTATAGAATTGGAGATGCTCTTACAATAAGATCCTTGAGGGTAATCAACTCCAGCAGAAAAGATGAGGTTGACGTGAACCTTTGTGGATGGTCTTAGTAATTTTAAATTCCAAACAATACAACCAAGTTTAGGCTTTTCCAAAAAAAAAAAAAAAAAAAAAGTATAGTACTTCCGATTTCAAGTAATACTACCTGAATTGAATATGAATTCCAACTTTAGTCTTATCCATTTGTGATTTGGGGATTGTCATAGATATGTAGGTTGTTAAGATTAAAAGATGTACATCTCATAAGTCGTAATAGGTCCACCTGGAGATGTTAGAATAGGAGGTAGGAGCCATCATGCATGTAACATGGCCACAATGTCCCCCTCTTTGGCGTGCAGACTCAGTACGTTGACGGTAGAATGATCAACCACATCGACGTGAACAACAGAAGCACAGGGACGCAAACGGGATCACCAATAGAACGTGGACCGCAAACGCTTAGGCATGTGTAGCGGGAGCGCGGCAGGGACCCCCCACAACAACTGCAGGAGCGAGTGGATGCGTCGGGTCAAAAACAGAGCGTGGCGTGCGCGTCCAAGGGGCATCCAATGCCGCGCATGCGTGAGCAATGAATAGGGTATGTGCGAAAGACAATTATATGCGCGCGAGACATGAACAAACAACGTACACTGTGCCGCTGTGGGTGCGTCACCAAGACGTGCCAGTGGCATTTGAGGATCAAAGATTGATCCAATGATAAACAATGGAAACAGAAGATTTAAACATGGATGTAAGCTCTAATGCTATATTAAATTTAGGAATCGAGAGAATGAATCATTCTTTTCGTTGGTGTTTGACCCAACCCAAATATATAGATAGTACCCTTATTCAAAGGTATGTACAATATATTAGAAGAAAAAGGATTAATAAACAATGTTCTAAAAATCCTTTATAGGCCCCGATTAATCCTCACCTAGGCCTAGGTGGTTCTTGTCTACAATTGTTAGTGTCTAACCATTTTTTCGACTAATCTCTAATTGACTAATAAGATATTAAGTTACTTTACATATTATATATCTACTAATTAATTTTTTTATGTTATCTCTATAATGTTTATATTATTAATTTGTTTTTATATTACTTTATTATTATTTTGTAGTCTAAAATTATTATTTATATAATATGTATATGCATATGAATTATATTTATATTCTAAAAGGTGATTGATTAATTATTGATTAATCTCCGCTTAGTTGATTAATCTCTATTCTTAATGAACTGTCCCACTGACACCTAACGTTTTTTAGAACATTGCTAAAAAGAAAGGAAAAAATATATCATCTTTTTTTTTTTGAGAAAATGTGGACATATTTATTTTAAAATATCAAAACAGACGATGTCCGAGTGAATGTTAATTATATGAAAAGGAAAAGAAGAAAGCAAAAAAAAATACAAGAACACAGTGGATGACCCACATCGACGCACCCCAAAGATAACGGAGTTGGGTAAATAAGTAATCTACCTAAACTCACACATTTTACATTTTAATAAGTGATACTCAAAATATTTTCGCCCACAAGGTATATACATCTTTGTCATATGGAAATTTTCTAACTGCCTATAGAAAGAAATAATCTCGATCGAGAGGACAATGTGGCATGACTTATATCCATTTTTCATAAAACAGAATTCTCCAAAATACCTGTAGTGTATGATTTGATGATCAGATACTGTGACAGGCACAACATTGGTGGCCCTCTCATTCATCGGATTTTCTCTCAGCCAACAATGAGCAGCAATAGAAGGAAGGACCTATAAGCAGTCGATCGCTAATTGAATATTTTTTTCACATTTATGAAAGCGTTCGTCAATATGATATATAAAATAAGCTCAAGTGTTTGGAGGGTAGGTTCCTGATTACAATGAAAACACTCAAAGTAATATTTAATGCAAAGGAATTTATTACAAGTGAAAACGATCCTCTATATAATATAGTTGAATATCATTAGATGAAGATCATGTCTGAACAAGAAACGGTGACATCCCATCTCCCTTTATTTTCTTTTTCAAAATTAAGTTTGTACCAAAACCAGACAATGCACCATATGCCAGCTCCTGAGATGGGTCAGTCAGTTTCGCCCAGCCCATTAAGACTTTAATTTTTTTTTTAAAAAGGGAAGAAAGAAAGAAAAATGTTACTCTTACCTTATTTTTAGCCTCAAATACAATCGGTACTTTTTCTTTTATTTTGTTGGGGAATTTAATGGATCCTTTGGAGAACGATTTGTCTACCATTATCTATACACCATTAAGTCTACCATTATTTTTTTCATTTTTATACCTTCTTCACCATTTGTGTACATTGTACATTAACATGTATATTGTTAAACTGTTTGCTTACACTGTTAACATATTTGTGTACATTATTAAACAATTTGTATACTTTGTCGCTTGGTTGGGTACATTGTTAATTTTTTTAATGATGTCATTATTTTATTGTGACATAATGAAATTCTACTATGTTCGTCATTAAATTTGGTGTGCATAAGGGAAAGGTTTGGTTATTTATGTGGATAGGAGAGAGAGGGAGAAGGCACAAAAAATGTGAAGACGGCTGGAAAAATTGAAAAAATAAATAAAAGATACATGCTATCTCTTATTAGAAGAAAGGATCCAGAAATAATACCTCAACAAACTTATGGACCTAAAAATAAGTTTAGATGTTCCAAGGATTTGAAAATAATTCAGGGTTCCTCTGAACATTTAACATGTAAAATAATTTATAACAAGGTATATAATTGGTTATAGTGAATGCTAATGAGGTATATGAGACTGTAAAATGGGCCAAGTGTAATATTGCTTTAAAAACATATAAGGCTTTAAAAACATCAACCTAAATAAGATAATTTCATAATAAAAGAACATATAAGGCTATTATGTTTTTTTAAGAACAAAGTGATTTTGTGGGTCAACGGTTCTACATCGAAAATGTTTGGGAGGATACATTGCAGTTCATCACTTTTCGGGGCCACACATTCGCAGGGGTGACATCGATGAGGCTGTCTAGAGGGGCATTATTGATAGACCTAGGTTAGAGGGCCAGATGGAGGCCTTGTGGGCTTATTTTCCGTCTTGTGGTTTTTTTTTCCTACATTTCTATGTAATTTATTCTTATCTGTTGGGGTCGCAAGATGCATACAGCTGGTGTGCTCCTATCTCATCTTTCAATCCCCCCCCCCCCCCCCATCCCCTACTTGCTTTGAGACAAATTTTTAATTAGTAATCTCTTCTGAAAGTTATATAGTCTAAGTTTTTAAAAAAAAAATAAAAAAAACATAGATGTCACCTTCCCATAATAATTTTCCCCAATTACAGGTTATCGAAAATCGTATTTGGTTCACAAGTATATGATAATATATGAAAACCCCTAGAGGCTGTCTTCCCTTCTGGCGAGAGTGTGATTAATGTGGTTGTGGTTGGGATTGGTCAGTTGGGTGGAAGTCTGCATCAATCATTCTCACATTAATGGTGGAAGGTCATACTCACGTTTTGCTTAATTAAAGGAGAAAACTCTTGCATGACAAGCCAATAGGGATACCAGGTAGAATCAACATTATTTTAGTTCAATTACAATGATGCTATAATGAATGGTTGGAGGATGTCTGAGATTCGATGTACTCACATCGAATAGGCACGGTGAAATCAAATAGAGTTGCACACTCAATTGACAAAATTAATATCATTGCTTCTTACAATTTTTAAAAAATTTACAGGGGTGATTGTTCAGATTTTTGTATTTCATTTTATGATATTGGTATGTGCTCTCATATATTATCTTGTTGATGTATCCACGTTTTTTTTGTATGAATTCTTGAATCCATTAATATCTCCATCTAAAAAACAAATATAATAATAATAGAATTATTAAGGGTGATGGTTAGTAAGTGAATTGAAACCACATCAGTCTAAAGGGATAGTTTCAGATAATAGATCCAGTTTAATAACTCTCACTCAGAAAGAGAATTATTCAGTTTTAAAGAATTCAATTCTAATAGATCATGTTAGAAGAAAGATTTCTTTTTTTATCTAAATGCATCAGAATAATTACAGGAAGTGATGATTTCAAATGTCATTTACTTGGATTTCTAGTAGAAAAAAAAAAAGAATGAATGTAAAATCAATCCTAAAACTTTTCTTCATTTTGGATGGAAACAATGCATTCATTAAGAGAAAATGAGGTGTTTGGGTTAGGTCTAATGAGCATTGAACAATTTGATTGTTCAACGCGATTGTTTCCATTCGATATTCTCACTTTGAGATAAACGTTAAATTGTAGCCTTTCTTTTATATGATCAATTAAATTGAGTATCTTAAAGTAAAATGATCAGTCAATTACAAACGCATTGGACAATCAAAACGTCAAATGCATATCTGAGATAACTCGATCCTGAAAAAACGTAGAATTATGGCAACCCTTTTCGCCATTTTCTTGGTATTCAGTTCGGTACGGTGCGCCGGATCCTTAATTTCTTTCTAGGCGCGTGTCCCCTGCACAATAAATTATCTGCAGTTAATGCAACGTAACACTCCTCAACTACTAACCCTGCATTAATTCAAGAGAGTAGTTGCCCCCACATTAATTATTTAATTAAAATCCCCATATATGATATATCTTTCCTTGGTTGAAAATATTGGATTATTGGGTACGTGTTTGTATGATGTTTAATTATGATCAGGAATCTTACAACCACATCTAACAACATTACATACATGATAAGGGAGAGTACCAACAAAGAATTATGTTATTCAACTTGTAAAGCCATATATAAATATCTAATCATAGTTGATACGAGAATGAAACTTGCTAATAGAGGGTGGAGCCAATTTTTTTTTTTAGAGGTTGAATATCAATATCAATGATGTAATTTTTGTGATCTATCATGTTGGAATCAGTTATCATTAGTCATTACTTCAACCTGCCATTTATTTATATCTGATGGCTTGTGCGCATTGGTTACTGATGGAATCTATGATTCAGTACTGCTGAGAGTTATGACCGGTAAAGATGCATGTTTATGAGAAATCAAACTAAAGAGTCGAACAACTTTAAAGCCGCAACAGTGGACTTCTAATTGACAGAACCACAATTAAATGAATGGTTGCTAGCTAGGGATCTGTCTTTAATGATCTATCCATTTTATTTGTCATCCAGTTCCCACTCTAGACACCCCATAACAAGAAGCTAGCTAAGCTCAGGAGGGGGGGGGGGGGGGGGGGGGGGGACAAATTAACAAACTATCATTAGAAAGTAGAAACCCTTACGCTAGACACACCACATATGCAATATAATAAATAATATAATGTAATAACATTAATTAAAAATGAAGTTGTAGTCTTTAGTTAAAAATGGTGGATTGATATTCCCTTTTGGCTAATAGCTTAGTGGTAACATGAGACACTTTTTTCCCACTTGGACCTATGAACAATCAGACTGCTAATCAATTGGTATAGTTTTTTGGTAATGGTTTCCAGGATTTCTATTTCACTGTTTATTTTGAGTTCATAATTATTCAAGTTTTTTTGTACCAGCAGTGGTGTGATCTATTGTGTATTACATATAACTTTGTACAACCTTGGGACTGTTATATGAAAAGAAAAAAAAAAGAGTAGAATAACCTTTGGACCATTGTATCAAAGAAAAAAAGAGAGTAGTAGGTTGTTCTTTGGACTCAAATGTGAAATCAAACAATATAATGTTAAGTCATCGCTTCACGTGATCTTGGATATAAACAAAACAAAACAAAACTACTGACACTGTTCTCCAAGGCCTCACTCATCCATCCACAGCCCACATTGAAACCTCACCTGGTAGGGCTGCAACTTGGGTCGGGTTGAACCCGAACCCGACGGGTTGAATCCGATTTTTACATGGGTTGGGTTGATCAAATCGGGTTCCGGTTCGGGTTCGGATTGGCCAATTCGGGTTGACTCACAAATCGGGTTGGGTTCGGGTTGGCCTCCGACCCAACCCGACCCAACCCGAACCCGTAAATTAATATTTTAAAAAAATCATGGCCGTTTATTTTGTAACTTCTAATATGGGTAGTCCAAATTTTAGGTAAACCTAGCTAATCTTATGGGTTGGGTGGGGTTGATTTATTTAATTTACACATCATGTTAGAAATTCGGGTTGGGTCGAGTTGGTTCAATTCGGGTTGAAAATCGGGTTGGGGTCGGGTTGGTCCAATTCGGGTTGAAAATCGGGTTAGGTCAGGTTAGGGTTGGGTCGTTTGGAATTCGGGTTGGGTTCGGGTTGGGGTCAACCCGAACCCAACCCGCCCGAGTTGCAGCCCTATCACCTGGGCATACACCACCAACATGTACGTATATACATTAATTAATGAGATTAGGACAAGGCCAAGGGTAGTAGGGAGGGGGGAAACGGTTGAGAGATATGCACCCACTCATTAAATCCCAGTCGTCCATTTAGGTGTGGCGTTTCTTTTTTTGGTGGGGTGCACGCAACACCCTCCACGTACCCTTTCACTCTCTAGCTAACTCAAATATATAAATTATCATCTTCAGCACACCAACACTTCATCATTCTCTCCCTCTATAAATTCCACCCACCTCTCTCTCATTAATCATCAGTGTGCATCACACAGAACAGAACGGAGAGGATTAATCAGTTTTAAAAATAAATTCTATTTCTCCAATGGATCGCCGCTCCCCAACACCTTCTCTTCTTTTGGTGAGTGAGATTCATTGCCTTTTCATGCATGTCACGTACCACATTACATAACTTGTTTGTTAATCGTTGTTGTTTCTTTAATTGCATGGCAGCTCTTGGCATTGGTGTCTGTGACCCAAGCAGCTTTGCCTTCACAGGAGTACTGGAACAGGGTCCTTCCCAACACCCCCATGCCCAAAGCCGTCACTGATCTCCTCCGAGGAGGTTAATTTGCATATACAACTCTCACAAATGCCTAATTCTAATTCATATATATTAACTTGCTGTATCTATTTTTTGTGGCACCAGATACTGTGTACCAGAAATCAGACACCTCGGTTGACGTAGGAAAGGGTGGTGTCCATGTAGATGCTGGCAAGGGCACCACTGTGGATGTCGGTCACGGCGGAGTTGGGGTGGACGTCGGACATGGCGGGACCAACGTCGGCGTGGGCAATGGCGGAGTCCATGTGGATACCGGCCACAAAGGGCAGCCCAGCGGTGGGACCTCTGTCGACGAGAACCACGGAGGTGTAGGCGTCGGCGTCGACGTCGGCCACGGAGGGAAGGGCGGTGTGGGCGTCGACGTTGGCCACGGAGGGAACGGTGGGGTGGGCGTTGGCGTGGGCGTCCACGGCCACTACAGTCCATTCATCTACAACTACGCGGCTAGCGAAGACCAGCTCCACGATGACCCCAACGTCGCCCTCTTCTTCCGCGAGGAGGCACTCCGCAGGGGGACCCACATCAACCTCCACTTCACCACTACCACTACTGTTGGTACTGCTGGGACCGCTCTCCTCCCTCGCCGCACCGCCGAGTCTCTCCCCTTCTCCTCCGCCAAGCTCCCTGAGATCCTCAGCCGCCTCTCCGTGGATCCCAAATCCGAACAAGCGGCCGACATGAAGACGACCTTGCGAGAGTGCGAAGACCCCGCCGCGAAGGGCGAGGACAAGCACTGCGCGACTTCGCTCGAGTCCATGGTGGACTTCACCACGTCCGAGCTCGGGACGACACGGGTCGTGGCCGTGTCAACCACCGTGAACAACGAGGCAGCTGCCGAAACACCGGCGCAGGAGTACACCATAACATCCGTGAAGGAGCTGGCAGGGCCGAAGACGGTGACGTGCCACGCGCAGCCCTACGCGTACGCCGTGTTCTACTGCCACGCGATGGGGACGGCGAAGGCGTATGTGGCGCAGCTGAAAGGGAAGGACGGGGTGACAACGGTGAAGGCGGTGGCGGTCTGTCACACGGACACTTCGGGTTGGAACCCGAAGCACTTGGCCTTCCGGGTGCTCAACGTGAAGCCGGGGACGGTACCTGTTTGTCACTTCCTTCCACAGGACCATATTGTCTGGACCAAATCAAACTGAGATCGAATGCATATATAGCTGCTGGGGGCCCTTACTATATATACCTTTCTCGCTATCCTCCCTGCGCGCTGAGTCATACATGTATTCAGCTTGTTGTATTACTATATATATAGATATACAAGGCCAGACCTTCTTATTAATACCTTCCCATATATTTGGGGGAGGGGAGGCCTGGGTGTTCCCTTTTCATGTAACATACGTGTTTCTCTGTAGCTTCATAGTTTCTCAGTTAATAAAGAGTTGATGTCTGTGTGTTGCTTTTGTTTTGGATTATTATTTCACCTAATACATATATTTTTATTTTAACTTGCAAACTATATCCGTTAACTATACATATTTTTCTGGGGATCTGTGATACAAATTTTGTAAACTTTTCAAGGAGATATTGATTTTTCTCGTTTTTTATTTGGGACAATTGTTCACCCCCAACATTGATTAAAAAATATCAAAAATCACATTGTTCAACCATAAAAAGTAAAAAATAATGCATATTTACATACTTCATAAGTGCAGGAGGATGATCCTATCAAATAAGCTGGCATTGTAAACGCCACAAATGAATCTCCATGTGTGGGTGCAGTAGAAGCAACACCAGCACATCTACGTGTCTAAGTATAGTGGATGGAAAAAGTTTGTATAGGTGCAGTTGCTCATCATATGATCATGGTTGCACTTGATCCTGATGTGCCTACTCATGGTCCTCACATGGCTGATAATGATGTTCATCTACTCCATAGAATAACTGTTGAAAAAATTCCTTTTAAAACAAGGGCAATGCCAAAACCTAGTAAAGCCACAGATTCAAACCAGTATGAAAACACAGCAAAAATATTCTGCAAACAATTAAGAGAGGATTAGAAAAACATATCAGTTTGGTGGAAGCGAGCAGAGACGCTCTGTCCTCGGTGAATAAGGCCCCCTCATGCACAGGGTTGACGGCTCCTACCACTGAGAGATACGACCACCAGGGTTATGCCTCCTCGGGGTGCGAGCTACGAGGAGACCACAGTGAACGGCCGCGATCCTTTCAAATGCTCAGATCAGACAGGGAGAAAGAAGAGGGATGTAGACCAGTCTTCTGTAATAGAAAACCCAGAACAGAAGAAGAACAAAAAAGGAACAAAAGAAGAAGACTCGCTGTAGGTGGCTCTGGACTTGTGAGTTTCGCTGATGATGAATGGAGACTCATACGACCCCTTTATATAGGCAGTCCAGCAACGTTCGAAAACGTTTAAAAGGAAAACCGACGAATTAAACACGCCCATTAAAATTGTCGACCAATTAATTGCGCGCATTAAAATTGTAGCCGACCACTTAATCGCGCTTATTAATTAAATTAATTCACGCAACCGACCAATTAATTGGAGCTGTTTTGGAAACGTTTTTGGACGGTTCTGGAAACTTGTTGGTTTTAGAAACATTTTGAATTTGAATTTGAAATTCAAAATTAGGAGTGACAAAAAGAAACTCACACGCATGTGGGCCAAGCCCGAGCCCGCGGAAGGGGCCCAGTTGGCCCGTGGAGAGGGATTTCCACCCCCCCCCTGCGCGCGCATGCGGGCGCGCCCATGTGTGGCCCGCAGCCCGACCCGGCCGGCCCGCCTCGTGCGCAGGCGCGACGTGCGAGCGCGCACGCCCGGTTAACTAGTTTTTCCACCAGAAATCCAAGCCCACGGGTTAATGGGCTGGGCCTCGTGTGCGCGCGCGTAGGGGTGAGGCCCAACAAGTCTCAATAAAGGATTGGTGTGTCCCAATGTATAAGGTGAAAGAAAAAGTGGATATAACCGATGTGGGACTAAATTGTTGGAAAGGGAAATGGGTATACCCAATTTTTGGTCAACCAAGGAATGGGCCATATAAATGGGCCCAATACTAACAATCCCCCCCTTGACAAAAAATTGTAGGATAAAGAAATATGAATATGATCTGAGCATCTTATACCATGTAATAGGTGAAGGTACCTTTTGGGTTTGAACATTCACTTAGTGTAAACTAGATCCAACTGAGAAGCCTGAATAGACCATGTCCTTGAATTCGACCCCTTTAGCCAGAATTCACTAGTCACACACACGGTACAGGATATGGGTCCTGTTCTGCGGGGTAGCACGTTACGGCCATGTGCTCGTATCCTTTCTTGAGTGCCTTAGAGACTTAGCCCAAATCTCAAAGAACGCGGCCCCACGTCCACGCACTCATATAGGTGAGTTCTCCAGGGTGCCTGTGCGGGTCACACCCTGTCCGAAAAGGACTTGAACCCATTAAGAGCGTAAGCTCAACCTACTTCCGCTACAGTATAGTACTGTTATCATAGGGATGAGTTAGAGGAGTTTTTCCTCTACAGTACTCACAAGTTTACCAATACAGCTTCGTTAACCCCTTGAAAACCATCTTCATGGGATCTCCAATCACAATGGTAGGGAGCCCGCTGCAGGTAATTATATAATGGGCTGAAGCCCCATCCCCCTCGATGTCTCATGGACTAGTCGTTTGACAAGTCCTTTTGTGAAATGATCTGCGAGATTTCTCTCGGATCTCACAAACTCTAGAGTAATTATCCCCTGAGAAATCAGGTGTCGAATCGATTTATATCGCAAGCGCAAGTGTCTAGACATTTTCTCATTATCATTATTTTGTAATGATTTTGCAATTACAACTTTGTTGTCACATCTTATGGAAATTGCTGGAATAGGCCTTCCCATCAATGGAATCTCACTCAACAGATTCCTTAGCCATTCTGCCTCTGAGGCTGCAATATCCAACGCAATAAGCTCTGATTCCATTGTGGAACGAGCGATCACTGTCTGTTTGACAGACCTCCATGCTATTGCTGCACCACCTATCAAAAACACAAAGCCACTGGTTGATTTAATATCAACTGAATCAGAGATCCAGTTGGCGTCAGTATAACCCTCAAGTACAGGGGGAAAACCAGTATAATGCAATGAAAGAGAAATAGATCCTCGCAGGTATCTAAATACACGTGTGAGTGCAGTCCAATGCTCTTTATTAGGGTTGCTTGTGTATCTACTCAGCCTACAAACAGCATATGCAATATCAGGACGAGTGCAATTCATTAGATACATTAAACTTCCAATCATTTGTGCATATAATTCCTGTCCAACAGGTTCTCCCAAATTCTTTTTCAATTTAATTGATGAATCATATGGTGTATGCACAGGTGAATACTCATACATTTTAAATTTCTTGAGTATCTTCTCAATGTAGTGTGATTGTGAAAGTGTAATGCCAGATGAAGTTTTGACTAACTTTATTCCCAAAATTACACTAGCATGACCAAGGTCTTTCATATCGAAATTTTTAGAAAGAAAATTTTTGGTTTCTCCAATAATGTCCTGATTAGTCCCAAAAATTAAAATGTCATCAACATATAGGCAAAGTATAACACAAGTATCAGATTTCACTTTCATATAAAGACATCTGTCATACTCATTATTTTTAAAACCAAAAGAAGAGATGACCCTATCAAATTTTTCATACCACTGTTTAGGAGCTTGTTTGAGTCCGTACAGTGATTTCACAAGTTTACACACTTTCTGTTCTTGTCCAGGAACCACAAATCCTTCAGGCTGGTCCATATAGATCTCCTCATCGAGATCTCCATGTAAAAATGCGGTTTTGACATCCATCTGATGGATTTCAAGACCATGAATTGATGCTAATGCGACCAGTATCCGAATAGTGGTAATTCTAGTGACAGGGGAATATGTATCAAAATAATCCACACCATGTTTTTGTTTAAAACCCTTTGCAACTAGCCTAGCCTTGTATTTTTCAATAGAGCCATCTGGACGAAATTTTCTTTTGAAGATCCATTTACACCCAATAGTTCTACTGCCTTGAGGGAGAGCAGTAAGAACCCAAGTATTATTGTGCAAAATGGAATCAAATTCACTATTAATTGCTTCTCTCCAAAAAGGTGCATCTGGAGATGACATAGCTTCATTGAAGGTTAAGGGATCATCTTCAATGAGAAAAGTGAGGAAGTCATCTCCAAATGTTTTTTCTATTCTAGGTCTCTTACTTCTTCTTAATTCAGGTTCATTCTCAAGAGATGGAACAATGAAAGAAGAAGAAGCCCCTAGATCAGCAGATGATTTAACTTCAGAAGCTTTAGAGATAGTGGTTTTCATGGGAAAAGTATCTTCAAAAAAGACAACATCTCTAGACTCAATAATCGAGTTGGTACTGATCTCAAGGATTCCAGATTGTATGACTAAAAACCTATATGCAGCACTATGATATGCATAGCCCACAAATGCACAGTCAACTGTTTTTGGTCCTAACTTCTTCCTTTTGGGAGGAGGAATACTCACTTTTGCCAAACATCCCCAGACTTTGATGCAATTAAGGTTGGGTTTCCTACCTTTCCATAGTTCATATGGGGTTTTATCACAATCTCTAAGGGGAACCCTATTGAGAATATGACAGGCAGAATAAATGGCCTCTCCCCAAAGATTTTCAGATAAACCAGAACTTGATAACATGGAATTAACCATGTCACACAAGGTCCGATTTTTTCGTTCTGCCACACCATTGGATTGGGGTGAATAGGGAGCGGTGGTCTGATGGATGATGCCACTATCTTCACATAATTTAGAAAATTCATTCGATGTATATTCACCTCCTCGATCAGACCTAATCACCTTGATTTTTCTATCTAATTGATTTTCTACTTCTGCCTTATAAATTTTGAAATACTCTAAAGCCTCATCTTTTGTACGCAACAGATACACATAGCAAAATTTTGAAAAATCATCAATAAATGTAATGAAATATCTTTTTCCTCCTCGAGTAAGCATACCATTCATTTCACATATGTCACTATGTACTAAGCCTAACAGTTCAGAAATCCTATCAACAGATTTAAAAGGTTTTCTAGGCTGTTTCGCTTGCACACATGTATGACATTTAGAGGTTTCATTAAAATGAGATTTGGGAATCAAATCAAGAAACATCATTCTTTTTATGGTACTTACATTTATATGTCCTAAACGGGCATGCCACATATTATGAGATTCAACATTCAAAGCAGTAGTAGATAAAGGGGAAGAACATTCAAACATAATGTTTAATTTAAACAAACCATCACACACATAACCTTTTCCAACAAAGTTTTCAAATCTAGTGATTACAACTTTATTTGCTTCAAAAACAAGTTTATAACCTTGCTGTATCAACAGCGACCCACTAACTAAGTTTTTCCTCAAATCAGGAACGTGTTGCACGTTTTGAAGTGATAGGACATTTCCGGACGTGAAGAGTAGATCAACACGTCCTTCTCCAACGATACGTGCAGCAGAGTTGTTACCCATTTTCACATATCCATCAATGGCCTGATAGGAAGTAAACAAGGATCTATCAGAACAAAGGTGTATGTTTGCTCCAGTGTCTATCCACCAATCAGTAGATTGACAAGCTAAGTTTAACTCAGGATGGACAGTGACAAACCTAATTTGGGAGGAAGAGGGTGCAGGGTCATGAATCACCACATTCGCTTGGACTTTATTCTCTGAGTCCTTCTGGGTAGGATGGTTGCTCTTATTATTCAGATTTTGAGGAAGGGTCTTTCGTTTGTAGCAACTTCTTGCAATATGCCCTTTCTTCCCACACACGTAGCAACCAGCTTCATCATTGGTTTTCTTTTTAAACTGTGGCTTTACATGACCCTTAGCAGCCCCATTCTTTTTAAAAGGTTTGGACTTGGGTTTAAAACCTTCGGCTATGTGGGCTTTGGCAGAAAACTCTTTAGGAAGTTTAGACACCTTATCTTGAAGCCTATGCTCATCCTCTATCCTAATAGTGGTCAGAATATCATTCAAGACAGGTATACCTCTATGATGTTTAAGTTTGACAGCAAAATTGGACCAGGAGGGAGGCAATTTTTCAATAATAGAGTAGACAAGAAAAGTGTCATCTAGAACCATCCCATATTTCCTAATCTCATGGATAATAGTTTTCAGGTCTACGATTTGTTTCATGATAGACAGATTATCAACCATGTTAAACTTTAAAAATTTTCCAACGGCATATTTTTCTAACCCGGCATCTTCAAGACTATATTTTTTCTCGAGTTCTGTCCATAGTTCGAAAGTGCCTTTTGTTGTACAAAAAATATCATACAACTCAAGGGTTAAGGCACTCAAGATTCGACCATGGCACCGTCTGATTCAACAGTTTTTCCTTTCGGATCTGCTGTTTTATCAGTATCGGTATCCTTGGGACTGTCGGACTTAGTAAGGTCAATAGAAGTGGACTCTTTTTCAGAAAAGGACTTGGTTTCACCTAAAGCAGTTCTTAAAACAGAAATTAACCCTAGGGTGGTGAGCCAGTACCTACACTGTTGCTGCCACCTCTTAAAATTAGTACCATCAAACAAAGCCGGTTTTGCAGACAAATCCTCTACAAGTCCCATTTTTGAAAACAGCGGAATGAGGCTTGAAAAAAAAGGTTTAGGTTAAAAGCAAGCTTATTCACCGAGATTGTTGAAAAAATTCCTTTTAAAACAAGGGCAATGCCAAAACCTAGTAAAGCCACAGATTCAAACCAGTATGAAAACACAGCAAAAATATTCTGCAAACAATTAAGAGAGGATTAGAAAAACATATCAGTTTGGTGGAAGCGAGCAGAAACGCTCTGTCCTCGGTGAATAAGGCCCCCTCACGCACAGGGTTGACGGCTCCTACCACTGAGAGATACGACCACCAGGGTTATGCCTCCTCGGGGTGCGAGCTACGAGGAGACCACAGTGAACAGCCGCGATCCTTTCAGATGCTCAGATCAGACAGGGAGAAAGAAGAGGGATGTAGACCAGTCTTCTGTAATGGAAAACCCAGAACAGAAAAATTAGGAGTGACAAAAAGAAACTCACACGCATGCGGGCCAAGCCCGAGCCCGCGGAAGGGGCCCAGTTGGCCCGTGGAGAGGGATTTCCACCCCCCCCTGCGCGCGCATGTGGGCGCGCCCATGTGTGGCCCGCAGCCCGACCCGGCCTGGCCCGCCTCGTGCGCACGCCCGGTTAACTAGTTTTTCCACCAGAAATCCAAGCCCACGGGTTAATGGGCTGGGCCTCGTGTGCGCGCGCGTAGGGGTGGGGCCCAACAAGTCTCAATAAAGGATTGGTGTGTCCCAATGTGTAAGGTGAAAGAAAAAAGTGGATATAACCGATGTGGGACTAAATTGTTAGAAAGGGAAATGGGTATACCCAATTTTTGGTCAACCAAGGAATGGCCATATAAATGGGCCCAATACTAACAATAACCACTCATGTACATCATCATCTTCCCACTTCACTGCAACACCAAAAAAATTCTGAACGATAAATAGAGGATCATGATGGAACTCCACACCATCCCTTTTGCCTTCATCAGGTTGGGTGGTTGCTGATCCGATGATGAAAGCCTGAAAATATGAGATAATGGTAAATGTTGAAGCATATATAGCAGTTTCCTGATCACGTGTCACGGTATCCATGCAAGCCCATCCCCTTCCTCTTCTTCATCCCCTTCCACACTTTGGTCGCGTCTTCGATGATATCGTATGCACTCCAATCATGAATTTGAGAAGTAAAAAAAAAGTGATTGATGATATACTAAATGAAATAAATCGAAGACCTATATATGAGCATTTAAATTTACATAATACATACAAGTATAGTGCTCTTTGTGCTTGTAGTTTGTCATCGATATCATACCAAAAATATCATCTTGAGTATTTGGTACGTAAGAGGAAGAAGACGGTTCACACAGTTCATGGACTTTGGGTGGCTCTGAGTCATTTGAATTATACGGAAGTCCATTGTGTGCCCTTCATATGATCTTTTCTTTCTCCAACCTTAATTCGATTCCATGTATGTGCTTCGGGTATAGGTTCATCATGACTTTGACAACCATGTCATCTTCGATAGGGACAACCACACTCATTCCAGATGGGTGGGATACATTATTATAATGACTTGGATCATTTTTTGTCAGTCCATACATTATTTGAAGTAAATCATGTACATAACCTTTTTATTTATGATGGTAGCTTTTTGAGAACCAGCATCGTTGGTTGAACACTTTCCGTCTTCAACTATTCTTCCATTAAAATTGAACATGTTAACGGTACATCATATTTTTTCATCTTAAACAACACATTACAACATTATAAAATTTTTAACACATTTTAAAGATCATTAATAAAATCTCATGACTATAATAATATTTAAAAAAATACTGTGGATTTAAACTCTAAATTTCTTTCTACAAAATAAACTTTTCGAACAACCACATTTTCAAGTTTTAAATATTACCTTGTTATATGAGAGCTTGAGTGAAGTATTTGGAAAACAGCCCCTAGTAAGAATGAGTGAGAGGGTGTGGTTTAATTTTGGGGGGAAATCATGAGAGAGAAACATGATGGGGGCATGAAATTCAGGTGGGGGTTAAAAGGACCGGAGATGTGAAACATTAACGTTTTTGTCCATTGTGGGTGACGTGTGGTTCCTCACGCCCAGGCAAACCAGATGCCCAGTCAATGCGCCATGTAGACACATTCAAGGCCAGTTTTGCATTGAAAACTGGCCTGGGACTAAGCCTATATATATCAACGGGTTGGGTCGGGGTGGATGACCTGACCTGTTTTAATTATCGAGTTCATTGGGTCAGATACTTTATGTTTTTTATCAGGCCCGGGTCAAGATCCAGGTCAACCCAAAGATAGGCATAGGTCAGACCAAGAGAAGTCGAATGATGTCAATGGAAATAACATGTATATATCTAGCTCATTGATAGGCATAGGTCGGGTCATTTAAAATAAATTAACACAAACACATAAAAATCAAATCTACTTTTTAAAGTCTGAAGTTACAACAACATCCAAAATAAATCATGCAACAAACCAACCAAATTATACAAACTTAAAAGTTAATTATTCAAAACACTTAAATAAATTAATCAAAGTTACACAAACACATTGCATTATTAAGTTTACTACATATTAAACAATCAAGTTCTTGCAAGTATGAACTTATATATAAAACGGTGGAGTCTCAGATCCATATGATCGGATCAGGGTGGACCTGAACATTACCCGGAAATGGTTTGGAACCAACCTGTTGACAGGCTGGGCCAGACATAAAATTAAATTTTGTGTTTTTGTGATTAATGGTGAAAATTGCTCTTGGGGGTTGGGTTTGCAACATGGTGGGGTAGTTTTTTTTTATGTTTCATGTTGTTTTCTTCATATAAAATTTGTCCAAAACCCTGTGAAATTGGATCGAAGATTTCAATAAGTAAATTTTTTTTTTTGGGTGGGTGATAAGAGTATATATTTGCTTGGCGTGATTCCGACTTTTTTCTAAAAAAAACATTTTATAGGATAAGTTCCGGAGAAAAGGTCAAATCTAATGTTAGATACATAGCAAAACTTCACAGAAAATGTTGTATTTATGTTATTTGTGCACCAAAAATATAAAATTTGATATTCCAAGGGTAAGATTAAAATTAAAAAATAAAAAAGTTTTCTGAAATTTACTTATTTGCATATATTTTTCACAAAGACTTGATGGAAGATGGTTAAGACCATCAGAGATTAAGGCAACATTTGATTGCACAGTTGGATAGTTTTTGCTTTGGAATGAAGCTACTTCTACAATCGTATGACCAAATAGAAAAATTGAAACAGTTTCCTACATATAGATTTCAAGTAAATAATACCTAAAAGTTATAATTTCCAAAAGCTGAGGGAAGACAGCTTCCTACATAATCAGTTTTAAACTTAACGTTTGTAAAAAATCAGTTTTGCAATCCCGCTACCAAACGCTACCGGAGGGTACGTTTTCATCACAAATAAGCTAGATGAACGTATCTCATCACAAATTTCACAAATTTGACACATCGATAGTCGTATAAAACCAAGAAAGAAAACAATGTGATAGATATGGTAAATTGAAAGGTGGAACTAGCAAACATAGGTCAGGTCAGGGAGACTTGGTCGACTTCATCAAGTGGTGGATGGAGAGATATCACCTAACCAAGGAAGGGGACCTGTTTTACCAAAAATAAAAGAAATATATCATTTCCAAGACGTGATAAAAAAAAATGTATGAGAATGACAACCGGAGCATGCAAAAACCCTTATCTCACATCCCTGGCAGGTGAGTGAAGACCATAGCTTATTTACACAGTGGGAAAGAACATAACGAAGAGGCACACATTATACTGCTAAATGTCTACTATTAAATACACCATGACTATACATTTATACAATTTCATTTTTGCCTCACCCAGCATTTCACTTCTTTAAGGTGATGGCCATTGTTTATCACAATCAGCTCAACTTTACCATCATAGGTGTTGGTTTGCATCTCTGACAACAAACACGCGTATAGCCTATACATTGACGGACAAAGCCTTCTCATGACTAGAAGGATCAGCAATGTTGATAGCATAATAACTACTTATCAATAATGTTTTTTTACCTCTCACAGTGCAACAGATGTCACGGATGAGAAGGCAGTGTCCACATGGATACTGGGACCGGATGCCCTGTGGGACCACTACGGATGTCAGGCACGGTGGAAATGAGGTCAATGTCAGGAACCTCCAATGTCAGCAGTGATGTTGTTCCCATCAGTATCTATAATCTGTTGATGTACAGGTACGACAATAAGCGGCTCCACGATGGACCCCAATGATGCCCCATTATCCGAAAAGGAGGTCCTGTGTCGAGGTTTCAGAAAGAAACCAACACCACATGCAGGACGATCATCCCCCTCGCACCAGGCTGCCGACTCACTTCCCTTCTCAGTCACCAAGCTCCAGGAGATAATTGGCTGTCCCTCTGTGGTCAAGTACAGCGCAGAGACCCTCCATCTGTGGCGAGTAAGCGAGGACAAGTACAGTGCCACCTCCCTCAGACAATGTCTCTGCTTGGCACGACCAAAATGTACTGGCTGTGTCAAACATTGGAATGATGAAGTGGACACCCCGATGCAGGCATACACTGTAGGCTCGGCGCAGAGGCTCACAGGGCTATATCATGCTCAGTACCATATATATGCTGTGTTCTACTGCCATGTGACATATTATCCCTCTGAAAGGGGAGGACAGGACAAAACGAGGCTAGATCTCTTAGAAAATGTACATAGGAAAGCTAACTGAAATTATATCCAAGTAGATTCTGAAAGCTTACCAGTGCATAAGAAGGGATATCAGCAACTTGCATGCAGGGAGGAAAACCGTTGCATTGCTCATCCACAGTTGCTATTTAAAGGAATTCCTGAAGAATCCATGTATCAGGAAGCATCTAACTGGAAAGGTTCCAATGAGCCCCATGTTTTTCCAACTTTCAATTTCACGTGCAGAGGAACTGCAAATTCAAAAATAAAGATGCCATCAGTTAAAAATCTCTGAATTACTTATGGGGTAATGTAGTATCAACAATTTAGCCATATAATACCAAGAAGCATGACAGCACTTTCCATGCAAACTTGCAGCAATTTCCCAGCCTCCCTTACTACTGACGGATCAGCTTCGAGTACTAGTTCGTCATGTACCTAAGACGAGTACCAGATAAAATTTATAACAAATAAATCAAGCCTTAACTCAAAAGGATACCAGTACCATATGTGGCATGAAAGGCAAAAGAAAAAGGGCAATTTATATAAAAACACACATGCACACTCCTTAACTAAGGCTGCAGTTTATGCCTTCAATATTATGTCCAATGTTCAAACTGCGAAGCCATGAGATGAAGCAAATCATATAGAATTCAGAAGTAAAATTGAAAACCTGCAAAAGAATTCGGCAGCGGCCTTTAAGCATCGAAAACTCTGCAGCAAACTCTGTGCTGGTGTTAAGTGTGTCACATCGATCAACAACCAAATTATAAATGCTTATCATTGCCACCTTGATTATATCAGCAGCAGAACCCTGAAAAGCAAGGGCATTCAACTCTGAGTAAAAAATAATGAAATGCGCATCATGAATATTACAGAAATAGTGCATATTGCGCTACCTGACATATGGAATTCACCGCTTGTCTTTGAGCTTTAGCTTTTTCTTTATTGCTCCCAAACTTTATTTTTGTTAAATATCGCTTCCTGCCCTTAAGAGTTTGCACATACCTGCACACAAAACTCTTTCAAAACATTTTACAAAAAGAGAGTGGGTGACACAAAGCAAACAAAGTTTTTCCTCAATGGTAGAGGTTATATTTTAATTGGCAAAATCATCAATAAAACATAATAACTAACAATAATAATAGTGCAGAAGGGGTATATTTGACAAGTCTGAAGATTTGGATGAATATTGTAATGGAAAAAAGCGAAGTATACAAAAAAGTAACAAGGAGATACACTAATATGTTGAATTTGTTGAAGGAAACTTTATGAGCGTCAAATAATATTCAAACAACAAACAAACATGTAAAACTTGGCCTACTGAATATAGGATATGCTTGTCATTCAAATACTATGGTTTTAAGTTTAATTTGTTTCACTGCCAGGAGATATAACACATTTTCCTAGCTGGATTAGCACAACTTGGCCTACTGCATGTAGGATATGTTTGTGTCACTCAAATACTATGGTTTAAAGTTTAATTTGTTTCATTGCCAACTCATCACAACAAATTGAACGTAGTTGATCCTACCCAACAGATTATGCCCGATGTCCAACAACTGAGGCACTTATGTTTATGGCACAATCTTCCCCGAAACAGATATCAATGCTTTTATGATCACTAGTTAATGTACATGTGCGTTGCATATGAACAACTTTGTTGAAATATAATGAACAAATATTAATTGAAATTATAGGTTTATCTTGTGAATTATTATAATTAGTTGTTAAAGTTTGTCTACCTCAATCATGTATATATAATTTTTCAATACAGTGTCGATAAAGTTTCTGGTAATGCGCTAAGTTTTATATTGTTGTTAGAGATGTGAGTAGTTTGATGTATCAATCTGTCATATCCAACAAATCTCACGACAAGCACACAAACATTGTTTCTAACAAAACAATATGCATTCTACACTAAGAGAATTAAAATAATAAAAAAAGAAATTTCTAATAATGAATCAAAGAATAATAAAAAGTCAAACCCAAAATCTAACATGTTGTAAGCTAAGTAGAATATGAATACATAAACAAAACACACAAGCATATAGAAAAAAGAAGTAGAGAAATATTTTTATTTACTATTTATTGGTTATGGAATACATTACAAACCCCTAAATTTATAGAGTCTATGGAGATAACTCAAAGATTGGATGTTACAAGTAATATGAGTTGGGGGTACATAATGGGGTGTTAAAGAGATGGGGGGTTAGGGAAGTGAAGAGAAAGGGGTTATGGAGAAAGTTGTGGGAGTTGAAGTAGTGGTGGTTATTCACAATATTCACAATAATATAGATATATTAAATTTATTAAATTGTGAATATAATGAAGTTGCATATATTAAATTTAGACATATAGTAATGTCATTGATTGTGAAGAATGTTAAAGGGTAAATATGAATAAATGTATAAATTAAAATAAATGTATAAATTAAATACATTAAACACATTATTTGATTTCAATGAATTTGAAAGGGTAAATATGTCTAATCAAATATCATTTGGGATAGGAATATATTTTCATGAATTGGTAAGGGTAAATATGTCCAATGAATGTTTTTCATTGATTGATACTTTTATAGGTAGTATAGATGTAACAAAAGGATACTACAAGAGTAGCACAAAATTGTCACAAGAAAACAGAAATTATCAGAATAACAGAACACTGATAGCGTACACAAGCAGAGGGAAAGGATAATTTTATTATGTATTGGAACAAATGAAAATTACAGCAAATGTAAAGGTCATTAGAAAAATGATACTTAACATGCATAAATAGCAGCTAGTGTTTAGTCAGCAAATATTAAGAAAAACAAACTGCAAATCATTTCAGTAATGAAAAACTACAAATCATCCCAAAACCATCATCTGGTTATTCAAATAACAAGAAAGTTCTTTGTTCATTCAAAAGAATAATGAACTTACCCAGTATGATAGCAAGATAAAACTGCTTCATCCAGCCAGTCTGAAACTCCAGGAAAAGACTTTTTAAAGTTGTGGATTTTTTCTTGAGCTTCATCTGAACTGCAGTCTAGTTGTGCTGCAAGGGATTTAGCACCCATTCCATAAAGGATCCCATATACTAGTCTTTTTGTCTGGTCTCTCTCTGACGAGGTGATTGAAGATTCTGGTTTACCAATCCATTTTGCAGCCAACATATTAAACACATCACCATCTGGTCTGCTGAGAAGTTCAATCAATATTGGATCCTTTGAGAAATGAGCCATCAACCGTAATTCAATTTGAGAATAATCTGCTGTGACAATCAACCAGTTATCCTGGATAAAAAAGTGTACAGATTATTGAAAATTTAATTATGTAATATAAAAATAAAAATTACTGAAAAGAAATATAAACTTGATCATACCTCTGTAGGAGTAAAGAAATCACGTGCATTGATCTCAAATTTATCAATACTTGAAGAACCTGTTTTGCTTGTATCCATAGGATGATGAATTGTGAAGCTTACTTCATGCTCAACACACTGCAAACATGAAACATACACAGAACACTCAAATAACCTATTTACTATAAATCCATAGAGGATAGGATCCACATGTCATGCAACAACAAAAACCTGAAGATTAGGTTCCTCCATGGAAAGCCTTCCAGTAGCTGTTGAGGTTTGAAGCCAATGACCCTGTATTATATACTTTTGTGATTTCACACATAGTTTAGATCTTGAACACAATGATCCCAGAGTACTATTTAAGAGCTTTGCCAGTGTCCTGTGCTCTTTAATCACTGGAATTATGGGATGCTGATTCCTGGAAAAAGCCTCACTTAACTGTAAGGCCTGATCAATATATAAACACAAATTTATATACTATTGATGAAGGCAGGATACATTCATGGATCAAAAATACCTGCTTGTATTTCATTTCATCTATATTTAAACTACTTTTTTTAAGAAAAAAATGATTTTGGAGATTTATATTTAAACTATTTCTGCAGGTTATTTTACCATAATACTAGTAAAAAAATCTCAAACAACATGGCGATGTCATCCCATGCGTGTAACCATCTCATTTTTAGGGGAACCAGAGGGGAACCAGAGTGTATGTGGAAAATCAGAAAATGTATGGGATATAGTGATTAATCTTATTGAAGATCAGGGACATGTGTGTGCAGGGGCTAATAGAGTTCTTTTTATACAAGGAAAATTGTAGTTGAAGAGTAGGGAGATTGTAAGGTTTGGCCATGGCAGATTCCTCCTCTACCATGCCTTCCCTTATATGCTCTGGGCATTTGCTTTGGTATTTTGAATAAAATCAAGGCTCTTGCCTACCATTAAATAAAATAAAAAAAGAAAAGAAAAAGGATGTCATCATTATTGTAATTGGAGAGTCAACTAACAAATTAAACATGTAATGCCTACAATTAAATTGTTCTAAATTAACATATAATATGCATGCAACATTCTGCTATGTTAAAAATACATCACGAACTTGGAGTTGCATCCATTTAATTTCATAATAAGAATGACTTTTACCCTCTAATGGTTTAACCATTGACAGTTAAATGTCTTACCCCTATTTAATTTCATAATAAGAATGATTTTTACCCTCTAACCATTGATAGTTAAATGTCTCACTCCTATTTGTAGATATGACTCATCCCCAAGATGATACCATTTTACACCCGACCCCACAAATGTTACTTCAAAGAGGTGAATACAATTGTAATCTTCTGAATGAATCTTGAGGGGCAAAAGAACCAGATAACAGCTGTTTGAATGATATTTTTCATGCAATAACTCAGATAAATAGAAATCATAGACCATCTAGAATATTCGATCACTCATTAATAGCACCATCGAGAAAATAAATTTCTAATTTCATCAAAATAACCAATGGATTATTCATATTAAATTTCATTAAGAATAATTCAGCTGCATAGAGATGGATATAAATCAAAAGCGAACGAGGATCATGATACCTTAGTAGATCTAAGCAATGCTTGTCTGTGCTAGGGTGTTCCTTCCCTTTATTATAACCCTCAGGTATGGGCAACTTTAAATGCTTAAACAATACAAAGGCAATGTCTGCAGACGAATAAAGCGAAAAGCTTATGCCAGCAAGACCATAAGCTTCATTCTGAAGTTCCCTTAGCTTTTTTCCTAATACGTGCCTTGCCCGCAGACATGCCTCCATGTCCACTCCTATGCCCCAGAGCTCCATATATGCGAGAACTTTAACCTACAATACATGCTTAAACATTTACTAAACAATAAATTTCTGAGAAGTACATTGATTACAGAATTTAGTGACATTAAAATCATGATTAGCAGAAAATCACTATCACAATCACAAAAAAAATTACCAACGGATTTTCAATGCTAACAAATGCCCCAACCAGGTCTTCAGAGACGAGCAATTTCCATAAAACAGAATACAGAGCACGTATCTGTGCAACACGGCGACAACAACCATTATGTGCAGCCCTTCGCATCTGATTTCTCCACCTACCATCCCTAGTTGCAGCAGCTGCAGCCTCACTGGATAACCTCTTTTTTACCACCTATATCAGATTTTTATATCAAGGAACTCAGAGTGTCATGACGAGTCATAAAGATGTGATTCATATAATGTTTTACTATTTGAATGAATCAACAAATAGTAAGGATCCAGGAAAGAATTCAGCAAATTATTGAGAACTTGACTAGATTCATATATAAAGATCAGGGACATTTCTAATTTGGGGAGATACCTTTTCCAGATTTGGAGTAGAGATGCTCTCTTCGTCTGGCCAAAGGATCCATGTCACAACACACATGTCAATTGAGCCATGTGCTGATATGGGAGGCAACAAAATGCATGAATTGTCCAATAGTTCAAAGCCACTTTGGTCTTTCTCTTCAAAGGTAAGGCCAGTGAATCTTTGAAGGGATATCGCAGGATATTTGAGGGCCTGAAGTTGCACTTTCAAGTTCCACATAACTATTCTGACATCACTCTGCTCCATGATCTTAACTATCCTCTTCCATCTCTGTTTAATAACATTCCACATATAATTTGGCGCTCTTTCAGTTGCATCATCAGCAATCCCACAGACAGAATCACGAGTTTCACTTAATTTCTTGCTAGAAGATACCAATTCTTTAGAAAGGTTCACATAGTACACAGTGGAACCCTCCCAACAGACAGCCATGCCAAGGATTTCAAATGGAATAGGGAATTCAGTCCAGATGTTTTTGTAAAATGGACGTCAAAATAAAATTCTCTAGTTGCTTCCCACTGATCCAAAAAAGAATCAAATCCACCTAATACATTAGCTGAACTAACAGGACCTTTATCAGAAGTGTGGCCACTATTACAACCTAATTCACTTAGAATGCCCTTGGGCTCATGTTCATGGTCAAGGCTACCAACCCTGTCTATTTTTCCAAAATTTTTGAGTTCTTCCACTTTCTTTGTAACATTGTGGCCATGGTTGTTCAATGTAAATCTAGCTAAGCTCACTTCTGTAGACCCAGAGGCGATATCCAATTTTTTAGGTAATGCATCAACAACAGCCAATGGAGAATCTTCAGATGTTTTATTCCTGAATTCTGCAGTCATATTCACTTGTACATCTTTCTTAAGCTCCAGATCACCAAAGCAAGGCTTATTCCCCTCAATGGTAGATTCCCTGCTGCTATCTTTACTGGAAGAGTTCTCAACAACAGAAGACAAAATATTTGGTGGAAATTGAGGAACCTGAATACCAAGTGTTTTGTAAGCTGAGAAAACAGCAACCCTTGCCTCTTCTGCTTGGTCAAGAACTATCTTGCGAGCACCATTTTTTATCTTCTTGGCTATCCCTAACTGCATGTGTCGTGAAGATGAAGTTTCTGAATACCCAAAACCATAATGTCATCCACTAGTTGATAGGTAATAAATACAAAGAGTATTGTATTGAAAAGCACTAGAAAATCATGTGAATTAAAGGAAAAATGCAGCACAGAAAATCCAGAAAGGCAGTGATGTATCACATATTATGGCATATATTCATATTTTTAAAAATTAATCACTTGAAAGGGAATATAGAAAACAAGCAAGAACTAGGCATGAATATGTGAGATTGAGAATGAAACAACATTTTCCAACAGACCAATAATATATAGAAGAATCGTAGCAGCAACAAGACTAATGTCCATAAAATTCTTGCAGTGAACTGTAACTTGCTCCTATAGTAAAGTTTTTCCATACTGAACATATCGGTCCAATGCATCCAATAAAGATGAAAATGGACAAGAAACACCTGTACCAACAGATTGCAGGCATTGAATTTTATGTTGAATCATGTACAGGTGTACTTCATTGCAGTAATGAAAAAGGTATATAAAACATTTTTTTCCTGAAAAACAGACTCATACTTTGCAATAAAGGAACCAACATGTAACGCAAGTATACTGCTGATTGTTTAATAAAAAAAGTATATGCACATTGTCCATACATGAAGATAAGAGATGGATAAACATGTCTACAAAAAATACAGAGGCATGAACCGAATATGTAAGTTTCTCATCCAGAAAAAAAGAAACACATGCAGAGCTATCCTACAGGTCAGGCAACTATTCAACAAAAAAAAACCCTCATAGTAGAATAAAATTATATGGTATTAAGTATTAACACTTTAAATACCACCTTGTGCAGCCCATGAAGAATATTCAAAAAGTGCTTTTGCCAATTCTGACACAGATGCTTCTGCTATTGAAAGGGCAGTGCGTAATCCAGCTTTATATAGGGCCCTCGCTCGAGAACCCTAGAAAAAACCAATGCAAAAATTTAGAGGTTTCAAGTAGAAAAAACAATAATGAAGTGACCATAAGAGAAGCACTTTCATAGTAAAATTATAACAGCTTATCTGATCAATCATGTTATTGATAAAAAAAAATCTTCACCTTAACATATGGTATGGTAGTGAGCTCTGCAATCTCTGCTCTGACTCCAAATGAAACCCTGTTTTGAAACTTGGCTACCAGTCCTTCCAGATCCTGCCAACCAAGTCTCTCACAAAATGTAGAAACCATTGAAGCAAATCTACCAGCATTTTCTTGCAAAGCCTGGATCATGCCTCTAGCAACTTTGAAAGCTTCACAAACATCAACCACTGGTACCTCCTGATCCAGAAACATAAAAAGGTAGACATCGGTGAAAAAGCAATTACATTATAAATATTAGAATAATTTAAATTCCTAGATCCATCAACATATCCAAATGAAAATGGGGGTCAGAGAGCTGAGATGGATCGACTCAGCTCAAAGTGTGGTTCTATTCAAGCAAAGCTTAACTCAATTTCTGGCTCATGAGCCAAGCTGCCCGGCAGGATTCTGCTCAAGAATCAGACATTTACATTGTTTCCCACATCTGGACATATTCTATATATGTTTTATTGATATGGAGGTGCCTTGTTTGACTCCCCATATGTGTCCCTATCAACACACATCTGTGCCCTAACAACACACATCTGTGCCATTTTTACATTAGTTTACATCGAGAAGTTCTATGACCTTTTCACAGGAGGGTTAAGAGTGAAACAAAGTAATATATGACAGTGCCTATATTTATCATCTGGCAACTACGAGGAGGCACTAAATCCTGCTGAATATGACCACTACAATGTAGCAATGTACAGAATTCGGACTGCCCTAAAACTGCAATAAGAATTTAGATGTACACTAGAGTTAATGACATGCTGTCCTTATGACCACTACAATTTAGCAATGTACAGAATTCGGACAGCCCTAAAACTGCAATAAGAATTTAGATGTACACCAGAGTTAATGACATGGTGTCCTGTCACATTTTGTGAGAGAACCAGAAAGCAAAGGACAACAGACAATTAAACTAACAAAATGAAGCTTCAACATATGATATAATAATGCTGATTAAAACCATCACTTATCTCACAAAGTGAAAACAACAAAAGGGGTTGCAAAAATATAAACTTTTAACAAATTAAAAAAAAAGAGGTAGGGGGACACCTGCACAAGCCTTGACAACATCAAGGCAACAAAAAAACGTTTGCACACACGGAGGGCTTGGTCATCTGAAAACTTGCTCTGGTCACCGGATGAGGTTCGAATTTTCAAAGTCCCATGGATCAATTTCTTATTTCCTCTCAATCTATCCGAGAGGTGCACAGGTGCACCATGAGCCATGCGCATCAAAAAAGGTTCTACTACACCAACTCGACTGCCAACAGACTGCATTTCACAGGTTCAGAATAATCCCAAGATGGAAAAATAAAGGTCAGCTGAAAAAATAGAATTTATAAGAGTCAAATATCATATATTTTATTTTTAACATATTTACGGACATGTTCCCATATCCATATTTTGGAGAGTGTGTCTCGGAACACCTTGTATCCATGTCCAAAACAACATGCCCTTGTTGTGAAGCCATTACGTATGGATTCATATTTGATGTTCTTATAGCTATTTGGTCAATGAATGCAACCCTACAATAAATTGGCCATCCAATCTCATCTACACCAAACATTATTTCAAGTTTCGGAAATTTGATTATGTTGCAAGATCCACATTTAGTATGATTTTACCAAGCTAATATCACCCCAAGCTATAAGCATCTTTTATTTCATTGAAAGATGCATATACTATGTTTTTTTCTAAGAAAAGACAATGTAATAACATAAAACTTCTTCTATAAAATGATTATGTGAGAACCCTTATGCATCAAAATGGTTTCAAAGATATGTGAGCGAGCCCTTGGGATTCTAGTGCATTAGCCACCATCATCTATGTTGGGATCAATCAAATGAGACATCTCTGAGAAAGTGCAATCATGCACCTGACTTGACAATCAGATATGTCAAAAAACGTACAGAAAAAATTTACCTGGTCAAGGGCAGATAATTCCATAAACCTCTCATAGTACAGCTCCCAATCTGGCTCAATATCAACATTTATGGGCGTCACTAAGTAAACCATATGTAAATCAGATGCAAGAACAAATCCTTCCCTTGCCCTTGAAAGATCATCCAGCACGACCTACATAGGTAAGATTAGCTTCTTAATTTTTTTCCAAAAAAAAGGGCAAGATAAGCAAGAAAAGAATAGAAAATTTCCGAGAGAAAGATATCAAGAAACAAGCATTGAAATGTGTTACAAGTGATTCTTCAGGACTGAGCGAACTTCCAAAAGCTGCACGACCCAGAGGTGTAGTGCTGTATACCCGGGTTTCTTCATTCCACTCCAGAAATTTCCTATGGCATAGCCATCGAAGTGAATCTTGAGCTGATTTTACAACATCTTCAAACGGTTTGGTAGAATTGAGGAGGGTGCAACGAACATATCGATGAATGTCGTTTGCAGTTTGAACAATGCCACCAGCCATAACCTCCAAGATTGCATGTGTCATCCCATTCTTGTCTTCAGATAAGCAAGATTGCAAAGGGGGACAGCTATCGTTGAGAATGGATGCAATCTTTTTTACTTCTTCTGACTTGCAGATTAGTATCTGACAGTAAAGAGAAGCAGACATCAAAAATCTATGTGATCAAGCACATTGAGGAGCATCACGAATCAGAGAGACCATGCAATTTCACATTAAATATAACATTAAATCTGATAAGAAAAACCAGTGAGATGTACCCAAGTTGAGTGGAGGTTCATGCTATTAAATCAGACAAATTTTAAAAAAGAGTAAAACAAAAGTAGTAGCATACGCTTTCGCCCTTTCGTGTCTATTCCAGTCCGTCCAGCACGACCAGCCATTTGTCTATATCTCATTCCATCAATAAGATCACGGCCAATTCTGGGTTGTCGAAATATAACCCTTCTAGCTGGCAAGTTAACACCTGCAGCTAAGGTCGATGTTGCAGTTAACATGCGTACAAGTCCTTTACGATAGCAAGTTTCCACAATCTCTCTTTCCTCAACCTGTTCATAGCAAAACTCTCTCCAATTAAAATTGCAATCAAGTAAATCCATGCACTCAGATAACATTCTTAATACACAACAAGTCTACCATAAAATAGGAAAAAGGAAAACTTAAAATATCATCCCAGTGCCACAATCTAGACAGATGAGAAGCCATACTGTGAGACCAGCATGGTGATAGCCAACACCAGAAGGGAGGGTCTCCTCTAGTACAGGGTCCAACCCAGCTGGACACCTCCGCAGAGCTTCAAGGACTGAGGAAACATCCCCATATTCACAAACACCTTCTCGAGAGGTGAAGGCAATTTTTTTGAGATACTTTGAAATATGCCTTGCAGTTGATTCACATGCTTTGCGACTTGAACAAAATAACAACACAGAGTGTCCTTCTTGTACAACCTGTGGGACAGTCATTAATAAATATTTGTCAATGACCGACATCAAATACAGTCCTTCAGCTATAGGAGAACCACTGTGACAAAGGGCACAAAGATGTACAGAATAACAAGTCATGATGATGGATACCTCATTACACAATTCCACTATGTGGTCTGGGTCTTTACCTCCGAGATCAGCAGTTTTAGATAATTTCCGAACAACTTCCATCTTCTTGTTAAAAATAGTGTTTCCAACTTTTATATATTCCTCTAGAGGAACAGGCCGGAAATCAGTCTGATATAGAGCTGCCTGCACATACCATCATAACTGATCAGCATCAACCCAGATGCAGTGTGATGAGAATTGAGATTATGAAATTCTTTGTTATTTATGATATTTTTGTTGTTATGATTTCTTTTGATTTTTGTAAGACCCAAACAAAGTAGTAGGACAGGATTTGGAGCTATTACTTATTATGGTGTTTTTTTAGTTAAGTAGGGAGTTTAAAGTAGATTTAGCCTTTTAAAGTTGTTTTATATTTGAGTGTTGTTACACTAAGTTTTTTTCTCAATCCAAAACACAATCCTATATACCACATTAAAAATACAGTGAAGCATATATCTCGTTAGATGTTGTATATACCTCATTAAATATTTTTTTACACTTACTAAAAATGGATTCATTCAACTCAAAATGGAGTGATGTTCACTTTTTATCAAAGCATATACCTCATTGGATGATGTTTTCTATTTTAAAAAAATAAAAGCATGTGAGGTATGAGTTTTGGTTGGTGAATGTGACTTGAGTCTAACATTTTCCTTTTTATTTAAGTTCATGTATGGCAGCCTGATAGTTTCAACTTTCAATTGATTTTAAGAGTTATAATGAAATATTGACCTCACTTGCCTATATTTTCATCTCTTTCTTCTCTTGTTTTCCTCCTTATATTTGTCCTAAGTCATTTTGCATTAGAGAGAAAATCCAGATCATCTAGGTCTATCATTTTGTTAAATGTGTTAGATTATATATCAGTTTGTTATTATATTAGTTTGTTATGATATTAGTTTGTTAGTGTGTTAGACGTGTAACACTATCTTGTACTATTATATAAATGGTTTTAATCCCTCTCTAATAGAAGGGTTTTAGGGTTTCATTATTATTTTCTCTCTTATTTCTAACATGGTATCAGAGCCAACTCTGAAACCCTAGATCTACATAAGTTTCTCTTCTTCCCCGCTCCGATTGGGGTGTCTTCAATCGGAGCGGGGATGACTTTTAACCATCGTCTTTGCGGTCGTCTCCGTCGTCCCCATCACACACCGTTGTCGTTTTCTCATCCTTGGATCTCTTTCTTCCTTGAGATCCGCGTACATCGTGTCGTCGTCGTCCCACTCGCACGTCCTCACCGTTGTGCATGCGCCGTCCCCGCTGATTCATCACTATCGTCATCCTCGGCACATCAAAAAAAATCCCTAAATTGGGTTTCGTGGAGTCCTCATCAGCAGCAGCAAAAAAAAAAAGTTGACTTCGCGTATGATTTTGTGGACCAAGTGACCCGCCAACCCGTGGACTCTTCAACCCGCTCGCCCGTAGACCCATCTACCCGCAGACCCACTGCATCGCTCTGCCCCGGCACGGCCTCGTACTGCCATACGTTCGTGCGCCACCGGCCACCCCGTCTGCGTGCGCTTGTCTCCGTGTGCCGTCGTTGAATTCGCGCACTGTCGTCTCATTCGTCGTCATCTCTGCGTGCCATCATCTTCGAACGTCGTCGTCGTTCTTGTTCTCTTCTTTGGATCTCCTTCTTTTTGAGATCCGTCGTCGTCGTCGTCGTTCGCCAAGTGGCATTCTTCTTGAGATCTGCCATCGTCGTCGTTCGCCAAGTGGTGTCTTCTTTTAATGCAGCATTGCTGCCTCCACACACGTCTTTTTTATGTGCACTCGTTATTCTTCTCTTCCTTAGATCTCTATTTTCCTTGAGATCCGCACTCATCGCGCCGTCGTCGTCATTCGTTACATTTCGCCATCAACATTTGCAGTGTTGCAGAAAGGCCTCGTTAAGCTTCGCCATCAGCGTTTGCAGTGTTGCAAAAAGGCATCATGACTGATCTGATCTAGTGGACCACCAATTCCGATAGACTCAAGAAGAGCAGGAGTGACTCTGACAGACTCAAAAGAGCGGGAGCGATGCTGACAGACTCAAAAAGAGAGGGAGCAAAGTGATAGATTCCAAAAGACAGATGGTGACCACAAAGTGCCCTTCAGAGTTTGGGAGGGGTGTTGAATAAGTATTAGCGGTGTTTTTAGTGTTTCTAGTTTAATGGTATTCCAATTTATTGATTGGAGTTTTTGTTAAGATTTTAATTTATCATCTTTGTGCAAACTCCCATGTTTGGAATGAGAATAAACCCCGGATAACCCCGGATAGAAATTTTGTTGTGTTTGGAAAGCCCGAATAACCCCAGATAAAGTATGCCAGAATAAACTGGTATAAAGTGGTATATAGATTCTAATCAACCCCTAGAATAAAAATTATTCTAGGTTATTCCATTCAAAGAATATGTGGGCCCACTTTCAAATCAACTGTCAACACCTCTTATAAATCACATGTCAAATCAACTATCATTATTTATTTACCTTTTATAAATCTTTATTCATACTTTATTCACATTTTACCCAAACAACAAAACATTTATTCTTACGTTTACCAATGAGAATAATTCAAAACACAACCAAACACAAAATCAATTTATCCTTATTTATACTCACTTATGCCAGAATAACTGTATACCCAAGAATAAGTCATATTCTATATCCAAACGGGGTTATGGGTACTACCCTTCAGAGTTTGGAAGAGGGTGTTAAATGTGTTAAATTATATATCAGTTTGTTATGATATTAGTTTGTTAGTATGTTACACGTGTAACACTATCTTGTACTATTATATAAAGGGCTTTAGTCCCTCTCTAATAGAAGATTTTAGGGTTTCATTATTATTCTCTCTTATTTCTAACAATCTTCATCTTACCTTCCTATTCCTTTCTATTCTTCAACTTTTTTTAGTTTCTTCATATGATTTCCTTCTCTTTCTGGCTCCTGTCATCATCGGGACCGCCCCTCCTCATATTGACAACCATCTTCTTCACCACCCCCCCACTTTCAATTTCCGTTAATCTAACTATCGAGATCCACCTCTACCACCACACATCCTATCACCCATGAACATCGAGTTTCCATCATTGCTTATCTCCCATAATCCGGGTCCACCATTGGAAACTTGCCGCCTACTCTAGTTGTTACGCCTATCATCCGCAAAATCTCCATGAAGGAGAGTTAAAACCATAAACTTCATGGCCGCCACCCTTTTTCTTCTCCCTTGTCTATCAGGTCAAAGATGTAACCTAACACAGTAACACCTCCCACTTCCTTGGACCAACCCCATTTTCCCAAACCCTCCACTCACTGACCCGCTTTAATCGACCAACCTGGCTGGGTGACCAACCAAATTTGACCAGGCTGAAAGAGAAAAGAAAAGAAAATATCATATATATCTCAAAAAACAGAAAATGCAGAGATTTCAGTAAAAATCTTAGAAAATTCTTAATACAAAAAAAAAAAAAAAAAAAAAAACAGAATCCCTAAGAAATTATTAGAAGTCTTCTTTTGCATTGGATAACTTTCAGAGAACTGTTGGATATCAGAGACTTTATCATCATGTACCTAGTTTATTGTCCAACAACTCACTTTAGCAATGGAAACCTTTCATGAGAATCTACCTGTAATCTAAGTTTGACCGTATAGGTTTCATATGATTTCAAAACTCACAAATAGTCCATTGAATGATATTGATCAATGTCAACAATAGTGTCATTGTGAGAAAACTAACATAAAGAAATCTTAATACGCACAATGGTTTATAAGTTTGCTAATCATGTAAAATTTCATAAGCAATTTTTTCAGCATTTACATTATCCTGAATTGTATAAATAAACAATTTTCCTTTATACAAATGTGGATAAATTTTAGTTAGATAAAATCAGATAGATTGTAATTATCATTCGATTCATTACTTTCTTAGACTAGGTTGGGTAGCCTGAGATTACTATGATCCACATAATAAAATCAGAGACAGATAGATTGCAATTCCTTTAGATGAATTCAACAAAAAAAAAATTATACTTTTACATACCTGAAGCCAATCAGCAACGGCTGCTACATTTGGCATGGTTGCACTCATTCCAACAATTTGCAAACCAAGAGCGTCAGATCTCCCACTACTTGTAGCTGAATTCCCACTGTTAGAAGATTCTACATTTCCTTCACCAGCTGCGTAACGAAGCTTAGTCAACATGAGTTCCAAGAGATACCCACGTGTTTGATCACCAACCTGTAAAACATTATGATGAAATATAGTATGATTACATGAAGACCCTTGATGAAAGCAGCAAACAAGAAGCATACTTAATGATAAGAACCAATGGTAGAACTGTAGAAGAAAACTCCTAAAGGAAAGAAGCACAGACTGTATTATTAAAATGAAGAACCCATTGATGCTAATTTATTTCACATTTTGAAAACAAAAAGGTTCAAGGAAATGTCTATTTTAATCCTTTTCGCATCTCCCTCATCTCCTTTGTTCGGGGGCTTTTAATTAATAAAAGTTCCTATCCTTATTCAAAAAAAAAAAAAAATTTTGCATCCACTGCAAATTCTATAGCTGTTTGGTAAGATACAAAAGTTCATCAATTGGGACTGTTAAAAAATCACTTTCTCCGGCTAATATTTACACAGATTCTAAAAGAAATTCAGCTCAAATACAATTGAGAAATCATGAGATATTTAAAATAGAATAAGATAGCAATTTGTAATTTTCATCTAAAAGATGTTGGCTACATGAAAACAGAACCAAATGCTTTGCAGCTGAAGAACATTGGGATATAGGCATGCATCAACAAATAATCTCCACGAGTTAAGTACGCTCAGCTGAGATTCAGCAACCATGTCCATACCTTGCTGAACAGTGACAAACTTCCTGATTAAACAGTACATTGACTGTTCCAGAAAACTTGGAAACAAAGTAAATATAAAGGGAAACTACAAACTTACAAGAAACTTTATCATAAAATGTTAAAAGGCAAGCATATACATTATTATTCTAAAACAAATTCCAATGAGGCAACTGAAATAGAAACAAATAGAAATGAGAATGATGATTTAAAGTAGTATATTACAAATATGATGATTAAAGAAGTTTAGAGAACCCCTGCATTTCACTAAAATCATTAATGAACAATTCACAAACAAAATAACCTCTGGCGAAATTTATCATGGTAACATAGAATGAAGGACAGAAAATCAGATACCTGAACAAAGTGTGTACATTATCTCATGAACCACGTGCAAAGCATGTCTGCAAAAACAATGTACAACTTATATTCTCTTTAGATTAATTGTGTGTGTACAACATATAACCTATGTTGGTAAAATATTTTGAACCAGTAATCATAGATTTATTCCTAATTAAAGTCAAACCTATAAATCCAACTCATCTCACTGCAATTTAACAAAATTTAATATCTGCAATACTTCCACTAAGGCAGGTCTTTCCTCACAACTTATCTGGATCTTCATCCTACAGGTGTGAACTTTTTTTAAGGAACTACAGATGCCAACTTTGACTTTCATTAATGTCTGGATACCATTATACATGGGCAGCTCATTCCAACTTATCACCTGGATCTTCAATCTACAAATGCTCTATTACCAATGTGCATTGGCTTTCATTGACTATGACTGAAGAACTAGTCAATCCATCAATAGTCCATTGTATCGTATAATTGGATAACCATGATGCTTGGTAGATGTCTCATGCACACCAACCAACAAAAGAAAACTCACCACCAAAACACCAAAACCTGAAACTAACAGCTCAGTCAGGCATACAAAAAGATATGTGAGGTGGAACACTACATTTTCATCTATGTTAACAAGAGTATTACTTCATTCTTAAATCTAAACTCACCCTGACCGATATTCACAAGACAGTGATCTTGACTAAAATATTATCATATAGTATTTAATACCCACCCTATGAGAACTTCATGAGTATTAGGTGAGTATAGCAATGGAGACACCACAGTAGTACAAATTATGTATACAAGTATTCATCTCACAGTGAAGGGATACCAGAAAGAGCATCTCTGAAGCTAATGCAGTATGAATAACAAAAGAGGGGGAGATTCAGCAGTAAATATGAGGAATAGAGAGAATATGTAAGACCATTCACCTCCATAAGAAGCACAAAAAAGAAAATGTATAGATAAATAATGAAGACACGACAGCCCATCCGGCAAGGTCCAATGAGAGAGGATTTACCATATGAAGTTCATCTATCACTATAACACCAATTTCAGAGAGGCGGCCCTCTTCCAACAACCTATTAAGTAAAGAATTTGCCTTCTCAATTGTACAGACGGCTATAGATGTATCTTTTGGAAGTGATCCCCCACCCTGAATGCCATAAAAACTACGAACATGCTTGCCGAGTGGCTCCAGAAGTACTTCCAAATGTTCAGCCTGCAATAAATAAGGTAGTTGTGGTGATTGAAATACATAAGCAAAGTAAGGTGGAAGCTGCAAAAAGAGAAAGGAACACCTTCTCTGCACATATTGATACATATGGAAGGACAAGCAGTGCCATTTTTCCGGTTGTTATCACTCGACGCAGCATCAAGATTTCAGCCACAAAACTCTTCCCAGCACTGTTGCACAGATAGGTTAGGCGTGTCAAACAAACCAGGAAAGAATATAAATCCATAGACATGTCACAAGTTCAGCATAGTGTCAAACCAAATCTCAAATTTCCTGTCATGATGTAATCCTACTCAGTAAACAAACTTCTGATGCTACAGATCATTATCACAGAGAAAGAACTCATAATCATTTAAGAATATTTTTTACAAAGCACAGAACTCTGTAAATTTTAATGGACGTACAAAAAGAAAAGCAAATGAAACAAGAATCTAATGACAAATCTGGAAAACTTACAAGAAATAATTTTTATCATTGATTAATATTATATTCACTTATGTATCCTGCTCAGCCACAGATAATTCCGTATCATATTTACTAAATTCAATGATAATTGATGTTGTTTGCAGTATTTGTGCCCAATTATCTGAATTCTTCCAATCTCCGCCGCCAAACATTCAGCCCCAGAATCTTTCTTTTATTGCAGCCACTTCGTCCACCATAGTAAAATTTAAGGAGTCCACTCATGACACATTTATGGAACTACACATTTTACGAGTTCTATTTTTTGGCAAAAGGCATCCATTTGTAGGCTGCTCAATTGTCAATCTAGAGACTAGAATCAGTAAGAGACATTTCAAAATACCTAATGCAAATTCAGACAAGTAGATATTTTCATGTTAATATGAGATTCTACTTTATTAATACAAGAATGAAAATTGGCATTAATGAAGTAACACAGCTTTATCTCTTAAATCTTCATGGAACAGATCATCATTTATTTATGTTTTCCTGTACTTTATCAACCTATTTTTAGTATCACGAATCATCATATCTCAGAAAAAGATATGATAGAAGTTGAATGGAATCTCCCTACAATCTAATTGTACTGCTTGGATCTAATCTTTTAATGGGACAGGCCATCCAACTTTTATCAAATCTTTTTTCTTATAAAACTTATAAGCCTTTTTTTACTGTCATAAAGAACATCATATCTGACACAGCTTTCTCCTACTATCTAATTGTATGGTTTGACTCTAATTTCCACAAGCTATCCAACTTTGATCGTTATAAGAAAAACATTCCTCAAACAGTTATCCTTCAGGCTTCTCAGCCACCTCTATCACAATTTTCCCTGTTATCATTTGGAATTGATCTAAAGAAACCCATAACTAGTTGTAACTTCTAACTACTCTGCTCTAGTCAATTCTCCTGCCTCTTTCATTCATTAGTCACGTGCAAAGGGTATGTTATATAAATAGAAAATAAAAATATATAAGGTTAATGAGATAATTTGAAGAGAACTACATTTGACATATCTAATCCGAATGGTTTTCAAAAAAAAAATATTACATGTGAGGCAAAAAGCACATGTCAGGTTTTTATGAAGAAATACCTTGTAGATGCACAGTAAACCAGATTTCTATTGTCCAATACACCATCTACCTGCAGACATTCGACCTACATGACATGTGCATTTTGTTGTCAGCAAGATCTCCTATAAATAAGTAATGAAGAACTGAAATAGAGGATCATAATATTATTTTATCTGCTAACTGAAAGAAAAAAAAACATGCCTACACATGCACACAGCAATTTTTTCCCACTAATGGAGTCGGGTAATTCAATTTCTTGAGATTATACAAAATGACCAATGATATAGACTATAGAGTAGATGTCATATGGAAAGGAGTAATATAACCATGAACAAACATTGAAATATCATATCTCAAAGCGAAGGGAGAAATTAAATAGCAAAAGAAGGGGGAGGGGAGCTTCAGATTGTGCTAAAGGATGAAAAGTAACACACTCGCCTTCAACAAAACCAGTGCATAATAAGTGAAGGGAGATAATTTTCTACACGAGATTTTTCTTTCACACACATAAAAATTCAGTTGTCACACACAATCTGATTAAAGAATAAAACAAAGCTATAACTCAGCAATCCACTTAACATTCTTTTTTAATGAAAAAAAAAATGACAGTTCATTTGACATTGTTTAGACTTTAGATAGTAAAAAAATGTAAGAACCATTTGATACGACTAAATTTTATAGCTTACCTGCCAAGGATAAAGTTTTGAAATGCCTTTTTTCATATAGGCGTTGCATATTTCAGGAGGAAGCCAACTACCAAGCTTTAAACTATCATCTATAGGCACAGCACTTGATGGCGAACAATTTTCATCTAGTTTTGGTGAAAAGATTTCATCCACTTTCCCAATATCACTGCGGTGGTCCTTGAATTTTTGCACAGCCTCACATGCAACATGGCAAGGTTGAGGAAGTAAACTTTTACTGCTATCCATAATGCTTGTGCCATTCCTATCTGACATCAAAGCTTTGGTCCCATCCACCTGTAACCTTGAGTCATGGTCTATAATGTGGGGTAGTGATGGTGGGTTGTTGTGATCAATATCAAAAGTTATGGGTTGCAGAGACCTGTTCTGACCCTTGGATCCTTGAACTCCACAACGGGTTAAAATGCTGGAGCTCTGAAGCCTTTTACGGTTGGCAGATTCCTGGGCAGATAAGACACCCCCTCTATCTCTATGTACAACACTCTCCATTTGTGCACAGAGGACTGGTGTGCACCATCCTCCTTTAAACTCTTCTCCTCCAGTGAGAAGTCAATATGCTTAACTGGAAATGGGGATAGCTCACTGCATTCAATGACCACAGATGACTTAGTATGTGCATGTCCAATGCATGCATTAGAACCCAGATGCCTGACTTGCTCACAATCATCTCTCACAAGCGAGGACACATCATTGGCACCCAGAGAAGAAGATACTTTCTTTAGTAATTGATTACTGGAGCTTCCACTTTTCAGAAGGGTCAGATCCTCTGGCATGTCCTTAGGGATATCATGTTGCTCCGCAACTTGAACTAAACATTTGTTGGCCGGATCATGTAAACATTCAGCAACCTGGATGGCTTCATTCCAGAATTCCTCTCCGGGAGAAAACATGGAACTTCGGGATGCTGATTTAGGAGTTTCATGAGGCCTGCTGATACTACGTGTTGGACGAGGAGGAGGACCAGGAGTGCAGCATTCTATCACATGTGTGCCTGAGTTAGGAATGTTGCTGTATTTTCTCAATCCCGTGTTACCGTCAATGCTCTTGTTAAGAAGCTCCGTTTGCCTTATAATAGTTGTTCCTGAACCCTGGCCAGCTTCCAACTAAAAAAAATCAGTTTGTAGAATAATGCTACTAGAATCTGACATGGATTCTGTGGACAAATACCTCAGGATCCCGTAGACGATGAACGGCAGTTTCTCCACAGTCGATGCTGCCCTTCACGTCTTCTGGGTCATTTTGATCAGAACACGAGCCAGCAGCATCTGTTTCAACATGATCATGATCTGACACACACTGCTTCTTCATGCAAATCTTACCGTTTGCAGCCAGAAGGGAAGGACTCCCATTTCTCTTGCTGCTGTTCGGAGCGTGCTCTGACAGTGAAGTTAAAGCAGAGGGAAGCTCTCTGTTTAAAGTAAAGAAGGATGAAAGAATTACTGTAGGAAGCACTAGGCATTGTAAAAGAACATAAAAAAATTGTAAAGACAGTCATAAGAACATATACCTGCAATACAAAGACAAAAAGTCTGCAGCGAATTTCTTGAGTTCTCGGTTCCCATCCCCAGACTCGACAACAGGCTTCTGCAAGATATCAGACACGCCAACAGAGACATTACCTGCATCGACCATAGTATCGGGAGGCGCAACTTGCTGAACCCCTTTCAAGCCTTCATTGCCCTCCTCACGCTCAACTTGAGAAGCACGGGTGATCTCTGATGCCAGATTCCTCTTGACCGCACGACCGGGACTCGACAAAGCACCATCACTGCGCCTACCGGGAGGGATGGCATCAGGGGAACTGACAAGGTAGCTGTCCAGGGTGCCCTTGACATCCGGGGATCCATCTTGCAAGACACCATCGGATCTCTTGGCGTTTGAGTAGGGCGATCTTTGTTTCCTCTTCTTTGAAGCGAAAAACTGGAGGAGGACAAACTCGATTATTCATTCGGATCAGATGAACCCATTTTTTTAAAAGTTAAAAATAATGATAATCATAACATCAATCTCAGAATGTATGGGTGCAAAAAAAAAAAGGGAGATGGGCATCAAGAATCTAGGGTTTCGAAAAAGAAAAAAAGGAGGAAGTGGTGGATGAAGAGGGAGAGGGAGTGGGTAGACCTGATCGATGCGCTTTCGAGGAGAACCCGACGAAGACGCCATGACCGGTCTAGAGATCCAATGAAAGGAGGGGCTCTCTGGATTCAAAATTCGAAAATGTTCTGCTGGTGCATAGAAGGGGAATATGTGGGCCTGGGCCTTGTCCAAACTCTCTTGGGCTAGACTCAAATTCCTTTTTTTTACCAACCAAAATACTGTTCAATATACCTCGGTAGAATCGAGTGAAGCATCATTAAACGATGTATATGTCTTGTTAATTTTTTTCTTACACTTACTAAAAATAGTTACATTCAATTCAAAATTAAGTGATATACATTTTTTATAAAAATATACCATATTAGATGATTTAATTCGATGAGATAAAAAGTTCATCAATTTTGTTCATATTTACGTTTATCAAAATTAGGATAAAAAGTTGACATAAATGATATCATAACCTTTTGATGGAACAAAATCCTTATTTTTATTTTAAAATTAAGACAACTATTTGCAATTTAATTATTTTTTATATGAAACAGGAATAAATTATCCTTCTACTCACTTATCTCTATAATGACTCTTTACTCTATCACTTATCCCCTTGTCAAATCAGCCCAAAAAAATATGTTCAAGATACAAAGAAGAAATCAACAATATATATTCAAGATCAAGTTGTAGGAGGATGGGTTCCAGGGGAAAACCAATGGGCCTCAAGTGAAGAGTAGTCTATCTGTCGTCACTCTTCACCCCCATCTTTCATAAGAAGAAAGACATTCTATATGGTATTAGATACCATTAGTAGTGAATTGCATACTTATTTAAGTACAAATATGGATTTTTGCTTGTCTTGCGAGCAGTGGCTAGCCTGGTAGAGGACACCCTCCCCCACGGGGGAGGCATAGGGTTCTAATCTTGTTAGCAGCAAGATAGGCAAAAACAATGGTAACAATCCAACTGGGCTTGTGTCATGGGCCACGCGGCCCAGTTTAATCAGTACTTCTAGCCCTTAGGTAGGGGTGGTAAATGAGCCGAATGAGCCGAGTTTTGACCTGCTCATGTTTGGCTCGGCTCGGGACCAAGCTTCATTTCATGTTCAAGCTTGACTCATTGGGTTAGTGAAAAGCTCGGCTTGGCTCGTTTGTTAAACAAGCCAAGCTGAAGCTTGAATCAAGACTCGGCTCGGGCTCGTTTAACTAAAAAAACCTTGTTTAGCATTTGAAAAGTCACATTTCACAAATCATAACACCTTATACATATGAAAATAACATAAACTCGGGCTCAGGCTCGGTTCGGGCTCGGCTCGTTTCCTTTTTTTCTATTAAGTAAACGAGCTCGTCCAGGCTCGGGCTCGGCTCGTTTACAAACCGAGTTTTAAAAATTTTTCAAGCTCGGCTCATTTATCTAATCGAACGAGTCTGAACGAGCTTTAACAGAGCCGAGCCTGAGCTGCTCGGCTCGTTTACCAGCCCTACCCTTAGGGGCTTTTCTACTAAAAAAAATATATGGATTGTTGCATGTAGAAAGACACTTTATGTGAACTTGTCAAGTGCTGTTTAGAACCCTCTCTTCTCCTCTTTCTATCTCTTCTGGCATTTTGGATTTCTGTTAAGATGTTAAATTATTTTCAAGTTCCTGCTGTTCCACTTCAGTCTGGATGGGTTTGGTGGTGTATGTAGGTTAACTGTATAGATTTTTTTTTGTTTCTTAAATTTGTTACTTTAAAATCATGCATCACTACTATTTATATATCATCTAATGAATGTCCATGTGAAATGATTAGAAAAGCATATTGTTAGTAAACCTATCAATTGGTCAGGTCAGGGTGGATCCAGATCCGACTCGTTTTAATTGTCGGGTCTTTTAAATATTTTACGTCTATTATCGGGCCCGAATTGATCCATTGAAAGATATAGGTCAAACTAGAAGAGGCCGAACTTGGAGAGGTCGAGAAATGTAAATGAAAATAACATATATATGTCTAGACCATTGACAGACCTAGGTCGGACCATTTAAAATAAATTAACATAAACACATAAAAATTTAATCTACTTTTTAAAGTTTACAAGTTACAACAACACCCAAAATAAATCATGCGACAAACCAATCAATCATACAAATTCAAGTTAATTTTCAAAACACTAAAATAAGTTAGCCAAAGTTACATAAGCGCAATGCATTACTAAGTTTACTACATATTAAATAACCAAGTTCTTGCAGTATGAGTTTATATATAAAACAGCCGGGTCTCGGGTTCATAGGATCGGGTCAGGGTGAACTAGGACCTCATCCGATTTTATGTTTGGATCCACTAGGTCGGATAAATTACATGTGTAACCGGTCCGGGTCGGGTTAGGTCCAGGTCTGAACCTAACCCATTGACAGGCCTAATTGTTAGATGCGTCTCACCAATCTTTTTCTAAGTCACTTTTATGGTCCTTATTTCCATGTATCTCATATTCTCATAACAGTACTTGAAATTCGAAAAAGAATGTATTCAGTCTTTTTTACAATTGTTTTTGTAGACCAGGCAAATATTCATATGAATTGAATTCATAATTTTTTATCCACAAACAAAACAAAACTTCAAGTGATACTAATAAACATTGTCATCATTCATGACGCAGTATACGGTTGCCCATTCTTGCTTTCTTGGAAGGGAAAATAAAGTTGAGACTCACATGTGACCTGTAAAAAAATTTAAAATTTTATTTGAAATGATCACTTCATTTTCATTTTGAAACATTTTTTAAAAAGTTGAATACGAGAAAGTTATATTTTTCAAAAAGAAGAATTGTAATTCTCTATTAAAATAATAAAACTAACCCCCAAACAATCAGAGCTTCAAGTGATATTAATAAACAGTGTTATCATTCATGACGTAGTGTAAGGTTGCCCATTCTTACTTTCCTAGAAGTGGGAATAAAGTTGAGACTATAAGAAGATTAAAAATTTTGTTTGAAATGTTCAATTCATTTTCATTTTGAATCATTTATGAAAAAATAAAAATGACTTTTAAAATTCATAATTTTTGACCCACAACCAAACAAAGCTTCAAGTGATACTGATAAACATGGTCATTATTGATGACGTAGTGTACAGTTGTCCATTTTTACTTATATGGAAGGAGATATAAAGTTGAGACTCACATGTGACTCGTAAGAAAATTTAATTTTTTTTTAAATGCTCAATTCATTTTCATTTTAAAACAAATGCTTTTGAAAAAATAAAATTTTAAAATTCATAATTTTTTATGCACAAATAAACAGAGCTTCATGTGATACTAATAAACATGGTCATCATTCATAACGCAGTGTATGGTTGCCCATTCTTACATTCCTGGAAGGGGAAATAAAGTTGAGAATCACATGTGACTGGTAAGAAAATTTTATTTGAAATGTTTAATTCATTTTCATTTTGAAACATTTTGATAAAAAATAAAACTGACATTTAAAATTCATAATTTTTTTACTCACAAACAAACAAAGCTTAAAGTGATACTAATAAACATGGTCATCATTTATGACGGAGTGTACGGTTGCCCATTCTTACTTTCCTGAAAGGGGAAACAAAGTTGAGACTCACATGTGACTTGTAAGAAAATTTAAAATTTTGTTTGAAATACTCAATTCATTTTCATTTTGAAACATTTTCATTTATATTTTTGAGAAAAAAGAATTGTAATTCTCTATTAGAGTCACGACACTCACTTTTAAAATTCATAATTTTTTACTCACAAACAATGTTTCAAATGATACTAAAAATGGATTTTTAGTTTTAAGTCCCCGTAAACTATAGGATTTAACAATCAATTCTTCACTTCTTCATATTTTAGTTTTAGTCCCTACATTTAAATGATAATTTAAGAATAAGTGCCTGGAAGGGACCTATTCCTAAATTATTAAGTTTGCTTTTTAGTCCATGGGAGGGACCTATTCCTAAATTATCATTTAAATGTAGGGACTAAAATCAAAATATGAAGAAGTGAGGGATCAATCGCTAAATTCTATAGTTTACGGAGACTTAAAACTAAAAATCCCTACTAAAAAAACAGTCATCATTCATGTCGCAGTGTACGCATGCTAAGCCTGTCAATTATCCAAAAAATATCCGCATCCGATCCGAATCCGTATCCGAAAACGCAGAAAATATCTGATATCTGAAAAATCTGTATCCGTAACTATCCAATCCGAAATAACATAGTTGTATACATATATTATATTATTTGATATTTAAGATTGGTATGATCCCTTAGATCTGATCCAAGGGCTCATGTTTATCACACATATAAATTAACTTTTAGAGTTTACACACACCCATCCCAAGCGGCCGCCTCTTCAACCCCATTGTATACTCTCTCACCATCACCTTCACCTCCACTAGTCGCCCCCTTTCAATCTCCACCTCCACCAGTTGCCACCCTTTCTATCTTTTCCGATATATGCACTCTTCATTTCTTCTTCTTCTTCTCCTCTCCCCCCCCCCCCCCCTCTCTATTTTTCACGATTTGAAGAAAGGAGCTTGCGATGAAACAAGCTCACAAGAATGGCATCAAGAATCCCTGCTGTCACCGCCACATCTCCACACCTTCACAGCAGAGGAACCTTTCGCCCACCACGGCACCACCTCCTCCTTTAATGGGTTCTTGATTTCTTGTTTCAATAGGTTTTGATTAACACCATCTATTCATCTTAAAATGACACCATTTTGGGTTAATTTTGATTGTTTTGATGTGAGTTTTTTTTTTATCATCAATATCATCTATTCACCATGTCTATTTGTTTCAGATCAATATCATACATCTATTCATCGTATTTAATGGCTTCTTGTTTCAATAGGTTTTGAATTATTCGTATGATATTAGTGTGATTTAAATCCATATCTGATGTGTGTTTGTTCTTGGGGTTTTAATTCAACAATTGGTATCAGATCCAAAATACACAAGTATTCAGATTGATTTGGGTTTTTTAGGCTTTGGGATTCTTTCGTCACATATATATGGTTTTGATTTGAGTTTTTTGAAACCCTATTTTCATGTATGTTCTATTTTGATTAAAGATTTAAGTTTAGTTTTATTTGAGATTTCTTGGAACCTTGTTTTGATTTAAATCATACATGCTCAAATCATGTTTGATAGAATATTTTTTTGTTTGAGATATTAGGATCTATGCTTGTGAATTTTTAATTTTAAGTCAATTTTTTAACTTTAAATGAAAATATGTTATATGTTTAATTAATTATTTATTAATTTCAGATATTTTAGATAACTATCTGAATCCGTATCCAAAATTTCAGATCGAATACGGATACACTTTTTAAATATCCGTCGGATATGAATACGGATACGGACACATTTCTTTTTTCGGATATGGATTCGGATATGACCATATTCGCTTCATATCCGCTCCGTTGACAGGCTAAACGCATGCCCATTCTTACTTTCTTGGAAGGGAAAATAAAATTCAAACTCACATGTAACTTGTAAGAAAATTTAAAATTTTGATTGAAATGCTCAATTTGAAGAAAAAAAAAAGAATGCATGAAAGTTATATTTTTTAGAAAGAAGATTTGTAATTCTCTATTGGAATCATAAAACTTATTTTTAAAGTGTATTTATTAATTTCAGATATTTTAGATAACTATCTGAATCCGTATCCAAAATTTCAGATCGAATACGGATACACTTTTTAAATATCCGTCGGATATGAATACGGATACGGACACATTTCTTTTTTCGGATATGGATTCGGATATGACCATATTCGCTTCATATCCGCTCCGTTGACAGGCTAAACGCATGCCCATTCTTACTTTCTTGGAAGGGAAAATAAAATTCAAACTCACATGTAACTTGTAAGAAAATTTAAAATTTTGATTGAAATGCTCAATTTGAAAAAAAAAAAAGAATGCATGAAAGTTATATTTTTTAGAAAGAAGATTTGTAATTCTCTATTGGAATCATAAAACTTATTTTTAAAGTGTATTTGTACCAAAAAAAAAAAATGAAAATCTTCACTCACTATCTAAAAACATTGTGTTTGTGTCAAACTCATTGAAAAAAAATTCTAATATTTTCTTTGTTATTTTCTCTTATTAGAAGATTTAGGAAAATTTCCTAACCTAAGAAAATGAAATAATCTAATTTTTATTTATTTTTTTATCATTTTTAATCACTTTATATAATATATAAACAACACGTTTTATTTTCTATTATTTTTTATCACATACATAGACGTTACTTTGTTTATTATTTATTATTTTTTATTATTTTAAACATTATACGTATATTTGTATATTTATTTTTTTTTAATTCTATTTTATATTATTATTAATTTGATGAATAATTACAAATAATAATAAAGACCCCACATTAAAATATGTTGCGTTATATTTCATGGCTGGCAGCCTGGCACGCATAGGTGATGATAGCACTCAGCAAAATACTTTTACACAAAAAAAAAAAAAAAAAAAAAAAAATCAATTTACAATACTGAATCATAAAGCCATTTAAAGAGGGGTGCTTTAAATGAGATATCATTTCGATGTGACAAGAACCGCTGCAAAAAATTCTGGCTGGTCTCTGAGAGGTTATAATTCAAAGATTTTTAGTTTGATTTTATATCAGGATTTTGATAAATTCAGATAAAAGAAAAAGATAGATACAAAATTGTCTTTACAATACCGTTTGGACATTATGAGTAGAATGTGTTACCATTTGGGTTAAAAAATGCACCCTCAAAATTTTAAAACATAATGAATGAAATATTTAATCATTATGGATCATTTTCCATTGTTTATATCGATGATATACTGATATTTTCTGAAAACATAGATAAACATTGGAAACATCTTAATATTTTCCTTAGAATTGTAAAACAAAATGGTCTGGTGGTATCAGCCAAGAAGATAAAACTCTTCCAAACCACAGTTCAATTTTTAGGATATAAAATATCTGAGAATGATATTTCACCCATAAAAAGGGCAATAGATTTTGCAGATAAATTCACAGATAGCATAAAAGATAAGAAACAACTTCAAATGTTTCTTTGTTGTCTTAACTACGTATCAAACTTTTATACAAATATAGTTCTGGACAGGAAACATTTTTCCAACAGACTAAACAAAAACCCTACACTTTGGATCATAGAACATATCCATGCAGTCCAAAGGAAGACTTCAACATGTTTGTTCATAACCCTACAAGACACTCATTTTTAGGGTTTGTTTAAAACAAAGTAGTAATATCTTTAATATCTGAGATCCTACTTTTAGGGGATAAGGTGTTCATAACCTTGAAATATATCCTATAACTAAGGTTTATATTTAAAGTGTCATTAGTAAGGTGGTCATACCACTCTTCTCTAATCGGGCCTTATTCTTTTTTGGGTATAGTGTTGAAAAATCACTTTCTTTTATCATTATTTTTTTAAGAATAAAAATTATGTTTTATGATCTCTTTATCTATTTCATAGTCATCATTTTCACTTATAGTGGGCATGTACGATTCAGTGGGATCATAGACCTATTTATTGGGCAAAGCTATTCCCACTACCTAAGTTATCATTTCCCACTACCCTAAATTACGAAAATGCTATTATTTTTTATTTTTTTTTCACCCTTTCCCACTACCCAGTTCGACAGCGTCCAGTCGAAGTGTTCTTCACCGGGACGACAGAGGTCTATCGAACTGTATGAATAAGTGTCGACAGAGGCCCAGTCGAAGTGTGTTTCATTAGGACGACAGAGATCCGTCGATCTGTCTGAGCAAGTGTCGACACGGATGTGTCGAACCCTTCAAAACAACACATTTCTTCTAAGAATCAATCACTTATACAATCATTTAAGTCCTTATGAAAAACAAAAAATGTTATTTAAGTTATTTAACTCTTTTTTAAAATCATTTATATATATATATATATATATATATATATATATATATATATATATATTATTTAAGTATAAGAAACAAAAATATCAAACAAATAGTTATTTGGATCAAATAAACAGTAAACATTTCTTATAGACAAAAAACATTATTTTCTTTTCTAAACAAGTGGAGTCTTTTCTAAATAGACTCCATTTGTTTAGAAAAGAAAATAATGTTTTTTTCTATATGAAATGCCTACTGTTTATTTGGTTCAAATAACTCTTTGTTTGATATTTTTATTTTTTATACTTAAATAAATATATATGTGAATGATTTTCAAAAAGACTTAAATAACTTAAATGACATTTTGCTTTTCATAAGAACTTAAATGATTGTATAAGTAACTGATTCTTAGAAGAATGTTATTGTTTTGAAGGGTTCGACACATCCATGTCGACATTTGCTCAGACAGATCGACGGATCTCTGTCGTCCTTGTGAAACACACTTCGACTGGGCCTCTGTCGACACTTATTTACACAGTTCGACAGACCTTTGTCGTCCCGATAAAGAACACTTCGACTGGACGCTGTCGAACTGGGTAGTGGGAAAGGGTGACAAAAAAAATAAAAAAATAATAGCATTTTCGTAATTTCGGGTAGTGGGAAAATTAAGTCGGATAGTGGGTCTATCGGTATCCCTATTTATTTATTTTCTCATTCCATACTAACTATTGCTTTTTCCTGAACTTGTCAGTCTTTTCTTTCTTTTCATTTTTCTGCATCTTTCCTTCTTTCTAATAAATGACTTTATTATCAATTCTTTTGTCCTTTTGCGGATGATATTGGATAAATACATTTATTTTTTATTTAATAACTTTCAATTAAAATATAAATAATTCATCACCCATTTTTTTAAAAAAATTTGATACATGTAACTTTTAATATACACTGGTCATGAAAATGAAAAATAAAGTACACATTTTACAATCCAAACAACCTATTAAAAGTATGTGAATATCCATATTAACCTCTCTTTTTTTTTAATATTCATATAACCCCCTATAAAAAAAATTTGACTAAAAACCCCCTATATTTTCTTGTAGATAAATATTTAAGTTTTTGAATTAGCTTTTTATCAAATTTTAATAATATTCTACATGTATTCTATCTAAAAGTGTTACAAGTGCGTTTATCTAAATGACTCATGAGATTTTAAAAAAAAAATCAATATAATCACTCTAAATGATCAAAATGTTCCCCATAAAAAAAATCTCAGAATGTTTCTTCTTCGATGTATTAAGAATAAATTATTGTATATCGTTTGGTTAACCATACATAAGTTTTAGGGTTTTTTACATGTATACAATAAAAAAAATATGGTATTTATTTTTATACCATCACAAATAACGTATTTATTTATATACCATTAGAATATTTCTTAATATAAAAATTTGCCCATTTTTTATCCCTTTTAACCAAAATAGGCCTTAACTATCGTTAATTTCTTAACCAAGAAATAAAATTAACAAAAATAACCTTAATATATAATTTTTTTTATAATGTAAATAATTAAACATAATAACCTAATTTATTTTATGTTCTTTCTAAATTAATCGTGAGCCATTCACCCTTACTTCTTCTTTCCTTTTCTTCCAATTAAGATCTAATTTGAATTTTGTAATATGTATTATTAATTTTTCTCAAAATAATTTTATTTCATTTTTATTACTGTAAGCATTAATAATTATTACATTTATGCTAATAAATAGTTTTTATGATTTTTTTTTATTTTAGATGAAATTTATCATCTTCATGTTAAAATTAATATCTTTTATTTTAATAAATATTGTATTGGGTAAGGTTAAATATGCAAAAAAAAGAGGGTAATTTGGTCTTTTCTTCAAGTCTTTAACGGTTTTAATAAAAATTTGGATGTAAGTTAACTAGAATGATAAATATACATAAGTTTATTTGAAGTGGTATAAAATTAAATAGCATGTTTTTTAATGGTATACATGCAAAAAACCCTAAGTTTTAACTAGATAAGTTTTTTGCTTAACCATGAAATTTTTTAAAATTTTACAAGATTTAATCCCTTGACCTCTTTTATATAGGTGGGAAGTGTTGCTGATTTAACTAAAACTCGATTAGCGTTAAATTCATTTCTTAAACTTGGTATTGTTGTGCTTTGGAGATCATTCATTTATTTGGTACATTTCAATTTTGTATTATAGCATTCCATGTTTCTTGTACATGTATTGTACTTTTTTTTACTTGTGTGCCCTTTAATGATTATTATAATAGATTATTTACCCCCATATACTTTGTTTTGTTAGTGACCTGTGACATGAGTGAAACAATAATTTAGAACCTAACCATCATGTATCTTGTCCTTCTCAATATCAAATATTATTCCAAGGTTTAAGAGGCTACAAGCACTGATAGTAGATGCCGAGAAGTCCCCAGGGGCCACATTGTCATCCCTTGGTCACATGCACAAAGGAATCAAGCTCGGATACTTTTAGCCCGTGACATAAGTTATTTTTAAATAAATAATTATTTCAATATAGATAATAAATAAATAATTTTTTATTTGATCGTGTTTTTAGTTATTTTCATTTGAAAATATAATAATGAAGATTGAGCCCTGTTACATGCAATCCTCGTGGACAATCTGTTTATCTCATTAAAATTATTTACATTCATTAAAAATAGGTTCATTTAATTATGGTGCGATATTCATTTTTCATAAAAGCATGTGCTTCATTAAATCACGTTTGCTAATTTTAAAATACTAGAACACGTGCGGACTTAAACTGACTATCTCTAACATTATGTTAGAAACTTTTATATAAAGTTTGGGTTTCCCCCCATTTTTTTATTCAAAAGAGTTCAAATAAGTTTCAAATGTTTTAAAATGTTTTAGAGGGAAAAAATATGTGTTCCCTCTATTTGTTTTAGTGGATTTTGTATTTTGTATTTGGTATTTGGTCTTCGACCTTTGGCCTTTGGCCTTTGGTCTTTGGTCTTTGGGCTTGGGCTTGGGCTCGGGCTTGGGCTTGGGTTCGAGTTCGGGTTCTGGGTCTGGAAGAGATAACAGAGATAGAGAGCTTTCGTCTCAGTCGTAACAGTCGCCGCGACGCGATCTGTAACCGCCGTGATTAGGGCGACGCGATTCGTAACCGCCTTGATTAAGGCGCCGCGTGATTGAGGGCGAACGTTCGTCCGTTCGAGTTTTGTCTCAAACGGCTCTCTTCCTCCCACGCCTATATAAACAGGCTATGGGAGGACTGCAAAGGTATGCAATCTCAGTGTTCTCTCTACTTCATCCAGAAACTTTTTTTTTCTTCTTTTGGCGATCGTTCGAGTCAGCGACCGGTTCACGAATTCTTCTTCCTGCTGCACCAGAGGAGAAGATCAGCGAGGCTGGGTGGTTGTATCCGGGGAGCAGATCGTCGAGTACCCTGTGCGATTGAGGGGGCGATTCTGTTCTTAAGACAGCGTTCTACGTGCCTCCATCCAGGCCATCTCTGAACCCTTTCTGTTTTGATCTGCTATTTGGTCATCTGTTTATTGTTTAATCTGATTTCGACAAAAGTTTTTCAAACAATTTAAGAACAGAATCCTTTTGTTTTCAGATTAAACTTGTTTTTATTCCCTTCACACACCACCATGGCCTTTAATGATGATAGAGATTCTGCCAAACCCGATACCAAGTTCAATGGAGAGAACTTCAAGAGATGGCAGCAGCAGGTGAAATATTGGCTGACCACACTGGGCCTTATTTCTGCCATCTCTGTTCCCTCTGTTGACTCCGGAAATGGTTCTGATTCCACCACCAAAGTCACAGACCAGTCTACAAGCAAAACCCCTGATGCCCCTTTGTGAGTCCTCAGGATCTTGACTATTTATGTCACGGTCGGATCCTATCTACCCTTTCTCCAGATCTTATGATGCATACTGCTCCACCAAAACATCCTTAGAACTTTGGAATGCCTTAGAGGACAAATACGGTTTAGAGGATGCAGGTTTAGAAAGGTACCATTTCGTAGATTGGCTAGAGTATAGGATGGTAGAAAACAAAACTGTTACTACCCAGATCCTAGAGTACACCAAACTGATTCAGAATGCCAAAGCCAAGGGTTTCAACTTGGAAGAGAATATCCAAGTTGCTGCACTTGTTGAAAAACTGCCCCTTTCTTGGGACAACTTTGCAAAAACCCTTAGGCACCGTCAAGGCCAAATGTCTATGTCTGATTTGATCAAATCTTTGAAAACTGAAGACATACACAGGGTCAAAGACAAAAAAGTCAGTCATTCTGAGTCCAACCTAGTAGAGGGAAAGAAATTCAAACCGAAAGGAAAGAATTTCAAACCCAAAAAGAGTCTCTTCAAGAACCCAAATGCCAAAAGTGACCCCAAGTCAAAACCAAACTCCACCAAAAAGACCTACCATTGTTATGTCTGTGGGAAGCCCGGGCACTTTGCAAAGGACTGTCGTCACCGCAAAGACCCAAAACCTGGAAACTCTTCCTACACTGATCCTCCTCCCCAAGTCCACATGGTGACCTTAGAAGGAAAACCCGTTGATTTCACTGATAGGTATGTAACTATTTCTCCTGAAATAAATGCTGTGAGCATTTCCACTGATTGGTGGATTGATACTGGGGCCAACACTCATGTTTGCTTCTCTCCTTCTTCCTTTTCTGAATATCAGCATTCCGATGGAAGAAGGGTGATGATGGGTGATTCCGGCGCTGCAGACATCAAGGGATCTGGACGAGTTGACCTGAAGTTCACTTCTGGGAAGGTCCTAACTCTTCGAGAAGTGCAGCACGTACCAAACATCAGGAGAAATTTAGTTAGTGGATCTTGTTAATCCAAGCGGGTTACAAGTTAGTTTTTGAATCAAATAAGGTTGTAATAACTAGATTTGGATCCTTCATTGGGAAAGGATATTTGTGTGATGGTTTATTTAAATTATGTACTGTTGACTCTTTTGATTGCAAAAATGATAATAATACTCCTGTTGTTTTTATGACCGAATCATGTGATGTTTGGCATGCTAGGCTAGGTCATGTTAATCATAACTCTATGAGAAAATTGATGAGCATGGAATTAATTCCTAAAGGTCAATTTGATAACTCTAAGAGGTGTGACATTTGTGTGCAATCTAAACTGCCTAAGAAACCTTTTAGAACTGTTAACAGAAATTCTAGTATTCTTGAATTAATACACACTGATGTATGTGATTTGAATGGAATATTGACTAGAGATAACATGAGATATTTTGTGACATTTATTGATGATCATTCTAGATATTGCTATGTTTATTTGCTTAAATCTAAAGATGAACAGTTTGACAAATTCAAGATCTATAAAAATCAGGTTGAAAATCAATTAGAAAAGTCTATTAAAAGGGTAAGGTCTGATAGAGGTGGTGAGTACACTTCTAATGAATTAAATTTATTTTGTGAACAAAATGGTATTATTCATGAAATGACTGCTCCCTATGCTCCACAATCCAATGGAATTGCTGAAAGAAAAAATAGGACTTTAATTGATATGGTTAATTCTTTATTTGCTCAATCTGGTGTAAATAATAAATTTTGGGGTGATGCTTTATATACTGCAAATTTTATTTTGAATAAAATTCCTTTTAAGCATACTGATAAAACTCCACATGAATTATGGTATAGTAGGAAACCTTGCATGCAATATTTGAAAGTTTGGGGCTGTTTGGCCAAAGTTAAAATTCCTGAAATCAGGAAAAGAAAACTTGGGCCTAAAACAGTAGATTGCATATTTTTGGGATATGTAGAACATAGTCATGCAAATAAATTTCTTATTATTAAATCTGAAATTCCTGATTTTCGAGTTAATAATATTTTTGAAACTAGACCTGAAGATGCTATTTATTATGAGTCTATTTTTCCTATGAAAGAAAAAATTATTAGACCTGTTGGTGAAACTCTTCTCATGTTGCATCTACATCTGCATCTACTTCTGAATACCCTATTTATGATGAACCTGAATTTGATGATAATCTTGGGAGAGGTAAAAGAATTAGAACTGAGAAGAATTTTGGTTCTGATTTTTATATCTATCTCGTGGAAGATGATCCCAAGACTTATCAAGAAGCTATGAATTCCGTTGATGTTGGTTTCTGGAAGGAAGCCATAAACAACGAAATTGAAAGCATAATGAACAACAACACTTGGATTTTATGTAATTTACCTTCTGGTTGTAAATCTATTGGTTGTAAATGGGTATTTAGAAAGAAATTAAAACCTGATGGATCTATAGATAAATTTAAAGCTAGATTAGTTGCAAAAGGTTTTAGTCAAAAAGAAGGTGTAGATTTCTTTGACACTTACTCACCTGTTTCGAAAATTTCTTCCATTAGAGTCCTAATTGCCTTAGCTGCCATATATAAGCTCGAGGTCCATCAAATGGATGTTAAGACTGCCTTCTTGAATGGTGATCTTGATGAGGAGATATATATGGATCAGCCTGAAGGCTTTGTGGTTCCAGGACAAGAGAAATTGGTGTGCAAACTGGTTAAGTCTTTATATGGACTTAAACAGGCACCTAAACAATGGAATGAAAAATTTCATAAAATTGTTTTATCTGCTGGTTTTGTGAGTAATGAATCTGATAGCTGCATTTATAGTAGAATGAAAAATGATGCATGTGTAATTCTATGTTTATATGTAGATGATATTCTGATATTTGGTACGAACATGTTAATCATTAACGAGACTAAGAATTTCTTATCTAGTAAATTTGACATGAAAGATCTTGGTCCTGCAAATGTAATTCTGGGCATAGAATTAACTAGATTGCATGATGGCATTTCTATTTCTCAGTCTCATTATGTTGAAAAAATTTTGAGAAAATTTGAATATTATGATTGTAATCCTGTTTCTACACCATATGATCCCAATTTTCATTTAAAGGTAAATGTAGGGGATCCTGTCCAACAACCTAGATATGCACAAATCATTGGTAGCTTAATGTATTTAGCTAACTGTTCTAGGCCTGACATCTCTTATGCTGTAGGAAGACTGAGTAGATACACTAGTAATCCTAATGCAGACCACTGGAAAGCCTTATGTAGGGTCTTTAGATATCTTAAAGGCACAATTAGATATAGTTTGCACTATTCTGGTTATCCATCTGTTTTAGAAGGATACACTGATGCGAACTGGATCTCTGATTCTGATCAGACCAAGTCCACCAGTGGATATGTTTTTATTCTAGGAGGTGCTGCTGTATCATGGAAGTCTGCTAAACAAACTGTTAGAGCAAAGTCCACCATGGAAGCTGAGTTCATTGCCTTAGATCTTGCTGGTGAGCAAGCTGAATGGCTTAGAAACCTGCTTTTAGATATACCTATTGTTAGAAGACCTCTTCCACCTATATCTATTCATTGCGATAATAAGGCAACCATAGATAAAGCCAAACAGTCTAAGGACAAACCTGGAAAGAGATTCATGAGGCTTAGGTATCAGAATGTAAGGGACTATGTCTTACATGGAGTGATCTCACTTGAATTTGTTAGATCAGTAAGTAACATTGCAGATCCCCTTACTAAAGGATTAGCGAGGAGGCTAGTCTTATCAGCATCGAGAGGGATGGGGCTAAAGCCCTTAGAGTAGCACCACAGTAGATACCCTACCTTATCAATTGGAGATCCCATGAGATAGGTTCAAAGGGACAAACAAGCTGTTGAGTGACTATGTAAAAGCACTAAAATCTAAAACCATCCCTATGGTGCTAGTGCTTTAACTGTGATGGTTTAGGAAGAGCTAAAAAACTCTGAATGAATTCAAGGTCTTTAAGACAGGGTATAGGACCACGCAGTATACCCTTGGAGAATTCTACTATAAGAGTGTGATCGTGGGGCCGCGATCTATGAGAACACGGGCTGATCTCTAGAGCACTCTCGAAACCAGATACGCGTAATGGCCGTAATGCGCACACCGACTTGAAACCTGGTCTAGTACTCGAGCTATGCTGTGTGACTAATCGAAATCTGATCAAAAGGGTCTAGTTCAAGACCTAGTTCACTACGTCCCATCAGATGGAAATCAGTCAATACTAAGTGGAGGTTCAAGCCCTAAGCTACCTCTACCGAATGCATAGTAAAACATCGCCATATTTTATTTTCTTTAAAACTTTGAAACTTGAGGGGGATTGTTAGAAACTTTTATATAAAGTTTGGGTTTCCCCCCATTTTTTTGATTCAAAAGAGTTCAAATAAGTTTCAAATGTTTTAAAATGTTTTGGAGGGAAAAAATATGTGTTCCCTCTATTTGTTTTAGTGGTTTGGGACTTCAAAACATAGTCCCATATTGGTTATTTTTTCTTTCCTTTCCTCCTTATAAGGAAGAGGGTTGGTACTTGGGTAGGGTCCCAAGGGAGGGCAAGGGCTTGTGGATTGCATTTGTATTTGCATTTGCATTTTGTATTTGGTCTTTGGTCTTTGGTCTTTGGCCTTTGGCCTTTGGGCTTGGGCTTGGGTTCGAGTTCGGGTTCTGGGTCTGGAAGAGATAACAGAGATAGAGAGCTTTCGTCTCAGTCGTAACAGTCGCCGCGACGCGATCTGTAACCGCCGTGATTAGGGCGACGCGATTCGTAACCGCCTTGATTAAGGCGCCGCGTGATTGAGGGCGAACGTTCGTCCGTTCGAGTTTTGTCTCAAACGGCTCTCTTCCTCCCACACCTATATAAACAGGCTATGGGAGGACTGCAAAGGTATGCAATCTCAGTGTTCTCTCTACTTCATCCAGAAAAGTTTTTTTTCTTCTTTTGGCGATCGTTCGAGTCAGCGACCGGTTCACGAATTCTTCTTCCTGCTGCACCAGAGGAGAAGATCAGCGAGGCTGGGTGGTTGTATCCGGGGAGCAGATCGTCGAGTACCCTGTGCGATTGAGGGGGCGATTCTGTTCTTAAGACAGCGTTCTACGTGCCTCCATCCAGGCCATCTCTGAACCCTTTCTGTTTTGATCTGCTATTTGGTCATCTGTTTATTGTTTAATCTGATTTCGATAAAAGTTTTTCCAACACATTATTTATGAAGTTTTTATTGTTTGATTAATCACGAATAAGTTGTGTATAAAAAGTGAAGAAGATATATAAATAATAATTTATAAAATGTGAAAAAAATGATTTGCAGATTCCTCGATTGAGACTAGATCCAGTCATGCCCCAATTGAGTCAATTCGGGCAATACCCAAGCGGTGCTTGACACGTGGACCCCAACGTGCTACTGTGCACGTGATAGAAAAAAGAGTTATGGTTTTTTGTTATACAATTGAATTAGTAAATACTTCGATTTGATTCATGCATTATTTAGTTCAATTCATAACTAATTAGAGTTTTATCAATGCATTGTTCAGTTCAATAAATAAATAGTTCAATTTAATTCATGAGTTATTTAATTCAATTAATTCATTCTTCAGTTTGATTTATAAATACTTCAGTTTAATGCATTCGTTGTTCGGTTTAATTTATAAATACATCTTCAGTTCAATTTATGAGTACTTCAATTTGATTTATTCATAATTCAGTTCAACACCCCTTTTTTCTACTTGAGTCACAAAAATGTGGACTACTAATCAAATGGTATATAGTTAGATGATGTTTACTATTTTTATCTATACTACCTATAAAAATATCAATCTATGAAAAACATTCACTTGACAGGTTTACCCTTAACCATTCTTAAAGATCCATCCCTATCCTAATGAAACTTAATTAATAGATTTGCCCTCTTTTAATTGAACATCTTTACCCTTGCCAAAATTTTGAAAACCTAATCCAATCCTCAACTTACACTCACCAAATAATATATAATTATTTTTTAAACATTTAAAATTTTTCAATTAAAATGTACAGAGAGCATAGGCTAAATCTGTTCATTCAGTGCTAAAGACATGTATCCTGAAAAAAACTTTTATTTCATAGTTTACATTTTTTAATTTTCTAAAAACTCATCTATATCTCAAATTAACTTTCACCCATTTCACAAAAATAAACCCCAGCAGGACTGACTCCTTGCCTTCCCTAACCTACAGACCAATCGCCGATCATCTTCCATTTTACATCTATTAAAATCTATTTCTGTTTCATTACCCCTACAACAACTATTCAATTATATATTATAATTAATTGACATTAAATATTATGAATTTATCACCCCTTACTCCAATGGTTACTCGGTTCGTACCCCTCCCTGTTTAAGCTGTCAATAATTGGATTCGAAGATTTCACCCGCAATCCCCCTCCGATTATTCATCCATCCTTTGTCTATGTAAATGAATATCAATTACTATCTTTCATGGGTTCTCTTGTGAATTACTTTTTGAGGTCGTTATAGGTGAGCTTTCATGTGGTTTCTATGATTTATATGATGGATTTTTGTTTTTTAATATTGCTTTTTTTCATGCAGGCTGGATTGTATTGTATTTTTCTGTGAGGGCTCTATCTATATGGTAAGATTGAAAATATTTTTCCTGTTTCTAAATTTTCATTTTGAAATAGATTACAGAGCATTGTGTAGTGTAGTGTAGGTTTCTGACTTTCAAATGCAGTCTAATTCAAAATTCATAGCCATTTGAAAGTCAGACTTCTCCATTTCTAATATATCTCAATGTATATGTTGTGTCTAAATGAAGTCTTTTGTTTAGAAATATAGTTTATTTAGTATTTCATGTGAGCGTTTTGTTGTTTCCTTTACTCTCCCTCTGTTAACTGTTGTTATGTGCGTTTCTGATACCTTCTAATCATCATAGACTCATGATGTGTTCTTCTTTGGGGTCTTCGGAGGTGAGTTTTCATGTGGTTTATATGATTTGGATGATGATAAATTTTTTTTCTTCATGTTGTCTGGATTGTATCGTGTTTGTTCTCTGTTTTTGGTAGTTGTAATTTATAAGTTATGTTGCTTATTATCATAGAATCTTGTGTATTGTTGTTGAAATGTCAATTATGTCTAAACCTTGCCCTAAATTGTTATTAGCAATGGGGATTATTAGATTTTATCAAATTAATGATTGAATAAATTGTCTCTAAACCCAATCATCAGAGTTTTAGATGTAGTTTTTTTTTTCTGTATTGTTTATATTTGATAGGTTTTGGGTTGACTTTATTTTTTTTATTCTTAATAATTTTTTTAGTAAATTTTAATTCTTTTAATTAGTGGGAATTGTTGGAAGCAATGTTTGTGTGTTTGTTGGATAAGACATGTTGGTACCTCAATTTATTCACAACTCTAACAACAATCTAAAACCCAAAATTTATTACCTAAAACTCTATTAATAGTGTACTGAAAAATTATATACAAATGATTGAAGTGAAAAAATTGGATAACCAATGATAATAGTTCACAACAAAGCGATAATTCCAACAAATATTGTCCGTTATATTTTAACAAAGTAATTCATGTGCAAAACACATGTACATCAGCTAGTTTGTAAAAGTGTGAGATGTTATATCCAATTTGGTTTTATTACATTAGGAATTTTAACCACCAATACTTGTGTGACTAATGACCTTTATGTTTATAATCAATCACCCAATTAACTCATGATAATTGGATTTGTCAGGATTATTTAAGATGGAAATTTAAAGTACACGATGAGATGAAATAGTCCACTTTTTGGGACACAATATTGGTTTGGCAAGTTATTTAAAACTTGTGTGTGAGTTATGACCATTCTATAATTTTGCCCTCATACAAGGAAAAAAGATTATTACAATCAAGATTTGGTGGGTCCAATGGATAAAGTGATATTAATGGATTGAACCTCTTTATTATTGTTGGATATCCATTCAACTTGATGTTCCTTTCATAATTTTTGTTGAACTACGTTTGAAGTCACTGATGGTCTAAGGCTAGATTTGTTGCTTAGACAGGATTATTTCTGCCTTAAAATATTGGGTGTTGATATTGTTATGTGTGACAGATAAAAATTAGGATTAAACATAAATTCAAGCGGGCATCACATCAAGACAATAAATATCAAATTTAAGTTGTCTTGTTGACATGTCTTGTTGGAAAGTGATACAGACTTCTGTTGAACACTTCGAGTCGCGTTACGATGTCGCTCTCCTTAAAACAGTATTTGCCCATTATACAGTGTGCACAGGGTACTGCAAATCTGTCTGCAGGATAACTCGAAGAAATTTTCACCAGCGTTTGCACGGACGATGGTGAACAGAATACTGATGAAACCTAAATGAACCAAGACCCTTGTATTAGGCTCTGCAGAAACCCAATACAAGAACACACTTAGGAAAAAGAGAATGTTTTTTATTGATGATTTGAATGGTAGGAAATCATGTCTATTTATAGACATAGGAGCACATTTTCAATGCATCTCTTGAGGTTTAACCACCTCCAATCTGGACCGTTGGATCTTCAGTTACAAGATCGACGGTCCAGATCGACCACCATCCGATCTTGACCGTTGGATCTTCAGTTACAAGATCGATCACCATCCGATGCACCCTTTTCGATGGCACCCCTTCGATCCAACGGTGCAAGTTGCATCGGACGGGTCCACCATCTGGACGGTCCAGATCGCATCTGATGGAACGATCTCCACCGTCTGATTAGCCAAAAAGAAAAGGCTCCAGCTCCGATGCCAAGTGCCAAGTGCGCCATCAAAGCGCCACATTGCGCCCATCGCACACGCGCGCGCGTGCGCGTGTGCGGACGGTGCTAAAGCACCGTGTGCATAACACCTTACCATTCCTAAAGTAAACATTACTTTATACACACCTCACTTTATATAGTGAGAAACTTTTTCCTCTTTAACCGATGTGGGACTAAAACCCAACTCAATGTTACAAACAAAACCCAACTTACAAGACACATGAAAATACATTTTGAAAAACCTCTAACATGTCTTGTATTCAAACATAATTGAGTCTTCATGTAGGTGGCTTGAGTGAATCATGTACATACACCAACACGACTATGGAACCCTAGGGCTCAAGGAGTACTAGCGCCCTCAAATAATTTTTTATAAAGGTATTTTAGTCATCTACCCCTACTTATTTAAACGAACGAGTTAGAGTCAATGTTAGCTGAACAATATGATTATTCAACGTATTCATGACCGTCAGATTTCTCCTCAAGATAAGTATATCAAATCCGTTATTATAACTTTAATTTACAAATTATATATTTTAATTTTTTTTATAAATAATAGACATGTTTATTGCAGTTGTTAAAAAGCAAAAAATAAGTTACGATGAGTGTTTGTTAAAATAAGTAGCCATTTCACAAACCAGCACTCTCATTCATTGACAGAACCGTCAGTCCTATTTTTATTCAACCCACAAACCAACCATCTAAACCCAAACCTGAATCTGAACTTGGATCACTAATTTACAATTAGCTGGTGCACCCACCACGACCACCAAAATAAAACTTGAACCCGAGATGGTCTTGGTTATTCCAGCCATTGGTGACCTGGTAGCAGTCCTTCCTGGGTTGGTCCTTGACCTGGTCGTCTTGTCTGGGTTCGTAGTACTCGAGTTTTTCGTCGACGAGCTGTATGTTTCTGACGATGGCCCCGGACTCGACGTCAGTGTCACCGCCTTCGAACGGCTGGTGACCGCTCCCCATCGGAGGGCTCGGTTCATTCGCAGGGGAGGCGGCCGCACCACCCCATACCACCTCTGATGCCTGGCTTGCCAAACTCTTGAACAGACGTCCAGGCCAGTACCCAATCGTCGTCCCATTTACATCACTCCCATATTTCAGCCACCAGTTCCCACTATCTCGATCCTGTATCATTCAATTCACAATTAAGCACTAGGTCAATTTATTATCTATCATGCTTTTAACATAAATGTATGTTCACCTTGAATGGTCTATTGTCATCTCATGATAATAGTGCTCTCTTTCATCATAAGAAATGGAGGGTCGATGGGATGCACATTCAAAGAAATTTAATTTTAGTACATATTGACGAAGAATTTCATCAATACATATGTTGATGGATAATACTTGTCCATCAAACATTCAAAATATATCACTAATTAAATAAGAGATTTTTAGCTTTAAGTTCCCGTAAACTATAGGATTTAGCGATCGATCTCTCACTTCTTCACATTTTGGTTTTAATCCATGCATTTAAATGATAATTTAATAATAAATCTCTTGGAGGGACCTATTCCTAAATTATTAAGTTTATTTTTTAGTCCCTGGTAGGGACCTATTCCTAAATTATCATTTAAATGTAGGGACTAAAACTAAAATATGAAGAAGTGAGTGATGGATTGCTAAATTCTATAGTTTATCATTTAAATGTAGTGATGGATTGCTAAATTGCTAAATTCTATAGTTTACGGGGATTTAAAACTAAAAATCCCATTAAATAAATATACTAATGAAATTTTCATCAATATATGCCACTTGGTTGCAAATTCTCCACTTGTTCCGTAAAGATTCATTGTTGTTAGAACTAATGCACTATTTCTTTTTTATTCACTTTTCTCAATCTAAGATGAGAAATAAAACTAAAAATAGAGTTGGTTTCGAAGTTTATTTATAAGACAATTAATGATCTTAATAGAGAAACCTCAACAGATCATACAAGTATTCTTGGAATTACAATTAGGTGAACCCAAATTCTTCGATTAATTAAATTGGTTATGTAAAAATATGGAATTCAATCTATAAAATTATAAATGCAAATAAAAGCTGAAATATGGACATACCCTAAATATAAGAATATTTACAAAGTAATTGGTTCCTCTGAATGTAGAAAGTGGCGTCAGTGCTGAACCAGGTGCGATTCTTTTGTCTATTTGCACAAAACCTGGGCACATGAAATTATAACAACCCGTCTTTTGATTTCCATCAGCCTGTGATACAATTGTGCATGAGATCTCTTTATCATTAAAGAACATAAAAAAAAACTACTTATATTTAAAATGTTAATATCAAGATATGAAAGCATACCGTCCAATGTATATATAATCTGCTCTGGGTATTATGGTATACTTGAGGAAGAACCTGTGGGAATTAAAATAAATAAATAAAATTAAAAAAAAAAAACTAATTTTATATAATCACACAAACTTGTAGTCCCTTAAGTAGTTAAGTATAGGGAATTATAATATAAGACCCGCTGTTATTTTTGAAACTTAATATTGTTGTATAACCACACAAACTTGTAGTCTTGTTGTATAAGTCAATTTGAATCTTTTGCTAACATTTAGTATAATATGTGTTTTTTTTTTTTCAATTTTATCTCTAACGAAAATGTCTGACAATAAAAAGCTTTTCAGTTAATATTACATGTAAATTAAAAGTAGTTATTTTTATTATACTATTGAATGAAAAAAAATGGTACAACTCATAATCCATTTTTCAAATAGAGTAGCTAAATAATATTTTAATAACAGAAAATTTCCTAACATCTATAGTCAAAAGTATTAGAATTTCATTTCAACTTTAGACCGTGAATTATTCTGTTAATATACCACTGTTAGAGGAACCGTTAAGATAAATTTTATTCTCAATGAAATGAAACGTAATCTGAGGGTAAAAAAAAAACTCACAAGTAAATTTAACTTAACCTATATATGTTACCAGTTTGTGAAACCTGGTACTTACCATCCATCCTGCCTGCAGTACTTCCTGACCATTTGCGATACAGAGAGAAGATGCAGTCCCTTGATCAGCCTTCACACCAGGGAACCCATAGAGACTGAGCATAGCATATGATCCGTAAAAACTCCCTGGATTTGTTACAAGTTGTGCCCACTGCAAGAAGAAGAAGAAGAAGAAAAAAAAACAAAGATTATCAAACTATCCCATATAAACTCTATTCCTGCCATTTAATTACAATTCAAATATGATACTAGCTAAAAAGCATAAACGCTTCAATGAACATGTACAATTGTCCATGCTTTATCATTTTTTTCTTCTTATGCCATATGGGATAACATGTGATTTAATCCAATTATTTCTTTATCCTAACCCCTTATCCCAAAGTCAAACCAGGCCTAGAGGAGGAAACATATTAGGTGTGTGACACATCTTGTCACGAATTGGATCAAGGGCGAACAATTCATGAAGCTATACAAATAAATAAATTAAGACTCGAAGAATATAAAATTTAGTTACTTACATATTGTGTTTCGCCAGCATTCGTAGCGTTCAGGCTAATACTGTGTGGACTCAATCTAGAGGTTTCGAAAAGTTTTGCCCTTATAAGATCTTCCTTTATAGTTCTTCGAATGGGAACTGTTCCTGAAGGACAACCTTCACCCTTGACTGTTGGTTTTAAAACCAAGTGATCTATTGATGAACTCTTCTCAGCATTTCCTCGTGGACTAGCTGAAGGCATCATCTGCGAGCAATATTATTTTGGTTAATTATGATCCATTACATAAAGAGTATAATAAATTATTACAATCCATTATATAAAGTGTATCATGCTCAGTGGAAGAAGTAATAATCAAAATCAAGAAATACAAAACTCAAGCATTTTTTTTTTGTGTGTTTTGTGTGAAATGCATGTTTTTCATGGCTATATCCTCCAAAACAATAAAAAGAAAGTTTTATGGTGCAAGAAAAATCACCTGAATCTTGTGATCCTTGAGCAATGGATGATCGAAAGCTGGTTGTTTGTTGATGTCGATGCAATCAAACATATCTCCATCAATCTATTGAAAATAGAAAAAATGTGACGAGAACAACCAGTTAATCTATATAAATTTGTGATCACAATGTTATTGCATGTCTCCCTCCTTTCTCTCCATGCCATGAAAAATTAATGAAGATGCCCAAGTTAGGACCTTACTACACTTACTACAATGATTCCTGTGGACACGACATTCCCCAATACAAACAGAAAAATGTGTATTCAATTGGGAAAATACCCAAACAAAAACATCTAAATATTCAAAATACCAAAATCTAAATATAGAATTTTTAAAAATTCTACTTATAAAATTATTCTTTCACGATTGTAGAAAGTAAAATGACTTGAATACCATTATATTATTTTATTATTTAAACATTATCACACATATTTAAAGTGTAACACCCAAATTAAATGACATTAATATATAATAAACACTATTAAAATTTAAATTAAAAAAAATAAAAAAATTGTTATAAAATATTTTTAAGATATTTCTAAACTTTATAAAATCATTTATGACAGTTACATATGTTAATTTAATACAAAAAAAAAATCATTATGAAAGACATTTATAAGTTATAAATAAACAAAAAAAATTGAAAAAAACTTTAAAAGTTTGGATGACAATTTTAAAAACTTTAAACTTAAAAAATCCAAAAAAAAAATCTTGTTAATTTAAGAATGATAATTTTGACATTGTTAATATTTTTTATAGCATACTTTGAAATTTTTAATAAGTGTAAAATCACTCTCAAATAAAACAAATACACCTTTTAAGAAAAATTCAGCTCGTGTGGTCTATAATAGTAACTGCGGTATTGAACATCCTTTTTCTTTTGTTTTCATAAAGTTTGTAATATTTACCAAATTTTTTTGAGCGAGCACACACGAGGTCTCATTTCAGGAGGAGTCAGTCTTAAATCCCCGTTTGGAAATGAGATATAATTAGATTCTCTCTAAAAACTAGGTTTAAAACTAAGTTTGCAGGAAGCTAACTCTCTAAGGATTATGAAAAAGTTAGCTTTTTAAACTTTTTTTTACAAAAATGTGTCTGGAGTTTCTAATTAAGCTGCAGTTTTTTTTTTCTTTTTGAAAACGGGTTTAAAAAACTTAGCTTCCTGCAAAACTTAAAAACTCTCCAAACTCATTTTCAAATGATCCCTAGCCCATGGACAGCAGACCTATCAAGTGTACTTTTTATGTAGCAAATATCCAATCTATAACTCATAACAATAAAAAAAAATGTGTGTATCATAAACATACAACAAAAAAGTGTATCATAAACATACAACAAGAATAATCCTTTGTGCATCAAATAGACTCTGAAATCCAATATCAACAAAAAAATAGTAACAAGAACAGTATGTGGCATACCTCAAAGGTTTGAACAGGGGTTTTGTTAAGGATATTGAGCTGCCTTTCCAACTCCATGTCTTCTTCTTTTGACAGCATCCTTCGCCCATTCACTTTAACACTCAATAAAATGCAGATGCCTAAGAGTGTCAAGACACTCACAGGCAACTTGGAGGCCATTGATGAAATTTTGGAAGAAGAGAGAGATTAAAATGGTTTTTCCTTCCCTTTGTGAGAGTGTGTATTTATAGTAGTGAAACATGTGGATAATTATCTAGGCAAATTATCTTATTTAGATATGATTTTAGTAATACAGATTTGATTTCTTACATTAGGAAGTTTAATTACACCAATACAAAGGTTCATAATGCAATATATCCACGAGATCCACCAAATATTTTTTTTAAAATATGGTGGAATATATTGTATTAAAACAGTGATTCAGTTTGCATAATTTTCCAGGTCGATAAGCATCCGGGCAATGATATATCACTAACCTTTAGAGTCGTGATATTATACGGTCGTGCGGTCGGTGCTGTCGCGATCACGGGCCGTCGATCGGGTGCGACGACCGGTCGATGGACCCGCGATCATTGCATCGGACGGTCAGGTGCGATTCACGTCGACCGTTGGATGCGATGGACCCGCGATCGGACGGCCCGCGTCGCGACGACGCACGACCGCATATTATCGAATATATATATATATATATATATATATATATATATATATATATATATATATATATATAATAGATACGGTGCGGGACGTGCGGTCGTGCGCGAACGACCACGGGCCGTCGATCACGGGTCCATCGCGGGTCCATCGCATCAGACGGTTGACCGTTGGAAAGCGATACACGCACGTCGAAATCCGCAACCGCAAGGACGTATATATATATATTATAGCGATCGGACACGCATAATCTATATCCATTACATGCGGTTTACGGTCGGTGCGGTGCGCGATCCGGGCCGTCGAAAGCATCGGAGGATTCAAATGCGATGGACCCGCGATCGAACGGCCCATCGTAAACCGCACCGACCGCACACCGCACATAATCGCGACCATAAATATAAAGCTTAATCGGGATGCAAATAATTGGATATCTTCGTTCGGACCGCACGTGGTTGCGGTCGGCGCGGTCGTGCGGATTATATATTGATTTGTATGGAATTGGAGCACGACCGCACGACCGTGATCGCGACCATATATGGGAGCTGGTTACGGTTATTTTTATTTATTTGAAGATTTCCACGTCTGTACCGCATTGAAGTGCGAATTTATGGAATTTTAGTTTTAATATATTAAATAATTTTATTATTCCTTTATATTAAAAATTCTCATGTCATTTCGAAATATTAGTTTTGGTGCTTGGCCCTAATTGCTAGACCCCATCCCAAACTCATGAGGTGGTAAGTTTGAATTACCCATGTTACCTCCATTGAATTGAACCTTCCATAACCGACCACATTAATCCCGAGGTGATTATGATTTGCAAGATTCTTTTCCTTTAAAGATATCAATTCAATTGGACGACCAAAAAAATCATGATTTAACTTTTCTTGATACAGAATGACCGGTTGAAACGAAAACAAGTATCAATTTCATTTTTTTATTCAGATTTGTTCCGTGAAGAAGAGAAGAATTACATAATTTTTTTTGTGCGAATTGATTGTAGAGCAAACAATGGTGATTCATAAAGGTTATGCTTTTTTGGACCCCCAAAAAATTCAGGACTTACAATTTTTAGTTTGAGATTGATCGGTGAAACTGAAAACAAATATCGAATTCAGATACATGTATCTGAATTCGATATTTGTTTCAGATTTTCAGATACATATATATGAATGTTGTATTCATTATATCATTTATTTTTTAGACTCAGAAAATGAACAATGTGCACAAGAAAATCTAAAATAAATGAACAATGTCAAATATTTTTTTCTCAAATTTAGATACACTAGAAAACCTAAAACAAATTAACAATATCAAATATTATTTTTCTCAAACCTAAATAAATAAATAATCATTTTGGATTTCAGATACATGTATCTGATACACATATTCTTTAAATTGATTTCAGATACACTCAGATGAACAGATGAACAATGTACGGAAGGGAACTTTGACGATTGTAACGTTTCATTTTTAATTTTTTAAAACAATAAAAATAAGATATAAATACTGATTTATAAAATGTACGAAGTAATGATAAATTATTTGACATGTGATTCATCTTTAACCGATGAAATAGATTGAGTGAAATAATCCAATTTCAGAGGGAGGCTAGAGCACCAATACTAGGTTATTTTTAGCTATTCTAGCATAACTATACTCATTTATTCCTTGTAACCAAACACTTTTTTTGGGTTTATTCATCCTTGTTCGAGGCTATTCCATCATTTTTCCTCTACCCAAACATGCCATTAAGAATGAATATATAGTCTACAAATTTTATCCTCATTCTAATTCGTCAAATTCAAGATAAAAAAAGAGAGAATATTATATGTTGACCTTCAGGTGAAAAAGAAACCCTCATTTTTCTACACAACTATCCTTACTTTCTCAATCTGGCAATTCAAAAATTGAGCAGTAATTAATAAAGACCAAACACAAAAAAACCTGCCAAAAATTTAGCTTTTTATCTTTCATTAAATACTGGGGTATCGCATGGGCAGGGGCATGTCGGATAACTTTCTCGGGTGGGAAACTTGTTATTCAGGGGTAGCTCTTCGTTTTCCTTCCTCTCGCTTTGGTAGACCTCTCCTCTACCAAAGCTTTATACTTGTTTTGTCCTGTTTTAGGCATGTCTTCTTAATTAATAAAATTGAGGCTCATGCTTACCCTTCCATAAAAAAAAAACCTGCCACAAAAAACTCCAAAAAGTCATGAATTCTAACCTGATCAACATGCAGATCTCCTTTAATACAGCAAACAAAGCATAACACAAGCCATCTCTCACATACTAAACTAAAACATCCAAATCATAAAAACCTAAATTCACATTTTTAGTAATCCATGCGTACACCTTTGGAGTACATGTACTCCCCACAACTGCCCATTAATCCAACCACTTTAATACAGCAAACAAAGCATAACACAAGCCATCTCTCACATACTAAACTTAAATATCCAAATCATAAACCTAAGTTCACATTTTTAGTACTCCATATGTACACCTATGGAGTACAAGTACTCCCCACAACTGCCCATTAATCCAACCACTTTGCCTGGAGCACCAGCAGTGGTGAAGAACTTGCCAATCTCCTTACCCAAGGGTCCATATTTACCTTTGTTTGTGTAGAAGGTAAGTGACTTGATAACTTCGAATCTCCATGGCCCGTAATCTCTCCATAGAAACCCGTAACACATGTCACCCATTCGTTTGGAACGTCCAACTTGATCTGCACCAACATTGATGTCAAACAAAGTAATGCTTGACAAGCTGAACATGCTTAATCTGAATGTTGAAGAAAAATAGTAGGTTTTGAAGTTTATTTTTACCCTGTTAGTCACTTCCCCCCCGGAGCCTCCATGTACTGGAGACCAATTAGAGTTTCCATTCTTTTCGTATTCAATCTGGATTGAATGTATTTCAAAATTGCCTCTCTTGATTATGATCTGCTTTATTCCTGAACACACTCCATCATCCCACTGACGCCCTCCAGGACCGCCAAATAGGCCGACTTTGCATGGCAGTGCATTCAATGCAGTACATGGAACCTGCCAATAAAAAAATTATATGAAAAGGTTAGTTTGTTAGATGTAAACAGGTAATGCAGTAGGACAAAGAATTTCATGAATAAGTTTTTGATTTCCTATCATATTTTCAGTTTAATACATTTGATGTTTCAATCTGAACCCTTGAAAGAAGGAGAAGGAAATTACATCGATGAAAAAAGTGGTTACAAAAAAATATCTAATACAATAACATTGGCACCAGAAAGATCATTTTATATGATTGGTGCATACATTCGATCCACATAATCTAATTTTTAGCGATTCATAGAACGTAAGGGCATTAACACTTGCTTATTCATGCTTTAACACTCCAGTGATTAATTTTTCTGCAGGTGTTGGCAACATAGGCTAGATAAGAAATTAAGAATAAACATCGATTGAATTGTTTACAAGTAAAATGGCACAAACACATTGGGTGACCATAATTTATTCCAAAGTTTGCATCAAACAAAGCATAAGCATTCTTACTGTTGAATCACATCAACACTCCTATAATACTCAAGAAGGTTCAACACTCATATAGCATATCTAATATAAGTATATAATTTAGGACTGTTTTTTTTATTATTATTTTTTGCCTTCTTTGTTCTATTTTATTAAATTGCCTTTGGATAAATCTAAAATTCCAGAGTATATATTTTCAGATTTAAGATAAGGATAAGGGAAGGCCCCCAAAACAAAAGAAAAAAAGAAACCCCAGTTTTTTGTCCCTGCCCTTAAATATTAAATGAGAGGAGACTGGAAATGAAAGCCCTTTTCATATTCGTTCTCCATTGCATTGGAAGAACAAAAATATCTAATTCTGGAATCAAAGAAAGATATTGAAAAAGAGATTTCCCTTTTGATTCAGAATAAATCTTTCTCTATGTCAGAAAGGATTAGCGGTTTATCCCTACAGAGCAAAGCGTCCAGTAATAAGAAGATTCCATCGGAAATATTGACAATTCTTGTGCGGTCCAAGCCAAGGAAATAAAACAAAGGTCCGCTTCTCAAATTTCATCTATATCGAACTTGAATATCATAAGCATGATTATTGTTAGATCACATCAACAGCCCTATAATATTCAGACCAGGTCAAACACAGTAGTTAAGATTATCTATAAATATATAGGCATAAACTCAATGGGAGGCCACACAAGCTCCAAAATTAACATCATTCTGAGCATAAGCAAGTCTACTGTGAAAATCAAATAAGACCAAAATCTGAAAGAGATAACAAGTATTTCAAATAGAAACTATTCAAATGATCCGAAACATTCTTACCTCTTTATCCTCACCACATGCAAGATGTTGAATTGCATAATCTTGGCGTGTGCATGGCGGAACATTTGGATCGGTCCTCAGGTATACGCCAATAGCATCAACTAATCTCCCTGATCTTCCAAAGAATCCTATGATCTCAGCACCCAATGTTGGGATGGAGAAAAATGTACCTTCCTGATGGCCAAATGGACCATATTTGTTCTTGTTACTATAAAACGTGAGTGATACTATTACCAGTGGCTTGCGATGGGTTTTATAATACCCGTCAATCCCTGTGAGAAACTCATCGGGATAATCTAAAACAATCTACAAAAAATTGTAAAATGTAATCAGAAAATGCAGTTGAAGCGTTGTTACATAGACAACTTGCCAGTAAAACTTTATTTAAAAAATAAAACTTTAATTTATATGCCTTTCAAGTTCAGATACAGAGAACATTATCTCATCATCATATGATTATATAATACATTGCTGTATCACTGATTGAATTTCAAAATCGAGGTTCCAAAACCTAATTATTAGCCAAATTATAGTAATAATTTAAAAATCATAGAATTTATAGATAAATAAAAAGCCATGTATCCAAATAAATGCATTGCATATGCCTCCATCACAATCCATCATTAAGTGCCCAAAAACACAATTATTTTCTTTAGTTTAATCAAGGCCATATATAAAATGTACGTGCAACTAAATCATACAATTTTGTGGTTTAAACCCATAGCTCAACCAAGAGGACATGGATTCTGAGTCCCAGCATTTACCTAGCCGGAAAAAAAAAATCATACAATTTAGGAATCTTGTTTAATGAGAACTTTATTTTCTTTTAAAGTCATCCAATGCATGCTTCAAAGTCTATAAATCAGATGAATTTTGGCACTCAGGTTCTTAAATTTAGTGCATGTGTGTGTATCCTAGAACCATCCGAAGTAAGGTTAAGTGACAATGATCTGAATATTGAAAGATGGAACCAATGGTGGTGTAATGTGACAGAAATGTGATACTGAAGTTTGATAGAGTAAGTGGAAGGCCTCAACAGGAGGTGGGCACAAGGATTCTTGGAGTTTGGGGAGGTTGTTGAAAATATAAGCAAAAATAAAAAGGAAGATAAAAAATGATTTGATAGCATGCCATGGACTGGACATTTGGAGTTGAATGTCTTGGTTTGTTTTTCATTATTATCTCATTAAATATATAAGTTTTTGAGATATCAAGCATGTGTTGTACAAAGTTTATAATAAGAATACAACAGATTACTTTCAAAATAAGGTCTGATAAATAAGTACATTTGTCATAATTTTATACAATACATACTAAAATAACTAAGACCATAAATCTGAAAAACAAGTTTGGAAGTTCCAAAAAAAAAATATTGAGAAATATCGAGAATCCATTGAACCGAGAACTCTTATAGAATTTAACTGAAATTTTATTACCACCTTTTTTGTTTTAGTCCCTCCATTGCCTCCAATCTTGTTAGTCCTGGAAGTACCATTGTAGTCATATTTCAACGTAATTGAATCAATTGCAGCACCATAGACAACGATGATTTCTTGGACTCCGGTGGCCTCCTTGTGATCAAATGCATCCCCACCTGTTCCGCCCAATGGCCCTACTTTGACAGGCATTTCCTGCTTTCCTATGCAATAGCTTGCATTTGAAGTGAGATGTGACGAACAGAGTTCAGGTTCGGTAAATACATTCCAGTGAGGCTAATAGTGCACCCATCAGTGAAAATTCAACAAACAAGGGATAATACAATAACGAATGAATACAATACAACATGGATTAATCGAACCAGTCGTATATAGGCATTAGTTTATTTGAAATAAATTTTTTAACATTATTGTTATAAGTTTCTTTATTACTATTTAATGAATAATCATTTGACCATTATGAAAGCTTAAAAGCATAACTTTAAACACACAACTGATGTAAGTTCAACTTTTAAATATGTCACGACAAAGATTTATCTGAGCTCAAATTACTGTTTTTCTTTTTAGTTTGTACTGACAGAATATGCAACACCATACATGATGGGAATGAGAAATCCATACTTTAGAAATCAAGCAGAGTGCAACCTTAGATGGATAGGAATAGGATCTCATCACTCCAATTGAAATGAGTCTCTTCAATGGAAGAGTTGATCGAGCGAAGAAAGGTAATTGCAAGTGCTTAAAACCTTAAACGAATCGTTGATCAATGAAAGAAAAATAAGAAAAAAATTCACCACCTTTAAGTCCTACAAAAAGAATGTTAACATCAAGAGATTAAGAACTCAAGAATTCAATTTTAGATACATTTAAATAAATCTGTTTCAATTCAACTTGAGTTGGATTTCCATTCATCTTAAATGATTTTTATAGGCAAAGGGAGGGGATAAATCTCATGAAAGGTACTCAATGTTGGATTGCCCAATTCCCATGTCTTGGAAACAAAAGTACATCTTTCAATGCTTTAGAACAGTAACGATACAGCCTTATTGGAAATGTACACTATGACTTATAAAACAAAATTCATGTTCAAGACCATGGGAAAGACAACTATAACCAACTACTAAGGAGAAAAATGAAAGACAACTAAAACTGAATTATGTAAAAATGGTTAATCTCATAATCTGGACAGGTTGGACCTCATGAGCATGTTTTGGAATGTCTGCGTGTATTTGATAGGTGCATTTAGCCTATAACTAGTGAAATAGGATGCTCATACATCAATATATATCGCATGAACAATCCTATGTCTAGGTCTAGATGTTTAGGCATGGCGTATTGTCACTTAGCTCAACCAGCACAATAATTGATTAGCTCAAACATTTGCAAACTAGATGAAATATAAATAAAGCCTGAATTTGTCTATACACTATAAAGAAATTGGAGAAAGTGCCCCAAAGTTATAGATTCAATGATTCAACCATTATTTATCAAAAGGGACACTTAAACAACAAACACATTATATAAGAAACACCATTCTGAAAGCCAAGCAAAAATCAAAGAGGACAATTTCCATTTTAGCCCCATTTTTTTTTATTTCAAAACTGGCCCTAGACCAGTTTTAATTGCAAAACTAGCCCTGGGCCAGATTGAACTCAATGTTGACTAATCATGTCTCATTTCTTGTAAGACACATATTTTCTTTTACAAATATTTATTATTATAAACTTGAATCTTATATTTCAAATTTTGAATCAGCTATTTTATGAGATTAAATTTCAAATCTATTTAAATGTTAATTTTGATTCTTATCTTTTCTTTCTTTTTTTTTGGAAAATGGGTGCTCCCCTGGCCCTTGTGTTTGATACCCTACCTCCTTCATGGAAAGTGAAGCTTGGTTCACAAATTTTGATTTGTATCTTAATTTAATTTTGAATTTTGAATCTCATCTATTTTTTATTAAATTTCATAGATTTTTTTATCCATAAATCTTAATATGGATATTTTAAATTTTATATGTAAGATTCAAAATTTAAAATTAAGATAAGATGAAATTTAAAAATTATCTCATTCAAATATGCACAAATTAAAATTTAAAATTACGTATAAATACATCTAAAAAATGGGTGAGAGTTTAACTCAATAGATATGATTAGTAGGGTTTTTCAATTTGAAAACAACAACTGCCATTCAAAAGTATGAATCGATAAAAAAAATTCAACAGACTCGAAGCAGAAAGCGATCGAACACAACAAAATCGAGTTTTGTTTTAAATTCTTTTCTTATATAATAGACAATACAAGAATAACCCATATGCCCAAATCAAGAAACTCTAGAACCCTAAGTTCACACAAAGAACTTCATGAATCTCAATCAAGAACTACCCAATTAAAGATACCAAAGAAACAACAATCATTAAAACACCATGAACATCATCAAATGATTTAGAAACCAAGCCACATAAACAATAACCCGTGTCTTGAATTCAATGGAGACGAAAGTTTCAACAACATCAATTCGATTAAACCCTGAAACAAAGAGATAATTTGTGGGGAATACTTACAAGAAGAAAGCATGGACAATTGGACAATGTTCCACAAGATTTTCAAGGTTTGATGAAGAAGTGTAAGCTGGAATTTATGAACATGTATAAAAGACAAGACACCCCAGGTTAAAGAAAAAGTTAAAAAAGCAGGCCCTGGTTAAAGAATTTATTGTGTGTGAAAGATGTTTTATTCTTTGATATCATCTACACCCAAATTTCTTGATCGAATCCCACCGGATGAGTCGTTGGAGAGTTGGAATAACTTTAGACCAAGCCTTTGGGTGCCCTTTTATTTTAATTCTTCAAAATGGGTTAAATTATTTTTTAAAATTTTAAATACATTTTGAATGGTATTTATGCATCACAGAAATATTTTAAATTTTGTAATAATACCTCTGAAAAGTGAAATGCTTTCAAGGTATTGCTAGAAATAATAATTTGTATTTTTTTAAATAGGCGCAGGGCGTTAGCTGTGGAAACATAAGAGCCACAAAAAGGAGCGGAGGCGTGAGTATTGAGATTAAAGAATTTGACTCAGTTGGATAAGATTAAATCCCAACAGAAAGATTTAGTCAAAAACTTTGTTGAGATCTGTATCTATTTAAATTAATTATTTGTCTATAAATAGATCTCATGTAATCTCTTTATTAAAATAATAAAAAACAGGCTGTATCTTTTATAATTATCTTAGATTTAGATTTTTTACATAAGATTTAGTTTCTCTCTATCAGATTTTGATATGATGTAATCCTTTCTTTTATTAGTTCAATAAAAAAAAATTAAATTTCTTTATGAAACCCCATGTAATGTGTTTATTGAGAGTGATCGTGACAGATCAGACTCAAGAAGAGCGGAGTTTGCAAGAGGGTATTAGGAATAAAGAATTTGACTCAGTTGTAATGGATAAAATTAAATCCCAACAGAAAGATTTAGTCAATAAACTCTGTTGATATTTATATCTATCCAAATTAATTATTTGTATAAATAGATCTCATGTAATCAGCATTCGTACTTTCCCTTCTTCTCTACATCTTTTATAATTATCTTAGATTTTCCACATGAGATTTAGATTTTCAACCGTACTTTGGAGCGTAACGAGGCAAAGAGCCATCACACCACCCTCACACCACCTGTTGTAAGGTTGAGCAGCATGATAAACCAAAGTAACCCTATGTGATTCGCTCTCTCCCCTCACACCTTGAGTCAGAAACCCATCACCCCCATTTGGAACGGGAATAAGCCCCTGGATAGCCTGGTATTGACTGAAATAGGGGTTTTAATCCATTTGTTTGCCTGGTATATCATGTAATATCTTATGCAGAATAAACTGGCATATGGATTCCAATCAACCCTTGTAATTAAAGTTATCCTAAGTTATTCCACCCAAAGAATATGTGGGTCCACTGTCAAATCAACTGTTATCACCTCTTATAAATCACATGTTAAATCAACTATTATTATTATTTCACCTTTTATAAATCATTATCCATACTTTATTGACATTTTATTCAAACAACAAAACATTTATTCTTATGTTTATCAACGAGAATAATTCAAAACACAATCAAACACAAAATCACTTTATCATTATTTATACTCACTTATGTCAGAATAAATATATATCCTAAGAATAAATCTTATTCCCGTTCCAAACGGGGGCATCATGTTTTTGAGATTGGGTAGAAAAAAGGAGAGAGAGAGAGAGAGAGAGAGAGAGAGAGGGAGGGGAAGAGGGATGAATCAGTGATCGGAGGAGGGAGGACAGAGGATGAGGGGAAAAAAGATGGAGATTCACTTAAATTACAGGGACATGCAAAATTGAAGGGACGTGCACACAGATACAATAAGTGATAATAGAGAGCCAAACTAATTTCCTGTTACTTAATAGAATCTAATTACCCAACATCCAACCGAATCCAAGATTCCATCAAATAAAAGAATAAAATGTCAATTAATGTTGTGAACCTCAACCATGAGCTCCTTTGTTGGAAAAAACTTGGGTTTTGACTATGGGCGCGGCTAGAGCCACCCCACATGTAATCCTACCCACCCCATAAAAAATTAATTTATTTCATATCTAATCCACCCCACGAGTTCGACATAGACGATGTCTTCTGTGTTTAAGATTGTTCGACATAGATCATGTCGATCGAACAATTTTAAACACAGAAGACATCGTCTATGTCGAACAATATTAAACACAGAATACGTCATCTATGTCGAACATGGGGTGGGTTAGATATGAAATAAATTAATTTTTTTATGGGGTGGGTAGGATAACTTGTGGGGTGGCTATAGCCCCACCCTTTGACTATTCCCTGGTTTAAATGAGTTTGGGTTCCACTAATATTTTGATAGTGGAAATACATTAGATTGCGTTCCTCTCGTCAAGGAGATGAACATAGTATATTTACATTCTCAAAACTATTTCCGGGTGAATGAGAAAATTGAATTCAAAGCTCTCCCAATAACATAGTGAAAGTGGTTGGTGATTGGGAAGAAAAAATTTATTAGTCCTACATCGGTTGTTGAGAAAAAGTTATGAGAATTTATAAGATGAGCTCTTTATACTCTAGTAAACTGCTTTTGGTGGATCTTTCCATGTGGGGTGGTGCGACACACGCACGTGGGCGTATTAGAGGCACACTTGACACTTCAATATGTCAGATCGGTGTACTAGAGGCACATTTGACATGTCACACATATGCAATCTGTCAGATCATAATGGTAATGGTCTGACCATTGATTGTTTAAAGAAGGGGTGCCTTGGACATTGTTTCAATGAAAACTGAACATGGGAAGGGTTCCTCCAAGACCAAAAGGCTCTTCAATAGTTTTTCTCCTCAATAAATACCACCCAAATTTGCATTGTTCAATCATACAATCATTCACTACAACAAATATTCAGTCCCTTAGGAGTTTGCATTCAAGTCTCATAGCATTCATTCCAGTAAGAGAGAGTTGGAAAGATACAATCAGTTCATGTCCCTTTGGTGTGAAGTGCTACTATCAGAAGGAGTCCAATCGTTATATCTTGTGAGACTTTCGTCGAAACCGTAAGCACCAGTGTGGGGCGAATATTGTCTTAAGGACACAGAGTACAACTTTAACTTCGGTCTTCATCCTCATCAAAACAGAATAGACTTTTCAAATCAATACACTTGATTGTTATTCACTGTCTCGTAGACGTATTTTTTCTAACATCCTTGAAAAAATCCAGCTATTGTGATTTAACTGTAATGCCCAGCTAAAGTGATTTAACTGTAAAGCCCAACTAAAAAAATCATAGGAATTAGAGACAAGATAGGGATTGATTATTTTGTATTCAAGTGATTTTTGTTTGTTTGTCGTATTCAAGTGAATTATATTAATGGAAAGAGACATTTTTGTTATTCCATAAAACTCTTACATCATTTGCCATCTAAATGAGAATGACTCTGGTACGTACTGAGGATTACTCCTCTTCTCTTTGTTGGTTCTAATCTTGGAACAGAGAGTACTTTAGGATGTTAGGTTAATTGAGGAACCTATACCTCTTGATGAAAGATAGTCTGAAAAATAATAACTGATATTTTATTCTTCCATGCCTTATCATATAAATAGGCATAACAAAGCATCTGATATGCACTACCAACAAAATCTAAAAGAAGTTACATCTAACAATAAAATAGGAGAAGATCAGTTCTTCTCTGATTATTTGGTCTATCCTAACAATTTTGACTCAACAAAATCCCTACTAAATAGAATGATTTGCTATGATAGCTATGCATGTAACAACTCCATCCCCCTTAAAAAGGGCCTTGTCCTCAAGGCTGTGATTAGGAAACAATTGCTTCTTCGTCATTCATAATTGCATCACCATCTTCTTCATAACATGCTTCAATCAAGAAATTTTTTTTTTCCATCGACGCCCTGGAACAAATTTTTCATTACAATTATAACACATGCCTTTATTACGTCACTCCTATAATTCCGCAGATGACATTCGTCGAACTGGAATAGAAGAGCTGTTAGTTGTCATTTCTTTTTTCGTCAAAAAGTTCTTTGAATCTTGTGTTGAAGTGATCTCTCTCTGCGCGGCATTACGAGCTTCGTACAGACGAGCTAGCCCAATGGCAGATGATAATGATGTAGGACGTCCAGATAACACATCAGCCTTGATTGTATCTTTCAATCCACTAATGAAACAACTGACTTGTCGGTTCTGCGGAAGGTGTCCTACCTTAGATAACAACTTCTCAAATTGGGTCTGATAATCTCGTACAGATCCATCTTGTTGCAACCTTGTTAGCTCTCCGAAGAAGTTTTGAAATTGGGTGGGGCCATACCGAGTATGTACACCATCGCAAAACTCCTGCCAAGTTAGCACACCCCTTTCTTGCCTAAGCAGTTGGTACCATAACTGAGCGTCTCCTTCCAAATGAAAGGATGCAAGCGCCACATGTTTTTCCTCAGGCGTTTGATGGAATTGAAAGAATTGTTCCACCCAACAAACCCAACTGGTCGTATCTTCTCCACCATTAAAACGGGGAAAATCGAGTTTGACGAATTTTGGAGCGTAAGAAAGTTGCGATCCATTTTGACGGGTCCATGTTGTGTTCCCAGATCGCCCACCATGGTTCTGGGGTGGATCCCTGGAGTTTTCTTCTTCCTCATGCACTAGGTTGGCCGGGGTTGAATTAATTTGTAAATTGAGCCTATCAAATGGTTCTGTAAGTTTCTGCATAATCTGTTGTTGGCCAGTGACGAGAGAGCCCACTTCAGCCTCCAACTTCTCCACTCTCTGATCCATGCCTTTGTTCTGATACCACAATGGTACGTACTGAGGATTACTCCTCTTCTCTTTGTTGGTTCCAATCTTGGAACAGAGAGTACTTTAGGATGTTAGGTTAATTGAGGAACCTGTGCCTCTTGATGAAAGACAGTCTGATATTTTATTCCTCCATGCCTTATCATATAAATAGGCATAACAAAGCACCTGATATGCACTACCAACAAAATCTAAAAGAAGTTACATCTAACAATAAAATAGGAGAAAATCGGTTCTTCTTTTATTATTTGGTCTATCCTAACAATTTTGACTCAACAAAATCCCTATTAAATAGAATGATTTGCTATGATAGCTATGCACATAACAGACTCGCACTTAGTCTAACAAGGAAAATCAAGGAGTCCCTTTCTCTCATTCATTACACTCTCCAACAACTCTTTCCATAATTCATAAATGATTCTCACCATGTCAAAGATAAGGAATCAAGATTCACAAAATGTCACACCTTGCTTGTCACATCTCTTCCATCACCATGCGCACTATCTGAGTATTGGATTCCACATCATTCCAAGAAATCCATGCTTATCCATCTTATTTTTAAAATTGTATATGAGACTGCATATAAATAACATATATACAACAATATTAGCCTATAAAAGAAGAATGGCTTTCCATCTAAGATTCTATTATTTCAACATCACCACTATATGCCCAAGTTGTAATTTTGAGAGAGCATAAAGAATGATATTCAAGGGTTAGATTACAAATCAATTCAAATCAGTAATTTTTTTTTTTATTGCGGTGATTTAAAAGTTAAAATCAATATTTTCTTGAACCGAAAGCAACCTTAGACTAGACAACATCTGTCCATGGTGGGTGGGTATGGGTTTTCAAAATGAACTTTTTTTGTTTATTGAGATCCCCACCGCGTCAAATTCTAAGGTACATTTGTTTTTTTTTGTTTTTTTAGGCAAAAGTAGACGATAGTATCATGGATTTTATATCAATGTCGTAGTAATATATCCAATGAAAGGCAAAGTGCCAACCATAGTAACAAAGTAATCTGTACTTTTCTGAATATTCGTTAACGTACTCCGATTAGATGTCAAACGTAAAAACATACCGTACCGAACATAATGCATATTAAATGCATTGATACATATTAATGCTTAAATTATCTAGAAAATAGTCTAATTATCTCCATACTTTTCCGTATTTATCGCGTATGATTTACGAATGTACACGAACAGTATCGAACACAACACTGACTGAATATTTACCGTACACGAACTTTGTTACTATGGTGCCAACACATGATACATAAGCGCAGAGTATGGGGATGGGGGGCGGGGCTGTCATCACGGCGCATCGAGCCGGGGAACACAGAGGAAAGCTCTGTCGCACCCCCGCCCACATTCTAACCCAGCATGCCTATCTCTTCATCCCGGGTCCGCTCTTGCCGGCGGCAGCCCCCCATCTCCAACATGGCTTGGTGCCCATTGGTTCCTGAAGATAACCGCATTACGGGCCAACCACAAAGCCCAGGGCACCTCAGCTACTGCCAGTGCTGGGCGCCTCTGATGATCCCCGCGTGCCTGCCTATTCACCCAGTACCATAGTGACACCACATCGTCGAAGAGCGACGACATATTACGGGCCAATTCAAAGGTACGATGATTTCCAAAACTAACAAGTCATGAGTGAAATTTTGTGGCATAGAAATTATATTTGTTATTTAGAAGTACACCTCAAAAATGTTTAATTAATCTCGAGTATAAACGTACATGGTTTATTTGTAAAAAAAAAAAGGGGGCACTGTTATACTTATTGTTTTTTTAAAGTCCACAAAATATAGTCATATGTATCTTGTTAGAAATTCAGTGAAATATATCTTGTTAAATTTTTTATATTTATTAAAAATGGATTCATTTAACTTGAAATAAAGCGACATATATTTTTTTATCAAAACATGTATCTCATTAGATGATGTTTATAATTTTAAAAAAATGTGTATATGAGTTTAGGACTGTAAAATGATTGAGTCTAACATTTAATGTTAAAAAAACCATCTCAAACGCGTGTTAATAATTAAGAAAAAGCATGGACAATCTAAGAAAGATTTATTAACATAAATATTATTATGTATATATGTATAATGTCCTATTTTATATTAAATGAGAAATATACACTCTAAAGAGATATGCTACAAATAATCAAATTCATTCATGAAGTTTAATTAGGGGGTATAATTATATCTGAGGAAATGGTTAAGGATAGTCTCAACTCTTGCGTGCAGTCTCATGTGCAATCATCGTATTCTTTAATTTTTTAAAAGTGCATACTTTTTAACATTTTTGTATTATATTATAATTAGTTTACTAGATATTATTCTATTAAAAAATCTTTATGAAAATAATTGGATAGTGAACCTATTAGTTTATGGCATCCCAGTAGTCTTTATGAAAACTTAGAAGTGTAGGATCCAAGGGACTCATGTATGGAAGACAAATATGTTAGAAACTAAATGCCAATATTTCACTCTTGTGTACTGTGAAATGTATTCTTGTACTCCCACTCATTCATGTATCAATTAAATTATGATTTAACAAAATTATGAAAGCACTAATAGTTTTTGTGTTAATGAATTATGGAAATACCAGAGAGTGATGTAGGGAGAGGGAGATTTAAACTTTAGTCACAACTGTAAAAATAGATGACCATAGAGAGAGCATGCTTTCCTTGACGATACTAGTTGGTGAAATGAAAAATGAGAAAATATTTCAACCGGTCCCATTTTTAGCATGCCTTTTTACCATTCAAAAAATCATATACATTTAATAAATGTATATGATTTTTGAACTGTTATTACATGCTAAAAGTAAGGAATGCACTATCTTGTAAAATATTTTGATGGAACACCTATTTAGTGTGACATACTACCTGATTTGTTGAAAATTGAAGTTTCATTTATATCTTAATTAATTAACTAAATTTAGAAACGAGTTGGCTTAGGTGGGGCCAACATGATTGATTAAAGTGTGTGTGTATAATTGTTTATTATTAGACTACAATGTCTTTAACATACAATGGTAGGCTATTAAAACTAACATAGATGTAAAATAGACAATGGTAACATGAGAACTAGCCAAGATGATTAATCAACTTTTTTTCTTCCCGTGTACAAAAGAATTTAAAAAATCTGGGTCCCTCCGAAGGGGAGGTCTATTTTAAGAGAATACAATAAATATATATTTATTTCATTAAATATATTAGGAACAGGAAAAACCCAAAAATAAACTGTCCCCAATATTTTTCAAAACAATTTTTTTCTTTTCTTTGAGGAACAACTTTACCTCAACAAATTTTGAAAACTGGTTTTAGGTAAACTGAGGGACAGGAAAACAAAATTTAATAATACAGTTTGTCCGACCACAGCAGTGTTAACTTGGCAGTGACAGTGTCTGTACCCAAATAAAAAAAATAAAAACGGGACAAATCCATATAACCCTCGTAAATTATTTAGAATTGACTTTTCTTGAAGTCTATATAATCATTTAAAAACATCTATATAAATCCAAATAACCCTTTGAGTTGAATTTTTGTTGACAGATGAGTAATATTATGTGAATATTCCGTTTGTAGGGGTGGTAAATGAGCTAAGTGAGCCAAATTTTGACATGTTCAAGCTCGGCTCGTTTATAATTAGGTTCAGCTCGGCTCGAGGTTGAGTTTAATTTTGTGTTAAAACTCAGCTCATTTGACTCCTCAAAAGCTCAGTTGAAGCTCGGCTTGGCTCGTGAAAAGTTTGGTTGAAGCTAAACTTGGCTCGTTTGTAAAGAGAGCTCAAACGCAAGCTTGAACCAAGGCTCGAGCTCGGGCTTATTTAATTAAAAAAAGCTCGTTTACTCTTGTTTAATTTTAAAAAAACTCGTTTAACCCTTAAAACAAGTAGAAAATAAATAACATGTTAAAAATATACAATCATATTAGAAAATCATAACTAAACAATCATATTTGAAAAGAGCTAGTATAGGTTCGTGGCTCAGCTCATTTATAACCGATCTTTAAAAATTATTCAAATTCGACTTATTTATCTAATCGAACGAGCCAAAACGAGCTTCAACTGAACCAAACTCAAGCCGAGCAGCTCGATTCGTTAACCACCCCTATATGTTTGGTTAACTCTGATTCAAAATACAGTATATAAAAAACCTCCTACAATGTGTTAAAAATGTGAATAATCCCCTGTAAATAATGATTTAACCCCCTATAAAACATATCTAAAGGAGTAAAATTGTCATTTATAGGGGGTTTCTTACATTTTTAACACATTATAAGGATTTTTATATATATATATTTTTAAATCAAGGTTAATTAAATAGAATATTCATATAATATTCTTTATCGGTTTATATGGATTTAAGAAAAAGTGAAGGGGTTACATGGATTTGAAACAGTTTAAAGGGGTTATTTGGATTTTTCCTCAAAAAAATAGAATGAGCTCTGACGCCTGCTTCCATCATTTGCCGTTAGGTCCTAACTTACACTTCACAGTGGATTGAATATAAAAAAAGAATAATGTATAGTGTATACTTCAGCAAACCAATTAAAATGCTTTAATTTTTTTTAAGCCATGTTACACTCAATTTTTTTTAAAAAAAGTTTAAAATACAGTCGTATATGTATCGTTAAAAATCCAGTGAAACATATACATGAATAGATAAAATATATGTATCATTAAATTTTTTTTACATTTACTAAAAATTGTTTTCATTCAATTCAAAATAGAGAGATATACACTTTTTATTAAAATATAAATATCGTTAGATGATATTTACTATTAAAAAAAAAAAAAATCCATATGACCCCTGTAAACTGACTGAAATCCATATAATCCCCTGACTTTTCTTAAAATTCATATAACCCCCTGAAAACAACTAGTAAATCCAAATAACCTCTTGAATAAAATTTACGTTTACAGATAATGCATATTTTGTGAATATTATGTTTTGTTAACTCTGTTAGAAAATACAATATACCAAAAAGACCTACAATATGTTAAAAATGTAAAAAAATCTTCTATTAATGATGATTTTACCCATCTAGATAGAGTTTTATAATATATTCAGATAGGGTAAAATCGTTATTTTCATAGGATTTTTTACATTTTTGACACATTATAGTGGCTTTTTAGTATATCTTGTTTTCGGTCAGGGTTAACCAAATGAAATATACATAAAATATTAATCATTTATTAACAAAAATTTTATTCAAGGGGTTATTTGGATTTAATAGGTGTTTTTAGGGGGTTATATGAATTTTAAGAAAAGTCAGGGGTTATATGGATTTCAGTCAGATTTCAGGGGGTTGTATGAATTTTTCCCTAAAAAAAACATACATAATATGTGTTTTATACTATAAAAAAAATTTATATAATGTATACTCTTTTTTTTTTTTGAAAATGTTATTGGTGGATTTGCTAAAAAATAGTACATTTCCCATCTGAAACGACAACAATATAGAGAGCAAAGAGTAAAAGATCCTATAGTAGCCTAATTAGGAGGTCTAAGTAGGCTTCCATCGGATCTCTAATCTTCCTCCCTAGCTCAAGTAATAAACAAGACATGCCGTTCCACCCAAACTGTCTGTGCCCTTGCGCAATGACAATTCCATGCCACTATGCTTTTCTTGGCCTCCTCCCAAATGTCTTTCGTCGAAACTAAAGTTCCAACGAATATCTTTTCATTACGGTCTAGTCATATAGCCCACATAACAGCAGGGAGCAACGACTGCATAATTTTATTATGAATGCTTCTATCATCACGTCGAAATAATCTGAGTCCCAATTCCCACTGGTGATCAAGGGAGATAGGATTCCAACTACATTTCAAAGAGAGACCGAGCTTGTGCCACACCTCTTTAGCCACCAGACACACAAAATAAGGGATGCGTAATTTATAATGTATACTTTGGATACCAATACCATTATATCTATTTATATAATATTATCAATCACATAACACTAGCAAAATGAGAGTACACGCGTACACGCGGACCTCCATAAATGTGCCGCGTGTAACATTATCCAAAGAAATAAACATGGTAGGTCCGAGACCGTAGTCAGTCATTTAATATTGCAATCGTTTATTTTCTTCTTCTTTTTTCCCACTTAGTACACAATTATTCTTCCATGTGCACTATGCGTTTAAATAAAAAAATATTTTATAAAGTTATACAAAATCAATACCTTTAATTTTTTTTCAATTCACTCATGTGCACGTATATACATAAGTGATATAATAATTTTTTTAATAATGATTAAATAAATTTTTTTATAAAATTACATAAAAAAGAGATATATTATAATTGAAAATGAGTTTTTTGCATATATACCCTTCAACCAACTTTATATATTATAAAAATATCTCATTTGAAACTCTCAAACCAACAATATTGCTCGAATAGATTATAAAAAAATAATGTTCATATACAATTTGAATTCTTTTGAATTGCATTATTGGAATAACAAATCATCAGAGATATTTTGCTATAATGTGATTTGTTAGGGGTATATATATAAAAACCAATAATTAAAATGTTCTTAAAATTCTTTATAATTCTTAAATTTTAAATTATAACTCTGATTTGGGTGATCAATATCTTGTTGGAAAGATCTTTTTGATATATACTTATGACCGTGAAATAAAGTTTTCCTAAACATGACTATTTCATGATGAAAAAGTGAAACTCATATTTGATCTAAAATTAGCTATTATATATCACATACATTATATGATTATCTTAATCTAAATCTAATCAAAATAATAACCCCAATTTTTTTTTATGATGTGACACGATCACCACCGTTCATTCAATATATCATTAATATGGATAGCTAATAAAATGATAGATAAATATTCACATTATCTTTTAAAATATTAAAAATATGTGTTTTTTCAATTTTTGTCTTTAATATAAAATTAAAAGTTTATATACATCTAATGATAAAATTGAAAATGAAAATGCTACACATGAAGAAATGAACTTGAAAACTTAAACACTTTCAGTTAATATAACAGACAGATGATTAAATAAATGAAAGAAATATGTTACAACTAAATTTTTTTTTGCACATATATAACTCAACCCAACCTATATTGTCAACATTCCCCATTTCAAACTCTAAAACTATGAGTAAATAAACAACATTTTTAAAGGTATTGTTGAAAATAACAAATCATTAAGGATATTTTAACAAAATGTGATTTTTATAGGAGTATATATACAAAAAAACTATTAAAAATATTCCATGCAATTTGTGGATATGGATATAATATTATTCAATTTATATATAAACATATATGTATATATATAGCTTGATTGATTTTTTTTTTATTTTATCCTTATCCCAATATAAAACCAATAAAAATAAAAACAATAAAAGTGATGATGTGACATGATTTATACCATTCATCTCCAATAATTTGAAATCAAATATCATAAATAACTAACGGTAAATTTGGAAATGCAAATATTACAAAGAAATAAAATTGAAAACTTAAATACTTCCGATTAGTATATAGATAGAAGATACACAAAATCATTTTTTAAGCTAATAAATTCAAATTATATTTTTTATGGTACACACTTACATTTAATAAAGCACATACATTCATAGAATGAAATATGTATTCAAAATAATTTGATGTATCTTTTAACTTTTTTAATTGAGTATGCATTCACCTAATTATTTATGCATTTGATAAAATAAAAAAAATTTAGATTAGCACTACATATATATATTTTTTGGTACATAGTCCTGTAGGGCAATTACAAACGATAGGCCTTGTAAGACGATTACAAGCTGAAACACACCAGACATCCAGTTCAAAGGGTTGTTTTCGCTTTTTCATTTTTTTAAACCCAACTCCCCATAAAATGGGGGGGTGTCTCTGACCAGTGCGCCAAGACGCATGGGAGGAAAAAAAGTGATAAGCTTTCACAACACGACACACCTGTCGTGTTTATGAGCTCTATGTCTTACTTGATAGAGACCCCTCGCTGTTGAGGGCCCACTACATATTACATCACCTATGAGTCTATGACTTGATCAATGATCCTGATCGGGAGTCCAAATCCCAATCCATATTAGAAGCATGTGGGTAGATGAGTTTCATTTATAATCTCATTATCAAAAAATATTATATGACGGTCCGTCATTTTTATCCACTTTAAAATGGTGAAATTGTTCAAATGCTCCTTAATTAGGGGTTTAATTTTTTTTTTACTCTTAAATTTTTTTATTTTTTATTTATTCCCTGAAATGTGATTTTTTTTTATGTCTTTGATCCGGTTACATAAATATTATATTTCTATAATTGATTATTAAATATATGTAATTGATTATTATATTTATGTAATTTATATGTGATACCTGAACTACCCTTTACAGACAGTTACATAAATACAGAAATATAATGTAAACATGCAGAAATTATACAAATAATTACAGATATTTAATAGTTGTCTACAAAAAATATTAAAATACGCAAATATATTTAAACACAAAATGATCATATATACATTTTCAATGTCATTACAATATCATCTGTAGGTGCATTCAATGTACGCAAAATTGTTATAGATACAATCCTACAGTTTCATTAAAATAGATATATATATTTTTGAATTATAATGTTTTCTTCATATCTTAATGATCAGTTGTAGTCTCCCCCTTAATCCTCTTCATTTCCTTTTGGATGAAATGAAACCCACTGAAATATTATTGAACTAGAAATTCAATGTATTTTATAACGAAAAACGGGCTTTCCAAGCAACATAAAAAATACAACAAACAATCAAACACCTAAATAAATTTATGAACAATTGTAATATTTTAATAGAATTACTTCTTGATCCATGTACTAAACAATTATAAAAATTAACATTTATATAACAACTACAACAAAAACTACAAATGTAATATCCAACAACATAATCTACCATTTACAGATAATTACAAATTACAGAAATGTAATAACCAATTATATATATTTAACAATCAATTACAGAAATATAATATTAATATACAGATAAGAATCGTGACACTGGTCAGGGACAAAAAAAATAGGACCATATTTCAGAGATAAATAAAAAATAAAAAAAATCTAAGAATAAAAAAAATGAATCTTTCCCCCCACTTTTTAATTTATCATATAAGAATCGTCACAATGGCTGAAAACAGACATTGCACCCAAAAAAAAAAAAAAAAAAAAGATTTCAGAGGTAAATAAAAAATAAAAAAAATCCAAGAATAAAAAAAAATTACCCTCAAGGGGCATCTGAACAATTCCTCCACTTTTTATCATTAAACGGTAAAACTTTCAAAATCCTCTGTAACTCAACTCTGCGAGAGAATTTTTGACAGACATTGCACCAGTGCTCTATCAGTCTTCCAACCGTGGTAAGTTTTTTTTTTTTGTGTAAATTTAACGCGGCAGTAGGGGTAGTTTAGTCGCTTTAAAAAAAATGGAAAGCAAAGACAAAAATATAAGCCCCGGATCAAAACGTGGCGGCTCTCACACTCGACTATCCTTTACACAAGCTCCTCCATTTTTAAAGCTCCTCAGACTCGCCCGCCTCTCTCTCTCTCTCTCTCTCTCTCTGAAACATGGGAGGGACGACAACATCGTCGGCCGACGTGATGTCGGACCTCCTGCGCGAGTGCGGCGGGTGCGCGGTGATCGACGGCGGTCTCGCGACGGAGCTAGAGAGGAACGGTGCGGATCTCAACGACCCCCTCTGGAGCGCCAAGTGCCTCATCAGCTCTCCTCATCTCATCCGCAAGGTCTACTGTTGCTCCTCTGTTTATCTTTTCTGTGAATCTCGGTTTGTTGGATTTTGATCTCACGGAAAAAAAGGGTTCTCGATGATTTGATTTGAAGTTTTTTTTTGTTTGGGTTTAAAATGGAAAGTGTATTTTTTTTGGGTGTGGTGGATGCGTGTGGTGATTTTAACATTCGTAATTTGGTTTAAAATTCGCTGATCGCATCAAAGAATCAACTGTGGAAATTCAGAATTTTTTTTTTTTGCTTGGTATATTCAGATTGTTGGTCACATAGTTTTAGAGTTTTTTTTTTTTTTTGAGGAAACTTAGGCCTCTCCCCCTCCCTCCCGTTTGTGGTGGAGAATTAATATAGAATTGGAGTGAATACTAGAGAATAGTCCTTATCCGCTCTTTGTTTTCATCGGATGAACCCTGATAGTTATGTCTGGATAAGCTAGGATAAGGTCTGATAACTATTCTAAGGAAAAACTGGAATTGCTTATCAGGTTTATTTATGTCAATGGATAAAAATAACTTTCTTGTCATTTTAAATTTTTTTATCTCACCTAAAGGTATGACACACATTTCAAAAACTGTCACATCTATCAAATCAGTTACGCATCTCTCACACCTATGCAAGGGTATAGTTGTCATTTAAAACGTCATAAACTCTTATCATCCCTTATCCACCACTTATCATCATTTTATTCAAGGTGGACTAAAAAAAAAAAAAAATCACTTTTACGTTTCCTAATGAGAAAAACAGAAAAGGCAACCAATAAAAAATTTGCTTATTCAACATGAATTATTATCTATCCCGATATAGCTATCAGGGGTGAATAAGCCTATGTCGCATCCCATACGGGCCCTTCATATCTTCACAAAAGAATATAAATGGTCCGAATATTAGCTTGGGATGAGGGGAGAATCTCTGTTGTGGTTACACAAGTGGCGCTCCCACCACCGGAGGGGACAAAGAGTGGGGGGGGGGGGGGGTGGGGGGAGGAAATAATAAGAAGAAAGCCAAAAAGAAGAAAAGAGTGACACCTCTAACAGTTGGGTCACCCATATAAATATTGCAACTCAGCTATTCTCCATATTGTGCCTGGTGCTCCTCAACGCGCAGGACCCCCCTTGAATAAGTAATATTCTTCAACCCAACTAGATGTCTCCCCCAATCTTGGATGAACTGAATCATGGACTCCCACAGGTTTTCAAAATAAAATTTTTGGTTGGAGAAGATCAAACTGTTCCGTGTAGTCCAGATGGCCCACATTCCTGCCGGTATGATAATACCCTTCATTCCCGCTTGCGCTTTACTATCTCCTCGGGTCCGCTTGTTCCTCAGAACCTCCCACAATTCATCTAGGCTGGAGAAATGAAGTTGCAGACCAACCAAGTCGCTGAGAGCAGACCAAAACTGAACACCCACTGGGCATGACGTAAAGAGGTGTTCCATCGTTTCGAACTCCTCATTACAGAGCTCACAAGTCATTGATGCTTCCGGGGGCCACTTAGCTCGATGAACTTTCGTCAGCAGGCGCCCCTGTAGAGCTAACCACTTAATTTTTTTTGATCTTCCAGCTCCATATCTGGTCAGTTCTGGCCACCATCACAGGAACCTCGGTCGCGACCTGGACCACCATAGTTTAGACGTTCGATTTGAGATTACTGTTAGAATGTTTTTTTGGGCGGAATTTATGGCCTGATTAAAGAGGCTTTAGAAATACAACTCTCAGTTAGTGGGAAGCAGATTATATGTTTGTTGAGGCTTCGTCGCAGTTTCAGGATAGAAGATCATCTGCCTTGAGGGAAATTTTAGAAATGAGGTGGAAAAAACATGATGAAATTTTAGCTAGGGTTTGGGAAAATGATGAATTTAAATTTGATATTAAAAATATTAGATGATGGATACAATGGAACCTTTTACAATATTTCTCTTATGATGAATTTTACTACAGTCGTGCTAACTCATGTATGATTCATAATTTTTTACAAGATTTGCTTCACTGGGCCTCTTTGTGGTGTTGATGAGCTATCTGAAACTTTCATATTTCTTGATAATCAGGAAACAGTTTACACTAGTTTGATCCACTCTCTTTCAATTATGGCTTCCTATGTATTTATGCTAATACCAGACCAGGATGCCAAAATGTAAAAATGGATTCATGTTTCCTTTTGTGATCAGGATTCATTGTTCCATTAGCGCTTGTTATTCAAGGAAATTTATCCACCACCATTTATAGTGAGAAAATTGTAGTCAAGCATTTCTGGTCAAGCGTTTCTGGTCCGATAAATTCATCTCCCATCTACATCATTGAAGCCTTTGCGTATTTGCTACTTGCTATTCTGTACCTGTGAATTATTTATTGCTATTCTTCTAATGGCAATGCTTTCTTTACACTTGATGCATGAATTTGATGTACCTTTTTACATATTCTGGCTATTATTCCGTGTTACATGATTTCCATGTGGTTTTTAACATCTCAATGGAATATTATAATGCACTTGATTTGGTTACATTTTTTTCCTGTATGTGCTTATGTAACAGGTTCACTTAGATTACCTCGAAGCAGGAGCAAATATATTGATCACGGCATCTTATCAGGTATGATTGGTTACTACATCTTCCTATCTTTCTCCGTTTTGGAGTCATCTTGAGTCAGTGATGCTTTCCAAAGTAACTGATGACATCATTTCTCTGCTTGCATCAGGCTACCATTCAGGGTTTTGAGTCTAAAGGGATTTCTAGGGAAGAGAGTGAAAATTTACTTCGTAAGAGTGCGGAAATAGCATGTGAGGCGCGTGATATTTTTCTGGAGAGATGTACAAAAGGTTGTTATAGTGGGACTGGAGGGGCTCCCAAAAACCACCCTGTTTTAGTTGCGGCTTCAATAGGAAGCTATGGAGCATATCTAGCAGATGGTTCGGAGTACAGGTTTGTGGAGCGGCTGTTCTTTTCTTCCTTATTTAGTTGCATTCTTTATTATGTATCTTTATTCTATGTTATAGTGGGGAATATGGCGAGGCTGTTACCCTGGCAATTCTGAAAGATTTTCACAGGAGAAGAGTTCAGGTTCTTGCAGAATCAGGTGTTGATATAATAGCTTTTGAGACGATCCCAAATAAGATTGAAGCTCAGGTTTGTGTTAGTTGACATGTACGGCATTTTACTTGTTCTGATTCAGTTTCTTAAGTTTGCATACTGTGGTGAATTCTGGATTGACAACAGTCATTGATCTTTCTAAACTTAAATTACTGTCAATCGCTCCTGTATTTTCTGCAAGGAACAGCACATACATCTTATTCACACAATAGACATTGGCATATACTTGTACTCATCCTGCATCGTATTCAAGTTGCATCTCTGTAATTAAATTCAATATTTTCATATGATTTTAACCTCATCCATCAGCTGTGAGAGTCTGTGATGTTCCATTTTCCTGACTTTGACAGAATCCAATGTTGTTATGAATATAAGATTAAGAGGTATTCTTTTCTGATAGTTGACATGCTTGCAGCTTTCCTACTTTTAGTTATTACTCATTTTCGTTTGTACATGCATCTATTTTTTGCTTGAATGAAGAATAATCTCTATTTTCTACTTTAGTTATAAATCTCTATTGCATTAATTGCCTCGAAGGGGAATTTTTTTTTCTCATACAGTTCAATTTGGTTTCATAGCAACTTCAATCTAAAATTAAATTGGTTGTCCACAGGCATATATTGAGCTTCTAGAAGAGAATGACATAAAAATCCCAGCCTGGTTATCCTTCAACTCAAAGGATGGGGTTAATGTAGTCAGCGGAGATTCATTGCATGAGTGTGCCTTGATTGCTGAATCTTGTAACAAGGTTGTTGCAGTTGGAATCAACTGCACTCCTCCCAGATTTATCCATGGGTTAATTACATCTGTTCAAAAGGTAAAACTTTGCATTTCTATGTGCTCAGTACTTCAGAATATGACTGTGTTTTTTTCATCTGTTCGTTCAGTATTAACATTTTGGTCCTTACTCAGTTTAAAATCTGGCCTATGCATGGCAATCCATGAACCCTTATTTTATCCATGTCCGTAGCAATAATATACTGGTTGAAGTAGGCTTGTTTATGCTGGTGTGGATCCCAATTAGGACACATCGTTTATATTAGGGATTTGTGTGGGCAGATTCCAAGAATATCCTTTTAGTATTTTCAGAGAACTGGGTAAGGTGTCTGCATCCAGTTTCAAACACACTAATATAAGTATATAACTACTGAGAGGCTTGAGACTGATAAAAGAAAGTTGCAATAATAAGGGAAAAAATAGTGAGACATGCATCCACCCTAAATTTGAATGAAGTTTGATTTTCTCTTTGCAGATCCGATTAGAAGGTCAATTTGAAAGAAGTTTGTATTATAATTTTGTATTAAAAATTTTATAAATCCAAAATACTAGTTAGGTGAGAGGGATTTTTCAAAGATGGGGAAAGATATTTTAATCCACATGCCCACATTCATAGATGAAGATGGATGAAAAATTCTAGTCCCCTCCCCCTTCAGAATTGTTATCGGATTTGTGCTAGTTCAACTGCATAACTATGAGAGTTTGTCCTCGTGGCTATCCCCATTAATTGATGCTCATCTGCCTCTGATGACGGGGGGCAGATGGGAGATAAATGCTTCCATTATAATGGGGACACTTGATCTGCATAATAAATAATCTGTGTACTTCATGATGAAACCAGAACTTCCCAATTTACTTATTCTTGTTGATCAAACACATGAAATGTTCAGGATTTGTGCAAACTAGTGAATTCCCTTTGGTCCATATGATCTCATGTATTAAAAGGAGCTAACAGAACATTAGAGAACATAGCAATTCTGTGACAGTGCTGGGCGTTAAAGGGACATGAGTATTTTCCTACACTCCTTTTCCTCCACTCTGTTTAATCCTCCCCACAAATTCCCACAATCTATATTTAGCTACAATGGTGCCCATAACAGAAGGTCCTCCATTAACCAAAAAGGTAACAAATATCTTCTAGGAAAGGTCCTAACTTAAGTTTCAAGAGAAACTATTTGCCATAAATAAGATTTGACTTAACTAAATAATTATGTTAAGGTCTAAACCCTCAACCATCCTTAAAGACCAAGAATTCATATTAACGTTTTTTTCTACTAAAATACAAGAAATAATAAGAGAACCAAAACCCCTGTAAAATGTAAATGAGGAAATGGTTGGCTGATAATAACTACAATTTGACAAAGTTATCCACATTTAATGGTTTTGAAGTTCATGGCTTTCGGACTATTGTGAGACACATCTGATTTTGGTTATTGGTTTTGTAGGTTACAAGCAAACCGATAATTATCTATCCAAACAGTGGGGAAACATATGATGCTGACAGAAAGGAGTGGGTGGTGAGTTTATTCACTCTGTAACTTTAGCCTTCATTTCTGCTTCATGATCTCCTCCTGCTTAAGATCTAATGCAACAGAGTTAGAAGCAGACTGATCAATATCATCATGCATCATCATTGATTCAAAGCTGTGTTGTGCATGATGGCTGAGGAAAAGTCTTTATGAATCCATACTTCATTATGTACACTGATAAATTCTTTTTTAACAAGCATGAGGCCCTTTTATTTTCTTTCTTTTTTAATTTTTTAAGGGTTTCTATTGAAATATAAAGAAATTTTAGAATCTAAGGTTTTATATAAGTAGAAAGAAGCAGAATATATGGGATGTAAATTTGTAAGAAGAGAAAAAAAAAATGGAATAGTTTACTTTAACTGACATGTTATACCTAAGATGGATTTTTTTGTTTAATAATTTGGGAACTGGGATCAATTGTTCACGAGGACTGTGAAAGTCAAAGAAAGATGTTCTGGAATTAAGGACATCATTGAATGTAAAAGTGATTTATGGGTAAAAATGTTGGGAATCAAGAAACAACATACCCAGTATAACTAAAACGTAAAAGCATTTCTGGAGTATTGTATGACAATATAAAATTTATGAAGTTAAAAAATAAAAAATGCATTGCACCCCAAACAATAACAGTGATTTATGGGCAAAAGTGTTGGGCAATCAAGAAACAACATACCCACAAAATGGACGTCATTGAAATAAGAACGTCGAGACGGATGAGACAATACTAGAAGCATGGAATAAGAAATGAGTACATCCATAAAAAAATTTGAGGATGCTGCAACAGATAATAAATGAAGGGAAATCATTTAGCATAGTTTGGGCTATTGTTACAGAAACTAATATGTGAGTACCGTATAGGAAGAGTAACATAATCATAATCTATGGTGTTCCAAGTACAAGAGGTTGGTCATAATGAACTAGTGTGGAGACTGGAGACAATGAAAAAGGACATGCTAGTAGTCCATTTGACTGAGAATATTGGCCAAGAAAAAAGATGAAAGGCTTGTTCTTGTTGTTGCTAAGGTTTTCTATAGAAAGTTCTCAACTTTTTTTCCTTGGACTCAAAATGCAAACTTGCATCCTCCCCTTAATTCTTTGTGAAAATAAAGTCTAAAATAGGACCAACTAAAATGGTCAAATTAATTAAAGACGTAGGGCACTTAAAACACTCCAACACTTCTGTAGATGTCATGTAATCTGACATAGTATAAGCAATTTCTAATGAAGTGTTAGTATATACTCTATGGAGAAAAATGTATATGTACTACACTTTTTGTGAAAACAAGTAATTCATTACATAAGTACATATTTATTTATTTTTTTAAATTCCAAAACGTGTTATGCAAAAGTGATTGCATGAACGACGGAGTGTAATATTTTCCAAAAATATAGTCTTTATATCCTCTGAAATGTACGACTTTGCACTTCCACAGTAGGAGACATGGACTTCACACACTTTTCCTCTCTTGCAGGAATCTACAGGGGTTCCTGATGAAGATTTCGTGCCCTATGTCAGCAAATGGCGTGAGGCCGGGGCTTCCCTCATAGGCGGTTGTTGCAGGACAACTCCGAATACCATCAGAGCTATTTCAAGGGCTCTCAACATTACAAGTGCTATAAAACCCCAAAACTAACTTGTTACAGTTTTGTAAGTTTGGTGAGGGAATATTATGTCTTGAATTTTAATTATATCATGCTTTGCTAATTTTGCATAATCTTGTTCTGGTATTATGAAGTTGGAATAGATTTCATTACGGTGTTGCATCTTACATCTTATTCTGATATTGTGAAAGTTCGTGTGAAAGTTCAAAGACTTGATTACTTAAAAAGGGTCTGTACTGATTTCTTTGTAAGTTAAATCACTTCAGGTCCAGTCCCAACACTAACGATTTGAATCTAACACAGGATCCGACCGAATTCAATAATAGCTTGTTCAAACCTGTCCGCAGGTTTGCATGAGTCTAACATTATTCATTATGTTATGGTTTAACGAGGTTTGCTCATGTTCAAATTTCGCCCTGTATTATTTTGCGAAAAACTCAAAAACAGAAAATGATCAAATAATTAAAAAATATAATCAATTTTGTTGATTTTTTTGTCACAGAATCAGAACCCCTCAAAAATATGAATAAGAAAGGTAAAACGTTCAGAATAGCAGACGGTAACATGTTTTAAATTTTTTAAAATCATATATACAATTATAAATATATATGAATATATGTAAAAGTGATAATATGCAGTCTGAACAAACACGGGAGAACCGTGCGGATCAAGAGAGACAAACACGGGAGAACCGTGCGGATCAAGAGAGATCGGACAGTCATATTTTTGAATATTTGGGTATTCTGAAAGCGCCTGTAGGAAGGAAAGGATTCAGAAGAACGAAAAGAGAGGAGCGACCAATTGGTTCACCAAACACCAACACAGTCACAACTTAATTCAATAAAAAATCCTAGACAAAAAGGTCTAACGACTCTAATTATGTTTGTTTTTTAATATACTCTTACAAGTACGAGTCTCCTAAAAATCTGCACTATATCACTATATATATATATTAATTTGACGTCCATACAAATGAATTAAATACTAGCTTTTCGCATTTTCCTAATCTAATATACTAGATCAGGTGAAGTGAGTGTATCAGCATCCATAAACAATTACATTCACTTGGCTCCAAATGAATTAATACAATTTTTTTTTGCATTTTCCTAATCTAATATACTAATAGATCAGAGGAAATGGGTGTATAAACATCCATAAACAATTAAATTCACTTGGGTCTGGGTTGGGTTAGATCGGGTCAAGTTGAGGTCCACCTTGTTGTGTGCATGAGAGATTTGATATACACAAGTTCCCCTTTAAAGTTGTAATTGTTTCTCGGATAATGTTATCTTCATCTAAACTTATCCCTTCTCACTGAATCTGTGATCTTCATCTAAACTTATCCCCCAATTGATTGCACCAGTAGCACGATAAACCTCTTTGGGGAGTGACCGCAAATACGCTAATTAGAGTCCTAAAAAGTCATTGGTGAGTGATCACATCTGCACAAAAAAATCTGATTGCAAGTTCTCTCTACCGTCCTCAAATGGAAACCACAGCTTTGATACATAACATGTCTTGATAGTATTTGAAACTATCTCCAATCTACACAATATTTTCAGCAATCAAATCCTGAATAGACGCCACTGTCCCTCAACAGCCTCTTCTCCTCTTCAACATAGTTCTTTCCTCGACTCACCTGGCCGAGATCCCTCTTCCTCTTCTCCTTCTGTGAGTAGGAGAGCTGGCCCTTCTTTTCCTTGCTTGTTTGGGCGTTTGTCAGCTTCTCTCCCTGTGCGATCGCTGCTCTAGTGCGTTCACGCTCCTCGAATGTCTCCTTGGCCTCCCCGTGGTTTCTGGTGGATTCTTTGCCATCTGACCATTTCCAGTCTGGTTCTTTGTTATCCATGGCCTCTTTTGGTGGGGGAACTTTCAAAATTGACAGGCCACCGCCGTAACCGTGTCGGCTCAAGGTGTCATAGTCTATGTTGAGACTCTTCTTCTTTCCCAAGTTAGCTGTCATGGAGCAAAAGCTCATTGTTTCTCATTGAACATAATTGAACTAGCAACGCATTAAGGGAATAAAATATTAACCATATATAAACAACTCAATTCACTTGCTCTAAATAAATAATAAAGAACTAAAATAGTATGAACAGATCAAGAAAAAAGGTTAGAATTACATATAGAGTGTGGACTCAATTGAAATAGACAAAGTGAACATTGTGTCCACTGGAAAGCTGGTTGCTATATACACTTTTCTCATGAAGGATGCTATCAGAGCAGAGAATAGGCTTTATTAGCAAAAAATAAAAGGAAATGGTACTTGTTTGGACTTGTGCAAAACTGGATATATTGTTTCACAGAGCTACCCACGCACCAGACAGGCTTATTTGGACTTTAGAGTGAACTCTAAATTAATGTATTGAGATTATAACATACCTATTAACCTAAATAAAATAAGCATCCCATCAGTAAAAGATTGCATATTCTACTTGACAATACAATTTTCCATCTCCTCTCGCAAGAGGTAGTCAACAATCAACTCTTATCAGGAAGTTAGATGATATTGTTATGATAAATCGATCATTGCACAAGCCCCAGGCAAGCTAAGTTAATTTCTTTTACAGTGTAAGATTCTAAAGCATCTGCTCATTTTCTGTTATTCATGGAATAATCTTCCAGTGATTTCTTTAACTGCTACTAATATGATAAAAAAGAAGAGATTTAACGACATGTTTTCAAGCCCCCATTTCCGATACCTTGTCTTTTCCATTTCTTTTCCTTCAGTCATATTTCCAGCATAATCTGCCCAGAAATTGAGATCAAGAAAAATATTTGATAAGGACATTAAATTTCCTCTTAAAGAATCCTTATTTTTTTTTCCCATCTTTCATGTAATACAAAATATTGGATAAATCATCAACATTCAAGCATGATCATGAGGTTGCATGAACTCCATAAACATAAGAAAACCTCTAGCAAAGAAGGATAGGCTTGGATTTCAACAAGAACCTCAAACTGTTACTATCTTTCACTCCCTCATTTTTGGCAATATGAAGGCGACATTAATTGAATTCCATCTATATATTTCATGACTCAATTTTATATTCATTTCTGAAAACAATACTTCAATTTTTTTGGTAGGTAAGTGCTTCTAAATTATTTTCTCGTTAAATCTTTTCCTATCAAAAGGAGGAAAGACTAGAACCCAAGACCCCCAACCTACCAAGAAGGGATTTGTTAGTACACAACTTCATTTGTTTCAAAGTACAAATAATATGACTAGGTTCATTTTGTTATACCAATGGTTTCATCAAATAATCCGATGGAACTTAGATCCCAAGAAAGGTCAAAATGATATTAAAAATTGTCGCAACATGTTAAGAAGGAGAATGGCAATGAAAGAGAAAACTTGATTATTGGATTTGATAGAAATATTATATGATAAATTTTCTAATTTATATCACACATGCCAATAATTGATGTGTGACTATAGGATAGAAAAATAACAGGCAACCAGTAAGAAAGTATATTGGATGATTGCATTTAAACTGTGAAAATAACATGTTGATAGCCGGGGAAAGAACAAGAAATTTAAATAAAAAGTTTAATACACTAAAAGAAGGAACAAAAGAGCTATCAGCTAAAGAAAAAGATGAGGAACAAACCAACCTCCTGAAATTATATCTTTGTCTGATTGACTGGTTCCCCTTTTGTTCTTTGGCTTTGTGCTATCATCTTCTGAATCTGAACTACTTGAATCTTCATCAGAGGATACAGCTAATGATTGATTCCATGGGCTGGCTCTCTTCATGGTGAAATAACCTCACTGAATATAAGAAAAACTACATCAATTACAGAGGCTAAAAACAATTTAGTACAGGATATATTCAGGCATACTACATCAATTAAAGTCTGCACTCACATGTCATGTGCAATTTAAAGGCCAATATTGAATATGATGTAAATCTAAAACGCTGAAAAACAACAAGAAATCATTACCCTTCGCATTCCTAAATAAAATGGTTGAATATCCACATGTCCGATCATTTCAGGGGGGGGGGGGGGGGGGGCTAGTTGATATTCATGAGCTTTTTTTCTTTCGAAAAATTCCATCTATTCATACACCCATGTAAGAATTCTATGAGAATTTCCGAGATCAATCCCTATAAGAATTGTAATAGTTGATAATCAACAGAAAGTTGTTTGATAATGGTGCTGTAATCATAGAAATGCTAGTCATACTAAAATTTCATGATCAATTTTCATCAGGTAAATAGGTCTGCATTTGTACTTGCATAGCCGCTATAATGTCACCCAACTAACCTAGTTGAATAAAGTCACTCGTGCCACATCACTTTCTTAAAAAAAATGTCCAATTTTTTTTTTTTTTTTTTAAAAAACTAATCAAACTAAAACAATGCAAATGAATTTTCACCACAAAAAAAAACATCGCTTATGAATAGTTCATCTGATTCAGTTACCATGATTCTAGATGTTCAATCACTCTCAATCCCACTGTTCTTAAATCTTAACCTATGCCATCAGCCATCGTGCCCACAAAACTAACATCATAAATGCTGGTCACTGCATAATCGAAAGCATAAAAAATAGCAACAATTTTAAAAAGAGTATTCCAAATTAAAACTATATGCAAAGCACCAAAAAAAAAAACTCCACCATTCACTCTGTTTAATGTATTAATCCCAGGCTTCCCAACCCATTCACAACACTGTAAGTGCTTCTGAACCCTAACTGAACCAATCAAAACATGCATCACCATTCACTCCCCTCATGTTAATGTGTGAAAGAAATGTTTAATTGCAAGTAATAACAAAACAACACCCTCCCAAAAAAATAGAATTTTTTTGCCAAACTGCAATAGAATCAAACGTCCAAGAAGACCTGGGAAGAACCAAATACCTATGGAGGCCGCAGGCGTGAGGAGACGAGGTGGATGAACTGGGAGAGGAAAAGTGAGATTCGGGAGAGAGAACTCAGAAAAGTGAGTACCCGTTTTAAGGGATTTCATTCACCCCCAATAGAGTCAATGTAAGTGGGTCCGATTTATTAAGACTATGAAATAAATATTGTCTAATAAGATAGGACCCATCAATTTTATAAGAACTTTGTTCGATTTTTATAAGATTTTTATAAGTTTTTATATAGTTATATTAACTTTTCTATAATATGAGGTGATGATATCCTGATAATTTTTAATGTGTAGTTAGAGTTAATCATGTAATTGGTTGATTGAGGTGACTGTAGAGACTTAAATGATATTTTCCAATTTTATAAAGACACAAACTGATTTAGCTAACTTTTCAGGAAGTTGTATCAATTTTTCCCTATTATCTAATAAGATAGGGACATGGGGATTTGTCGATTATACATGAACCTTTTTCGATTTTCATAAGTTTTTAGGGAGCTATATCGATTTTTCCTTTGAAAATAAGGGGTGGACGCATTCTGATAACTTTTAAGGGTTAACCATGTATCTGATTAGTTGGGGTGAGTTGAGGTGACGATGGAGATCGAAATGATATTTTTCTATTAACATAGGGACCTGTGGTGAATTTTCATATTACAGGAATTAAAACTGATTTAGCTAATTTTCTATGGAGTTATGTCGATTTTTCCCAAATTTATTTCATATTCATAAATATATCTTCATAAGTATATATTGAAAAGATCCTTCCAACGAGATAATGATCATGGTGGAGGTTGAGATTTTTCATCCAAGAAGGAAGTTGCTGGAGAGACCTTGGAGGAGGCTATCATATGAGCAGATCTCGTAATAAAGAACTCCAGATGTATCGAGAAAAGGAGCATTTGATGGCTATGCGATCAGAGCTTTCAGAGGAAGACTAGGGGGGCAACCCATGTTCTTGAACTAAAGCATTCTGTTTGGGTGGAGTAATACGAGGGGAATAGGTAAGAATAAGCATGGAATAGGGAAAAAAGTGTTTGGGTGAGAGGAATAAGGTGGTATTTGGATGCTAGAATAATAAAAAATAAAAGGGTATAATAATCCCCCATTTCCTATGGAATTATCCTATTCTAACAACAATCATAAGCGGGTCCCACTATTTTTTTTTTTCATTTCAAATCACATGTCATCACATCTTATACATCAATGGAGCTCACATGTCAAATCAACTTTTTACACTTTATTCATATTTTATTCTTCATCAACCAAACAATTCAATCTTTATTCTTACATTTTCCAATGAGAATAACTTAAAATGCAATCAAACAGAAAATCACTTATTCTATTGATAAAGTCAACAATTCCTAGAATATGTATAAATCCCATAATAACTTATGTCTCTATTCAAACGGACCATTTCAGAATAAGCAATCCCTTGTGAGAAGTTTGTCATGAAAAAATTGCTATACACAAAAACTATGTCTGTGGGACTGAACTGAAAGTCATGACCAGTTTGCCCAAGAGTCTAAACTCGTAGGAACATAATGTGCCTTCGAGGCCTCTTCTAAAGTTAGTACACTTGTTCTACTAGACGGTCACACAAGGATATCTGAACCATAACCTCCAATGTCATGTTACTAAATTCCTCCCAAAAGTCATCAAGATCAGAGTGTCATCTAACTGGTTTGGTCCGTTTCTCATCCTGAATAAGAACACTCAATAAAGTTGAGTGAGGGGAACCCCATATTAGTAGCTCTCTGCCTAATAATTCCTCAATGCTCTTACCATTGATCCAAGGGTCATACCAAACATTTATGGACTTGCCTTCAAAAATTATATATCGAACTTTTTCTACAATTCAGGATCTTGCTGCAACAATCTGCTTCCGAGAATTGGTGCTGCTTGAGGGAGGGATATGGTTCCATATGCTAGCTCCTCTGAGATATCTTTTTTTCAACTCATGTCGACCACAATGAGGACTTCTCACTAACAAGATCCCAAAAATGTACTCCCTAAGTCCCTCTGTTCCAATCTTGAATTCATTTGATCCCCAAACCTCCTTCCTTAAAGGGCTTGCAAATAGTGATCCAATTAACATGATGCAACTTCTTCGTGTTTGAGCAAGGAACAATCTTCAAGTCCTCCTCACCAGTATTATGTGGGCAATTTGGCAAGAGCGCCACTCTAGAATCTTTAAAGAGAAATTGATCTTCAAGAGTAGGATCCTCCAGTGCATCACAGCTGAAATTCGTTTATGCTTCAAAGAAATCACTCTTAAAGTCATCCTCTCACCGGATCTTTTGCATATAGTTGATAACTTCGGAATCACCATCATTGAACCATCCAAAACTCTATGCTTTGTCCCCCCTCCTCTAGGCTGGATCAAATCTATCTCAGATGGGTCTCTTATGGAGGAGCGTGGAGACTATGGATTCCACATCTGACTATATTGTTGGAGTTGTTGACAGATCCCCCCCCCCCCCCCCCCCCCTCAATCAATTTTCTAGAGCAGAGAGGAATAAAAGCTAATTTAACAATGAACGTTCAACGAGGAGTGTATGGTTTGAGAGCGACTCTACTATTGCTATAGCATGGTGAAAGGCAAAGGTCAATTGCTTTGGTAAGCCATTGAACTGTTGAGAAAGCTAACAAAATGTCTTCAATGCTTAGTAAATTGAAAGATCATGCACATTTTTCACGAAGGAAACAACCCAAATGATATTTTGACATCACGGAGACAGACAATGAGTAAGCATTTGATCTTTCCCCACCTTGTTTGGTCGGAGTTGGAAGCATCAATACAATATGATAAAGTGGGTATGTTATATTTCTGCTTCTGGGAGACATGCTTGTCATTGAGCTCCAAAGTTCTTTTGTATAAGCCGTCATTTTGATGTAGCATTTTCATTTAGTTTCTATTACAAGGTTGCTTCTTCTAAGGAAGGAGAAAGAGTTGGGCAAGATGCAGGGTGAGTTTATTGACCTTTCCCTCTGTTTGGCTAATCTTTCACTCTTAAGCGTGACAATTCTTGTATATTTTGTACAATTGTTTATTCATAACAATACATGATCCTCAATTACCAATAAAAAAAACAAGATATTGATCAACACAATCAGAATTGTATTTGAAAAGTTAACAATTTTTAAGGAATTTAGAAATAATTTCAATCTTGGTTTTTTTGTATCAATATATAAATTAGATAATATCATCCATATCCACCATTCTTAATGGTTTTTTTTTATATATACCACTAAAAAATATATATTAACAAAATATCCTTAATGATTCGTTATTTCTAATAATACCATTCAAAAGAACTTAAATTTTACATGAATGTAATTTTTTTTTATCAATTCCAGCAATATTGTTGTTTTAAAGTTTCAAATAGGGTATTTACTATATAGGGTTGGTTGAGGGGTATATATGCAAAAAATTTATTTTTAGTTGTAACACATGTTTTTTATGTGTAATTTCATAATAAATTTTACAAATAATTTATTTAAATATTATTAAAATTTTCATTATATCATTTATGTATATATAATATAATATATCGCATATAAATGAAATGAAAAAAATTGAGGATATTGATCATGGATAACTTTTTTAAAAATATTTTTTTATATTTACACACACATTGTGCTTGGGGGAAGACTAGCTTATAATATATTAAAACGGTAAAACTATAATGCAGAAAAAGTTATTTTTTTAGATGGGACTACTGGCTGGTTTGACAAATAGTTAATGCTTTAATGATAAGTTGTCATCATTTTAAGGAATAAAAATTCCATCAATTTTGTCATTATTTATATTTGGTAAATTTGAGATAAAAAGTGGAGAAAAATGATATTTTAACCTTTAGACCCGTTTAGTTTAAGAATAGAGTAGGAATAAGTGACAATTAATTAGAATAACCTCAAAATGAGTGTGTGGAAGACTGTAATAAATAAGAATTTATATGTCATAATTAACTCATATAAAATGTTATATGGATTCCAATCAACCCTGAATTAAATTATTTCAAATTATTCAACTAAAAAAAATGTGAACAAACTATTAAATCAATATTTTATAAATTTATCATTATTTTTTTCACATTTTATGAATTTTTTTTAATAACTTATTCACAAAAAAACACAAACAGAGAAAAAAAATCACTTGTTCATTCTTTATATAAAAAATAACTTAATTTTCGAACCACGGATATTTCCAAATCGCAGAACCCTCCTCAAGAGTCTGCTCTACTGAAACTACCTGTAGAGAAAAGCCGCGGAAAGAAGGAGAAGACGAAGAAAATTGTTGGCCGGATTTTCTCAAAAACCCTAGCAATAGAGGTTAAATTTTTCTTCTTCTTTTTAACGTCGTCGGTTCATCTTCTTCTCCGTTTCTCTTTTATTTTTCTTGTTCTTGTTTGAATTTAGGGTTTTCGAGGGTGAGCTCACTTCAATTAGATCCTTGAATCAGTATATATTTATAATCATCTTGTTTTTTAGGGATATTTATTGATGATGGAAGCTTTTAAAAAATGTGAGCTTTATTAAAACATACACAGATTTTGTTTAAAATTAAAAAGATAACCTACGCGCCTCTTCTTCTAAACGCAACAGTAGTGGCGTTGGCCTTCCCTCCTAATCTGCTGCTCCTTCCCTCCCCTTGTCTATGATGAAGGTCCCTTTTTGTCTATTGTTAGAATATTTTGTTGATAAGCCTTATATAAAATATCTTTATCACATACTTCCCTCTTGTAATAAATGAAACTATTATATATATGTCAGAGCGTTGATACGATCAGTCCATTTTGTAGTGCAGCTCCATATGCACAGTGTATGGGGCTGTAATTTTTTCATTATTTAAAAAAAAAACATGTGTACCTTAGTGTTTATTTTAATTCTTATAACACTGTATTTCATTGGGTGAATGCATATAAAAAATAATGGTGATGATTGCGAATGAGACTGTGCACACATGGCTGGACATACCATTTTCCATTTATGTCATTCTTCATCTTCATGAACAAAGCTTTTTTGCTGAAATTTTGTAGGTGGTTCAATTTGGTGTTTTTGTTCATCATGGAGACTATAACGGGTGAAAAGAAAGATTTTGGTGTTTTGTTGAAGCAAGGAGCAGAAGCTGTGAGTTAAAAATTCAGGGGGTTCTTTTTTTTATATTTTCAATTATGTTTTATCAATTCTGATGCTAACTTGGCCTGCTTCAGAGGGTATTTGAGTCGACTTTTATGGGACGAAGGTCTATCATTAAGGAACGATTCTCCAAGAAGTATAGGCACCCATTGTTGGATTCCAAGTTGACTTTGAAACGCTTGAATGCGGTCAGAATCTTTTCAATATTGATTGACTTAGTCTTTTTATGCTTATTAATGAACATGACCATTTATGCATACGTAATGATGTTCATGTAATATCTTGGTTTCTGCTTTAATTTGCATGTTCAAATGCTTGAATATTTACCTACATGTTCCACCCTTGAAGATGCTTAAGATGTATGCCGACCTTTTGGGGCAGTTCATAAAATTTGTTATCCTAGTAAGGTTTTGTATTCATCTACTCGCTTGAATTTCAAAGTTCATAATGGGTGTTGGAGGAGATTTGTCTCTTCATAACATACAGCCACATTCATTTTCTTTTGCAATGAATGACAATTGAGGTTATACACCTTATCTATCCCACAGAGTAACTTGTTAGAATTCTGAAATTTTTTGGTTAATTAAGTGAATTGAACCTTCGATTGATATTAGATATTCATATGTCTCCTTATAACATACAACCACAATCCTTCATCTTATGAAATATATGATTATTAGACCATACATCTTATCCATCTCACAGAGCAAGTCGTTAAAATTCTGAAATTTTTTTGGTTGGTTAATTATGTGAATGGGACCCTTATATATATGAAAAGTTAATGAGGATTTTACTTTTTGTTCACTAAAGTATGAAAATGATGTTGATCAGAGCTGTATTTTTTGTAAAGATAAACGGTAGGCCAATGCCCTCATTATATTAATAAAGGAGAGAGCCCAAAGGGAAACAACATAAGGGAAACGCAAAACAAAACAAGAAAAAGGATCTGTCCCACAAATGGGGACCAACCTGTAACAGACAAGATGAGAAACTAACTACTTCTGAATAATGAAGCCCCTCCCCCTTTCCCCCAACAATAGTCATCGCATGAGCACCCCTGTAAAATTTACCCCAATCTTGGATGTACTATCCCGGAAAATATGTTGATCAGAGTTGTATGAATCATTTAAATCATACAATGGATGTCAAGAAAAGATATGTTGCCTTTTGCTCTAATTTTCTTCCCATCTGTCCTTTTGTTCTAATTTTTTACCAGTAGATCCCTCATCTGCGACTCATCTTTCATGCAGTGGAGTTTACTTGATCAATACAATCAGTGGTGTAGACTCCCATCCTTATTCAAGAAAAAGGAAATATATACTGCTTATTTCAATATAATTTTAGATACATCCAATTAATTTGTATCTTTTAAATGCATGAATAAAAACAAACCACGTTATGGTTTTGGAATTCATATATATACTTCTTATGGTTTTGATTTCATAACCTTCCTTAGAAACAAGTGAATAGCTTATCTGCAGGATAGCTAAGCTCTACCCTTGACATCAAGCTCATGGATATATATAGCGTATCCATTGTTTATATATGAATAATGTTAGGGACAGTGCCACATGTAGTCCCCCATGCAGTCCCCGCAGGTTTTATAATTTTTTTAAAAAGTATATACTTCATGTGATGAAACATGCACCTCCATAAAAGTGAAGTATATACTCCAATACATGGTAGAACCCGCTTGCCAAAAGGGGAAAAAAAATCCATGCTTCATTTAACAAACCATATTCCTTGTTCGAGTTGTGCGATTGCATGCAGGGCTATAAATAAGGATTGTTTTTAACGACGCCTTGTAGATATTGTTCAGATGGTAGCAAATTGGAAAAGGCACTAAATCTTACCTATCCATGAGGGATCTAAAAGGTTGTTGATTAAAAAGAAAAATAAATTCCTTTTTGATGAAATTATTTTTTGACTTTATGTTTTAATCCAAAGAGAACAAAATCCAATGTGTTTTAGACTAAAATTTTTGCCAAGAGAAATTCTTTAGCAACATGAAATAATGTGGGGGTAAATCTGGAGTGGGGTGTTGTTTGAGAAGGGTCCACAGAAATAAAAAAAATGAGATTTTTTTTTTCTCTTAGAATGAATTAAGACTGACAGACGTGCACATGCACTTTACACTTGTTTTCAACTTTTTCCTCTTTGATGAAATCATTATTATAATCAATGGTGTTGGGTGTGTTAGGTAGATATCAGTGCAGTGAGATTCACCTGGATGGATTTCTGAGGCAGTCCCCTAGACTATCCAAGATCTGGATATGTATCATTGGTTTGACAGAGGGTTTCTCATATGCGATGCAGTGGAGGGTGGATGCAAGATGGTGTTTTTCTGGAATGATGTTGTTTGGTGTGGTGATGCCCCTTTGAAGGTTAAATTTTTCCATGATTTTGAGCTAGCTGTTAACAAGGTTAGTCAGTTATGGGCTATAGGGGAGGAAGTGGACACTGGGGATGAGGAGGAATCTCATTAACACTGAGGCAGATGGTTATTTGTTTCTGTTGCATGAATTGCAGGGGGTGATGATTACCCAGGGGCTTCGGACGGGGTGGTGTGGAAGCCCTGCACTAGGGAGGGATTCTCAGTCCAGCGATGTTACCAGTGGTGGATGAGAGAAAATCAAAGGCTCGGTGATGGTTTAGAAATATCTGGAGATATGGGGGAGCAAGTTGCCAACCAAGGTCAAGTTCTTCCTGTGGCTTGTGCAATGTGGAACAAGAGATGGCGGAACATCTGTTGGTCATGTGCATGACGACCAGATGCATCTGGAGTTGGCTTATCTCGGCGGCTGGGTTCACGATGTTGGAGTGTATGTGGGAGGTTGGTAATTAGGTTGAGGAAAATGGAGGATAGGAGTGCGAAGGTCAAAAAAATTTCAATCCTTGTGCCAACGGTGGTGTGGTCTATCTGACTCGTGTGAAATCAAGTTTTGTTCAAGGGCAAGGGCTTTGTGTGGAAAACATTTGGGAGATAGTGGTCTGGTTGGATCGCTTTTGTGTGAGTGCTAGCAGTGACTTGCATTCTGGGGGAAGATTTGTAGTCGAGGAGCTGTGGGTCGATGTTTAGGTGGCTAATGGGAACTATGGTAGATATTTCCTCTACTGTGGTTCAGTTAGCTGTTGTATTGGTTTGCTTTTGTTTTTTTCTTTGTTTAGTTGTTTGTATTGGCATTTCTTTCCATTTGATATAATCAAGGTTGGATGCCTACCATCTCATTATTAAAGAAAACCAATGGTGCCCATCATATAGAAGAGCCCTATATTGATGAATCCATTTAACCTATTAGAGAATCAGAGATCAGCAGGTTGAGCATCTATTTTAGGAAGTCTAACTATAATGATCTAGATGAGGCAATTTATTAATACAATGTATTAGATTCTATGTTAAATTTATATGCATATTATTTAAGTATTGTTCACATCCTTTGATGATTCCATTTTGTAGTGAACGTGGGTCGCAATCTTGATATGCTTAGACTTGTCTTTTTTGTTTTTTGTTGTCCATCTTATGCATGCATAATAGAAGTCACCTTAAGAAGTCAAACCGCACGTGTGACTACACATACCAGATCATATGCCTTGGGCCTCTAAAACCGCATGTGCCGCCGCACTTCAATCTATGGTCCTCCCCAATAAAAAAATGATGCATATCGTACTCAAGATATGTTCCTGACTTGAATTTTTCTCATGGGTTTTTTTGGTCTTTTTCTATTCTAGGGTTTTGTACATATCTTATCTATATAAGACCTTTTGGCCTTTGTTATTGTATATGACGATATTCCATTAGTTTCTTCTACCATGTCATATCAGGCCAACAAGGGACCACAAGTAGAGGGTCGCTCCTGCGGCGGGGCCAGTTCTTCGCGTCTTGGCAGGGGTAGTGGCTACAAAGCACGGACACTTCCCCGGAGGCGCCGTACCCGTGTCGGACACGTGTCGGACACGGACACGGCATGGACACGTGTCGGACACGGCTCCAGCCGTGTCTGCCTTCATTTTGTCTTGGACACGCCTGGGACACAGCTAGGACACGGCTGAGACACGGCCCAGGACACGCCTCGGACACGGCCCAGCCAGTTTCAGCCCAAAAATAAAAAAGAAAAAGAAAAGAAAGGCCCAAACATAGCCCACAAGTATTCAACCGATTTAAAACATCTTAGAACAACTCATTTAAAAAATATATCTTTCCTAACGTAAAAAATAATAATGATTCATTAGTTTAAAACAGTAATTTATAAAAACAGTAGTTTATTGGTTTAAAACAGTGGTTTATAAAAACAGTGGTTTATTATTTAAAACAATGATTTATAAAAACAGTGATTTATTTGTTTATACAATTGATTATAAATAGTGAATTAAATGAAATGTGTTTGTTTATATAAGATAATGATACATATTTATTTATTATATTAATTTATTGCCGTGTCCTACCCGTACCCGTATCCTATTTTTTCAAAAATTGCCGTGTCGCCGTGTCCGTGTCACCGTGTCGCCGTGTCCCGTGTCCGTGTCCGTGCTTCATAGGGTAGTGGTGATTAGAGAATAAGGTTGGGATGGTCTCGGGGGGTCTACAGTAGAAGCCTTTTCGGTTGGCAATCATATATTTCGATTTAGTAAATGATAGGGTCTCGGGGGGTCTACAGTAGAAGCCTTTTCGGTTGGCAATCATATATTTCGATTTAGTAAATGATAGAGGAGACATTCGATACGTCACAATCACAACCTGCCGCTGACAAATATTAAGATGCCTTCCTGATTGATATCTGTGTCTATCACCACTTGCATGTAAATTTTTTAATATATAATAGAGATATTTATGGACTCAATTGTTCATGTGTTTAAAAATCTTTCTATATATATCCCACACTCCCTCAACCATCCAAAAACACACATCCTTTTAACCCATGAAGCAAAGAAGAAGAAGGTGGTGGTGTGTGTTCGAACTTTGTTTTTCAAACTTTTGGTGATTGAAAGCTTTTGGCGCACTTTTCTTATTTTGAACGAATATAGAATGCGTTGGACCACAAATATTTAATCCCATGTCTTGTTATAATATAAGAATGCTAACTGACACGTGTGGACCCATGTATATTGGGGGGGCTGCGCGCGTGTGTGGTGGTTGGGGGGGGGGGGGAATTGGAAAAAAATAGAAACACTAACATAGTCATTAAACAACAATAATAAAATAAGACAATAAAATATTTGAGTCCATTTTAAGCCCCCTAGATTGAAACAAAAGTAAAGAGTGGTGTTGCACTTAATTCAGTTTTTCAGTCCCATCCTCAGCAAAAAAGGTGGCTTTTTCAGTCCATGTTGTAGTTTTTGTGTTTTACTCTTTTATTCTTTTACATATTGTTATGTCTCAAAGAAGGTGACCTTTGTAATGTTGGAAAAAAATAAGGGGCCTATTAAAGTTTAAATTCAAACTCAAGTATCCTACAAGGGGTCATTAAAAGTTTGAATCAATTAAGGAATCCTATATGGATTTAGGGGTTAAAGTTCGGAGACTCAGTTTGATTTGGGGATGAAAACCCAAGGAATGAGGGGCCATAAACCTTCACATAGGGATGCAAATGATTGAGCTGAGCTGAATATTAGGCTTCTCACGTTTGGATTGATAAGAATAGAATTGATCTAAAGCTTCGCTTGATACATACCAAGCTAAAAACTAGTTTGCTCAAAGCTTGGTTTGATAAGAATCAAATTAAGCTTGAGTACGATCAAGCTTTATTCAAACAGAATGCACCTTTCCACTTGGTAGTTGGTAACCTTCAATAACAGATGCTCCTTGGGTGGAAATTTCCTCTCTTAGAAATTGGATCTCACGCTCCTTGGTGAGGCGAAACCATCTTCAATCATGGTTAACACATGGTTTGGGTAGTACAGTGTTGCAAATACCATTAAGAGCGGGTTGATTTGATTAGAGCAGTTTATTTTATTATCTATCCTTTTTTTTTTCAGCTTTGTTTGGAGATCCCTTGTCTCTTTTTGTTGGGGGCTCTATATTTATAAGATAGCACCTATACATTCTTTAAAAAGAAGTGCTACAAAATACAGGAAACCAGAAAAACAAAAAATCATCCCAATCATAGTCAAACATGCAAAAAATGATCGCTGTGATAACGAAGTCTGTTCAAACGGCATTCGAATGTTGAAACTCAGTTCGAACGATAATTTAACAAAATAAAATAATGACCATTTGAATGGACCTATTATACAACATAGCGACTGCACATGCGGTTTGGACTCCATATGCGGACCGCATGTTACTTTGAAACATTGGGTGGTATTAATCCCAAAACCGTGTTTGAAAGGTGGGAAGAGGGAGTTCATCACCTGATTTTTTTTGAGAATTAGAAACAGAGGAAAACTCTAAAAATGGAGTGGGACATGAAATCCCGACTCTGGCCAAATAAAACAGAGGTAATTCATCTCCTAAACAGATGAAAAGGGGAAAATTAAGAACAACCAAAACACATGCCTCTAATCCTAGGGTTTGGGGAAAAGTTGAATTTTTAGCAGGGGATTACCCCCAAGACATAACCAAGGATCCCATCCCTTCTACAGTAGTATACCTATGTAGCACTATTATTCTAGAAAAAAGTCTATTGTTCCTGATTATCCCCACGTTCCAGCATTAGTCTATACCCATTGGCATGGCTTATATGACAATAATAAGTTTCTGTTACTGTATTTTTTTTTCCTGTCCCAATAATGAGGAATATATCATACTAATGCTGGCTGGGTTGTTCTTGGTCTAAAACTCATTTTGGTACTCTAGAGTTGCTTCAATTCCATTACAACATCCCAGAACCATTGGATATTGTGGGTTAGGATTATATAACCTTGATTAGAACTAAACATTCGATCGAAGATAATGGAATGCTTTCTGTCATTGGGCAATGTTGTTGGAGCTGAGTTGAAAACTCTTTGGTAAGAAGGCGAACCTTGTCCTGTCAGTGGCTATGGTCCTTCTGGATTTGTTAGGTTTTGGTATGAGATTGGGGAAGTGGAGAAGTTCGAAAAAGTGTTTTGAATGCTATGCCAGGGGAAGCTGAATCATGAGTGGCCTTAACGTATTTTCTGCATGCCCATGGATTTGTTCAAATAGCACTTTATTGTGTGTTCTTTCTTTCAGAGGTCTGACTTCAAGTTTCCATTAGTCTGTTGTACCAGCATTAGATAAGAAAGCCGGTGAGACCACCCACCTTCCCTTTATAAATAGGTAAATAAATGAAAATATAGATATATAAAATGTTTGGTGTCATCACTGTATCAATATGTAAGGACAGGCATGATATCCTTTGAGGTAATGTATGGCCTTGCTCTATGGCCCCAAGACAGTCTCAACTTCGTCCCTCAGAATTCACTCTTTGCAACAGCCTTACTGAAACTATCAATTATTAGGATTTTGTATCCAATATTTAGAAATTGATTTAAATAAAAAATAATAAAATCTTTGAGGGCTTTTAATTACTGATGATCTTTGAGAAGGAAAAAGTTGTAAAATAAACAAGTATTTGAGAGTTAAAAGGCAAAAAAAAGAAAAGAATAAGAGAAACTGATGCTGTATATGGTAATACAGGTCTGCATAACATCTACGTAGATGCATTATAATATAATCTTCACTTTCTGCTGAATCTTTATCTTGTGCCTGGTAAATATGCACCAAATGCTCAAATGTTCTTAAAATGGTTGAAAATAGGTATAGAAAACAAATTTGTTTGCCTCTCTAGATATAAAATCACAATTTTTCACATCATATGGTGCAGGAGGCTCGTTGCATGGCAAAGGCAAGAAAACTTGGTGTTCTCACCCCCTGTTTGTATGCTGTCGACCCACTATTGAATACCTTGACATTTGAGTATGTGGATGGCCCGTCTGTCAAAGATGTGCTCCTTCAGTTTGGCTCTGATGGTATTGTCGAGGATCGGATGCGTGACATTGCCACACAAATTGGTGATAAGATTGGGAAAATGCATGATGGAGGCCTCATTCACGGTGATTTGACGACATCAAATATGATCATACGATGTGAAACAAATGATCTGGTAATTTTCTAAACATTGTAGCCAACATGGTTGTGATGAATCATCAACTATTCTCTGGGAACTATAAGCTGAATTTTGATGTGCCTAAAATGTCACTTGGATACACTTGTATGTATGTGTTCTCTTTTAGGTATATGTGTACATAAAAATATACAGTGAGACCTAAGCTGACATTCACATCTTTTTTTTCCTTAATAGTATCTTATGCCATTTGTAGGTTCTCATTGATTTTGGCTTGAGTTTCACATCAACTCTTCCTGAAGACAAGGCTGTTGACTTGTATGTGCTTGAAAGAGCACTCCTCTCGATGCATTCTTCTTGTGGGAATGTGGTGAGCCAGAAGCACTCAACCTTTCTCTAATCTTCTTGTTTGAAAACACGTGTCATGGCTTACACTTTCTTTATACGTCGAGGTAGATGGACCAAATACTCTCCGCATATAGGAAGTCATCAAGGCAATGGTGTTCCACTTTGAATAAGCTTGCTCAAGGTCAGGAAATCTGTTTATGTTCTTTTATTTTTCTTTCCTTCTTTTGACCATTAAAGCCGTTCCAGTGCCTTTGTTATAGCTTGAATACTGTTTTATTCTCTACACAGTGAGGCAAAGGGGTCGGAAACGTACTATGATCGGATGAATGTTTTACCATGCAAATTTGCGAATCCATGTGTATTGCTGTTATTACTCGGATTGGCTCAGAAGATTGTTTTGGCATGCAAGAAGATGGTGATGCTTACCGATTGCTAGGCTTTGTATTGTTTGGCAACTGCATTATTAACAATTAATCACGATATAGGAAAATCTCTTCTGGATCTCTAAATTAATTGAAGTGGAAGTGACATTAGTGTTGTAAGTGCATTTGAGCTGCAACAATTTATTCAGTTCCACATTAGATGCTTGGATCTGTCATGTCATAGTTTTAATGCAGCTTGTTGCCACTTTTTCCGCAAATATTTAGGGTGGGCAAGTTTTCTTTGTTTAGTTATGAAGATATCAATATGCTCTAATGAAATTGCACTCCTTGCATTCTGCACTTTTCTTTAGAATTGTGAAGTTAATATTCTGCACTTTTCTTTAGAATTGTGAAGCTAATAATATGTAAACTGTGTGTGTGTGTGTGTATGATTCTTTGGCCGAGAGATTGACATATAAGCCAATTGATATTAAAACTAATTGAAGATGTGCCGAATATGTCATGTAAAAAATCATAACCCTTTAGCACCATTTAGGTAGCGACATAAGTTATTTTGAATGAGTCAATTTTTTGTTTGATTTTGTTTTTTAGTAATTTTTGTCTGGGAAATGTCATAATGAAATGTTTGTTATTTGGTTGATCAAATTATAAAATTTGGAAAATGACTTGATATGTGAAATCATTGATTTATAACAAATGGTGACAGTTGATTTGACTAATTGTATCAGTGCAATAAATTTTGTAGAATAACATAATTACAGTGGAGATTTAGAATATTAATATCAGTTTATTCTCATCTATTGTAGCATATATATACTTGCTCAATGTTTGTAAACAAACATGTGCTTTTTTTGAGCAATTCACCTCTATTTCATCATATTCTACCTCAACAAAAGCTTATGAAATATATGTTTTCATTTAAGGCAACCCTACCAATCTACTACAGCAGAAACAATCTAGTAAATATCAATTATCCCAAAAATTGAAATTTGCCCTTAAGAAAGAATAAAGCAGATTTCTCAAGTTCGAGGAGACATTAGTGGGACCTGTTGCCTTATAAATTAGAACCAATATGAGCAAAAATTTAAAGCATATCTATGATTAAGAATATGGTCATTGCTGGAAAACCATGTTGGTTATGCCCGAAGAAAAAGCAGAAATGAAAGAAAGGAAATAAAGAACAATTATGCCAAAAAAAAAACACTTGAACTGAAGCAAAATCATTGAGAACCACTTTAGAGTTGTTCAAAAAAATTTGGGAGATACTAAGACCATCTCATGAATACGCCATATGTTTATTGTATATATGTGCTATAGGACATTAATGATCAATTTGATAACTCTGGCTTAGAAAGATAATCTTTTTTTTCAAGAATCTAGTATGATAGATTATGTTATTTTAAGAAGAATTTTATCTACCATGTTCAATAATGAACACAAGAATGAATTATTGATTCCAAACACATTTTTTTTGTGTGTATTCTAGTGGGAGGAGGATGCAAATGAGTGCCAAATCAGATTTTGAAAAGGAAAAAGATATGTCTCGCCTTGTCTCCAGCCCCATCTGGAATACATATCGATTTTCTTTTTTAAAAAATATACACTCAACCATTGAAGTATACAGTGCATGTTATAAAAAGTAAAATATACATTAAGATATACTAATATAATTTTTGTTTTTAGAAAAATGGTTTTTTTTTAAATTTCATAGCACAGTGATGTACATGGGGCTAGAGACTGTTTTAAGGATATAGACAAGACTACAAAATAGATGGAGTGTATAATCAGTCTTTTGAAAGCGAAGAAACAAAGACAATGACGTCCCAGAAAAGACTAAGTGAAAAAAGAACAGGAGAGCTCTCCTCTTAGTCTGATGAAAACCGTTAAAGAAGTAAAGGTAGAGATCTCAAGGCACTTGAAGCCAAGGTTTTCCTTTCCAAAGCAGAAGCAAAAGCAAAAGAAGGTGATAGATTGAGAGAACAACAGAGACTTTGCCCAAAGCACAGATCACAAGAATATTGCTTAAGCTTTGACCACCCCAAAAACCTTGCCATGATATTATTATTATCATCATGAAAGAGAGAGAGAGAGAGGGAGAGAGATCTTCAATGGAAGGTTCACGTGAGGTTCACATGGTTTGCAACTGTTTTTCATGTAATGTGCAAATTGAGGAAGCACAAAATTTTGATAAGATATAGCATTTTGTGTGGGAGAAAAGAATATTGAAATTCAATTAATGTTTCATAACTATCAAGGAAAAGATGGTCAAAGAATACCAAATAATCATCAGAATAATATACACGAACTTGGGTTGCTGGACAGGTGATTCTTATCATGGATGGGCAGCATGGATAGAAGAAGCTCATGGGGACGCTGGTATCAATTTTATGATACTCTTGGCCCTCTTTGCGTAGTGGAATAGTTGAAGAATAGGGAGAAATAAGCCTAAAAACTTGTTAGCTTATAAGGAAAAGTCGTATAACTATTGATATTGGTATTCCAAATCCTCTTCTGGAATGTGTTATTCTATTTAATCAACTGTCATCACTTCTTAAAAATCATTTTTTCCATCTTTTATAAATCACCATCCAGATCTTATTCACATTTTACCCATATATATCTAATCCATGATTAACAAAATACGAAAACTTCATCATTACATTTTATAATGAGAATAACTAAAAATATAATCAAACGAAAAATGATTTATTCATCTACATTGCCAAATAGCCACATTATAAGTATTCCTAACTTAAATGACATTACTGTTTCCTTTTCCTTTTTGTAAGAGAGCTGAGAAGTTCTAATTGATTGCATTGATTTTGTCTCAAGAAATACATTAAAAATACAATTAGGACTACATGAGTCCTCGGAAGATAGTAAAGCATTTAACGTACAGCAGTAGAGGCCATTGTGTGAGTACAGTAGTTTAATGTGAGACAAAATGTTAAGTGGAGACAAAAAGAGTACCTTTTTTCTCATATTTTAGTTTGATTATGTGATGTATTAAATAAGTGTAAGATAAGGTTTACCCAGTTAATGATTTGTCTGTACACAGCTTGGCCAATGAATCATGTGATTTGATGAAGTGTCCTCATTATTTTATGATGATGAATTTGAAATCATACAGTCATCCATTAAGAGTAAAAAAGATATGTTTTGGAAGCTCTTTTTTGTACTGCTCTATCATAATAAGCTGATTTGAAGTGTTCATTTCCTAATTAAGAACTCTAGTTAAAAAAGATTGACCTATCAATTGAACCTATACTCTTTGAACCATTCTGTTTTTCTTAGACTATAAAAAACTGTGTTATTTCAAAAAAGACTTTAGAGTGATGTTATCTAAAGACAAAATATCAGTAGTAGTTTAAATATTTTCTAAAATTTTTGTGTTTTAATAAATTTTTAATTATCAATAATAATACATCATGATAACATAACAAAATTCAATTTTGATTAACCCGACCCTTAATCAACAGGTCATTTTCTAGTACATAGAATATGAACCATGTGATTTTTCAAACATTTGTTGTTGGTCTCTCTCATTAGATTCCTCCATTTTAGACCAACTAGTGGATAAGGCATTCATTCTAGTGGGTTGACCTTTAAAATGAAATGATGAGCATGGTTGAAGGATTTGAGATTCACACAACATAAACAGTGGGAATCATAAAACCAAATTGTAATTGTGTCTTTATTGAGCCCCCCACAAAACAACATTTGTCCCCTCAGATCCTATTGAAGGGTGGTGTTGTGGGTGTCTATCATTTTCATTTCTCTTCATGTGGAAAAGGATAGATGAAGGCAATGTTTGGTAGGGTCTGCATTTGCAATACTTTTGGTCCCATCAGTTTTGGCACTTTTTGTATTGAGAGTGATCCAACATTTCACACTTTTTTTTTATTTCCACCATTATTTTCTGTTTCTTTGCCTTCATTTTGATCTCCAGTAAACCTTATGTGAGGATGAACAACTTGTATAGTAGAGCACAGAGAGAGGGGGAAGAAGAGCCAACTTTTGTTACTGGCGATGCGCATCGATGTATTGGATCGGCCCCAGGGAGGAAAAAAACATGAGAAGGATTTGAAGGGAAAGGCCATCTGATCTTGTTTTGTCGAATCAGATCGATTTACCAACTGTATCGAACTATCGATCACCCAGTCTCTTGTTCTACAGTTTTGAATACAAATCATATATAGATATATACACACCTCTAATTTTTTCTCCTCCAAATGGGACCCAGAATTTGAAGCTCTCGTTGCCAGTGGAAGCTTCACTAGTGATAGTAGTGGAGATAGGGGTCACATTTGGAGATGTTATGGCTTAAATTCCCACTCTAGGAGACTAGGTCTCAATGTTCCAATCCTGGATTACTCTATTCCACATTGATACTGGGATATTTAATTATAAAACTTACAGTAAGCGAGCTTGGATACATTTTTCTGTGTGATTATATAGTTGTTTAAGGCTAGTCAATCCTAGCTTCAAGAATGGAGATCCTAATTCAAGAGTGAACTTTTGTTATTTGATTGGCGAACAACGAGAAACTAGCACAATCCCCGACGAGGAAGCATGCTCATGAACACGAGACCTCCTCGTGGGTCGATGTGGTTCGAGGAGCCCCAAGTGACCTAGTGAGGTCCAAGCCATGGCAAGCTCTCTTTTAAGAACCAACCCCTTCACAAAAGAGTAATTTGAGGTCAATAGGAGCCTAAGGAAACAAAAGTGAACCAACAAGAGCCTCAATTTGCTCAACATGGCACTTTAATTTACACTACTCACTACATCCACCCAATGAACCGTACAACCATAGACCCCATACCCAACACAAAACATTGGAGTTTTTTTTTTTTTTGCTTGTTTAGGCATATCCAATGTTCCTACCAAGGGAAGCTCTAGTAGGCTTAAGCCATTAAAAAAAAAATCAGGCCTACTTTGGTGAGTGTACAAAGGATAAATTATCCTAATTTTAGAACATAAAATATCTATCAATATTGTTCTTTTTTATATTTGTTAAAATCAAAATAAAAAATGATAAATTTTATTCATTTAAGTAGAACAAGAAAGAATATATATTTTTATTTCAAAATTTGAGCAATTTTCCTCTCTTTGTCTCGATTTTTTTTAACAATGGGGCAATTTGTTTCCAACCATTTATCATCCCACTTATTCCATTATCTAACCACTGATTTCCTTGTCAAGTTGGTTCTAAGCCCTAGTTTGTCAATATGATAAATACCGGGATAAAGAAATAAGTTACATAATAAGTGCTTAGAAGAATCTATTTATTTCATATTTGAATTTAAGCTGAGTATTTTTTTGTTCAATGTAAATGATAAAATGACATTTATCACATTTTTTTATTTATAATTTTACAAATAAAATAAAAATAAAATTGATAGAATTTTTATTCTATAGAACTAAGACAATGTATCATCAAAACTTATGAAAAATGTAAAGCACAATCATTTTTACAGTCTTATTTTTAGTCCACATATATTTTAATTTTTTTTAAAATAGTATACCTCATCATCTAATGAGTTACATGTTTTTATAAAAAGATGAAACATGTACTCTAATAAATTATATATATGCACATATATCTTATTAGTGTGAGTATATGGTATTAACCAGTGGCGGCTCCAAGAATTTTCATGGATGGGGCCATTAAAAAAATAAATTTCATAAAATTTTCAAAAAATCTTATCACGAAAAGATATCCCTTGAAGCAAAATGAATCTTACGCAATCAACCGAACCATTTAAATGAGTTCGATATTAAATATTCATTTGTTCTGATTGTTTAGAAAAATAACTTTGAATATGTTGATTTTGATTAATTAGATCTTCACATTTCTTCCAAGCTTGGTTATGGGCATTGTTTGACCCCCCCTCCCCAACATGAACTCCCAACCTTTCTTTTTTATTCCAAGTTGTGAATCCTCTCATAACAAAAACATCACTTCCTATTTGAAAATTGGTATCAGACTTGGATAAATAATAACCAATTACCATATTCTTTAAAAATGACGTAGTAGTCCCACTATTTACGTACAACCCATTTTCTAACCCCAATTCCAGTCTACAGTATTTTGAATTTTTTAAAACTAGTATCTCATCTAATGAGTTACATGCTTTTACAAAAATGAAGCATATGCTTCAATGAATTTAATGGAAGCATTTATAAAAAATTTAAAAATTTTCTATAAAAACATATATCTCATTAATGTGAATATATGCTTCGGTAATTTTCTATTGACGCATATGAGACTGAAATTGGGGCTGAAAAAAAAAACGGTATAACAATACTCTTTATTCATTGGAAGTGGGTGTAGGGTTTTTAATGGCTCTATGAGTCGGTTTGTTTCAAAAAAATTCAAGGACTGATTTATTTTAAAACAAAATAATGGGTCAAACTCTTGACCAAACCATATTGGTGGGCTGTTTTTATTTTAAAAAAAAATTGATGGGGTCAAATAACCCCATGACTCTCAAGCTGGCGCCGCCCCTGGTATTAACAAACACATAGACTTGAATTGGAGCTAGAAAAGAGATTCTGTGTATCATAACTCCAAACTTATATGCTCAAACTAGGCCCAAAAAGCACACCCCTTCCCCATGCAACAACAAAAAAAAAAAATCTTCACGTAAACATTCCCTTCTAATTTTCATTCTTCCAGAGGCCCTCAAAACATAATCTCCTGTCATCATGCGAGTCCAATGCATACCTTGGAAGCGATGCAAATATTTAAATAAAGAAAAAAAAATACACACATACCCAAACAAGCAAAAAAAATTTTGAACGAAAAGAAAGATATAAAATCTCTCTCATGACTCCCTTTATCTTTATTTCTCCTTCCTTTAACTGCTTTTGCCCCCCTCCACCCTGCCCCATGGGAAGGGAAGACCAGATGGAGAGAAGGGTACAGCTTGCTGACCCCAGGCAGTTATTTTTTACCTTTTTTTTTTTTGAATATCCAAATAAAAATATTTTTTTATTTAAATATACATTGGTCTTGTTTTTGTTGGCCTTGGATTTGGGTTAAAAAAAAAAAACACCTCGAGAGGAGAGATAGAGAGAGAGAGACATTTTATTCTCTTCAAATTCGACACACTGGTGTACTGTGAACGAGGTTTATGAAGAGGGGAGGGGGGGTGTCAATCTTTCCTCTTTCTCTCAATATTGTCTCTCTTCACTCAAACTACCCAAAACAAAACAAAACAAAAGCAACCATCCTAACACTTGTTAGTTTCTGGCATTGTTAGTTTTACTTCCTCTACTGCGAATCACTTTTGAGGGGGGGAACAAGACCCATTTGTCCGATTTTGAATTGATCCATTGTTTTGTCCATCTGGGTCTCTCTCTTTTGTTGTGGAATTGACGAGGAGAAAGTTTGGAGGGGGTGATTGGTGAAACCCATAACTGTTTGAGCTGTATGAGGAGGGCTTGAAACAATGAGAGATGAGAGTGCAAAGAAAAGCAAGGTTTTTTTTAGGGGTTTTCATTAGTGTTTTTGTGTATTTGGGATGTTAAGCTTTTGCTGGCCCCAATTGAAGATTTCTGATTTTTTTTAATTGTTTATTGTTGTTGAGAGAAGCTTTCATGGTCCAAGTCCCTTGTGGGCAAATGGTTCAACAAGAAGAGCAAAGCTCAGGACTTTCATGCTGATGATGTTGTTGCAAGAGGTGTGTGTCTCTCTCTCTCTCCCTCTCTCCCTCTCCCCACCATTTAAGTTATCACACAAATGCCTTATTGGGTTCTGGTTTTGGTGCCTATTCAAAAATATTAGGACCTAAATTGGGGATCTGACCACTTGTGGTATAAACGAACGATCTGATTTTTTTTCATTAATATGTCAAATTGTGAATTTGGGAAATTTTGTTTTGTCCCTTAAAATTCTCCATGAATCTCCCTTCCTAATTGTCCTAATAATGTATGTAATTTTTTTTAGAGTTGCTGCAACAAATGCAGGACTTGATATTTGTCCATGTTTCAAATCATGGTTTTTTTTTTATGTATACACAGTTAAACAAACAACAGCAGCTTCTCTGTAAATTGTTTGTGATTGTTTTTCTCTTCTTTTTCAGATGGGGAAGGGGAGTGGAGGTCCAGCTTCACTGAGAGGGAAACCTGCACAGTCAAGAAAAGCAGAACAGGTTTGTCTCACTGCCATACTCCTCTCATTTTTCTCTCACACCATTTAATTATCTTCTTTCATTAATTTTTCTTATAATTTTCAACCAGAGAGAATACACAGGAAGAACCTAGATCAAATTCGCCGAGGGAAGATAGATCTTGATGTTGCCCAAGTCACAGACATTCAGCAATATAGGTATATCTTCTTTTTAATTTTATTTATTTTTACTTGACTCTTGGTTGATGCATTTCGACGCTTATTTTTTTCATGTTTTGATAATGGGTTCACAGGATTTTTATTGCAACATGGAATGTTGGAGGTAAATCACCTCCTAGTCATTTGAGTCTCGAAGATTGGCTCCATGCTTCACCTCCTGCTGATTTATATGTATTGGGGTATAATTATATCTCTTCTGCTCTGTTAATCTCATTAGTAATTACCATATAATAGGTTTTTTTGGTGGGTTATAATACTTTCATTCAATGAAGAAAAAAGGGATTTCTTTGTTTACTGGTGTTTCAGGTTTCAAGAAATAGTACCTCTTAATGCTGGGAATGTGCTAGGCACCGAAGACAATGGTCCAGCTCGAAAGTGGCTCTCTTTAATCCGAAAGACACTTAACAATCTACCTGGCACAAGTGGGAGCAGCGGAGGCTATGGTACTCCCTCCCCCATTCCAGACCCAGTCATCGAGTTGGATGCAGACTTTGAGGGATCTACGAGGCAGAAATCCTTCTTCCACCGACGATCCTTCCAAAACCTGAGCCGAAGCCTGAGAATGGACACCGACAGTTCAGGCCCCCAGCCTAGGTTGGACCGTCGGTTCAGTGTATGTGATCGTGTCATGTATGGTGGTGGTGGAAGGCCAAGCGATTTTGATCCCAGCAATTTCAGATGGGGTGGGGGTGGTTCTGATGATGAGGATAATGGATGTGGGGATTCTCCAAGCACTGCATATTATTCACCTATGTCATATGTCCCACCTACTTGTGTGGACGATAGAGATAGGACTTCTTCCGGGCACTCTCGATATTGTTTGGCTGCAAGCAAGCAAATGGTCGGGATATTCCTCACGGTTTGGGTGCGGAGTGAATTGCGAGACAATGTGAAGAACATGAAAGTCTCTTGTGTTGGCAGGGGTCTGATGGGTTATCTAGGGAATAAGGTATGCTCATAGTACACATTCTAAATTTCAGTACTTTAAAAATTCAAATTATCAAACTTGATTTCTTGGGGGTTTTGGGAAATTTGGATTCTGCTGAAATTTGGGTCTTTTACCAGGGGTCTATTTCCATAAGCATGTCTTTGCACCAAACAAGCTTCTGCTTCATATGTAGTCATCTGACTTCAGGGCAGAAAGAAGGCGATGAACTAAGGAGAAATTCTGATGTGATGGAGATACTGAGGAAGACGAGATTTCCCCGTGTTCATGGAATGGGCGATGAAAGATCGCCTGAAACGATTATTGAGCATGAGTAAGCCCATCTTTCATTCATGTAACTCTATATCATGCTCTTATTTGCTACCACAACTGGCTTATTTTTTTTTCTTCTCTTTTTATGCAGTCGAATTATATGGCTCGGAGACTTGAATTACCGGATTGCTCTTTCTTATCGCTCAGCAAAGGCATTGGTTGAAATGCACAACTGGAGAGCCCTGTTGGAGAAGGATCAGGTAATCAAATCTTTGTGCTTGCGATATAATTGTTCCTTGTTGCGGTCTTTTTGTGGTTTCAAAGATATGAATTTTTTTTTTTATGTTGCTTGTAATTTGTAAACTTGATTAATGATGTATCTCATGTTAAAAGTTAGCTAATACATTGTTCTTTTCTTTTTCTGTAGTCGAAAACTTTGACTCAAAAACTGGAAAAAAATTTTATTGTCTTTTCTTTTAACAGCTTCGGATAGAGCAGAGGAGGGGCCGTGTTTTTGAGGGATGGAATGAGGGAAGAATATATTTCCCGCCAACATACAAGTATTCGAATAACTCCGACCGATATGCAGGGGATGATTTGCATCCAAAGGAGAAGCGAAGGACACCCGCTTGGTAACTAACAATTCTAACAAACAATGAAAACATATATATCTTTCTTCCAACATTTTTTTTCTTCCTAATTGAGAAGTATCAAGCTGTTTTTTTCTCTGTCTATAGGTGTGATCGTATTTTATGGTATGGGAGAGGACTCAATCAGCTATCATATGTTCGTGGCGAATCCCGTTTCTCGGATCATAGACCTGTCTATAGCATATTTATGGCTGAAGTTGAATCAATTAACCGTAACCGGATTAGAAAGAGTGCAACTTGTTCTAGTGCTCGAATCGAGGTGGAAGAATTGTTGCCTAACTCACATGGATACCCAAATCCATATGGATACCCGAATCCGTATGGACTCCCAAATCCATATGGATACTCTCACTCGCATGGATACACTGAACTCAGTTTCTTTTGATTGGGGAATCAAACTGAATCCGATTATGGTGCGCTCCCTTCATTGATTATGTTTAAATAAAGTAACACATATAATCAGTGCAAAGTCAGGTGTTCATTAAGGCATCACATATTATTTCTCATATTTTGCAGAGGTTGGCAATTTGAGATGGACATCATGAAGTTCGTGCGGAAGTTGGAAAGTCACAGTTTTTATTCCTGTTTCATGTACGGTAAAGTCTCTTTCTACAATTACTATCAGAACAGAAAAGAATTCACTGAATAATCTAACTAGGAATGAATTCTAGAGAGTTTTTTCTGTTCATTACTTCCTTTCAGTCTTCCCGTTTTATTTTTTAATATGGCTCTTATCATGGAATAATGAAACACCAGGATTCACCAAGTATCAAACGGACAGGAATTCCATCAATATATAAAAACCATACTTATCCGGAGCCTCGATTAAAGAGGTAGCAATTCATCCTTTTCCTATTATCAAGCACCCATCATTGGCTGTTAAAAAATTGAAATTCATGACTATTCTTTATACCTGCATTCTGGTGCCATTATGATTTATTTTTTGGCTTATTACATACCTCATTTGATATTTCATCCATAATTAGCCAGATGACTTGATTTTGTAGGATTGTAACATATTTTATCATCTATAATCAAAATTTCACTGATTATGTTGTGTCTGATCAGCAGAATATTCAACTAACAAGACCTTGATGTTTGGACCGGATGTATTTATAAAGCACCCTAACCTCACATATCAATCTGGAGCTCGTGCCCGAATTGCGAAACCAGGTAAAGCAGTTCTTCATTTGAATTTGAACTTGTAAAAAACAACCAACTATTCAAACTCAGCTCCTGAAAATTTACTCTCCCCTCTACTTGCAGAAACATTGGGAGACTTGACCAATGAGAAGGTGCCAAGTGGGTCTAATCAATTACTCAAGATTCCTGATTCTTTGTGATGATTCATTTGAACAGTTGAGAGGGGAAAAAAGATGATAGGGCAATAATCACAAGGTCCATCTTTTTTTACAGTTCCCCTGAGTAAAGTTTATAAGCTGTGAAAATGTGTGTATACACACACTCATTACACTGTAATTATTCTGTTCATTTTAGTGGGAAGGGGGGGGGGGGGGGGGGGGTGTAGTTGTATGCTTTTTTTCTGAGAAAGTTAATCCCAATCGATTGTTTCCTTCTCATCATAAACTCTGGTTCTTTCTTTACATTCTCTCATGTCCTTTAGCAGTAGGCTAAGATTTCTATACAACAATGTAGGGTATCCATACCCATATATTTAATTCTCTGTTTTTTTTTTCTATGGAAACTTAATTATTAATTTAGTTTTGTTATATAAATCATTTTTATCATTGACTGTTTTTGGTATCGACCTATAAATTTTATTAGATATCAATTATGTTTTATCACTAAATGAAATGCTTGGTAATGTAAAAGAGAGGAAATGATAGATTAATGCATTATTTTTTTATTAGTCCTTTTATAAAGAAGTATAAATCTTAGTTCATCTCTTAGTTGGATTAGTTTGAAGGGTCAAAATGATATTATGATAATAGATATATTTTTAACATCTTTATTATCAATAATATCATTTCTGCCCTATTAATTAGGTAGAAGAATAAAAGTGAAACAGACTGGAATGTGAATCAATGACCCTAAAAACTGTTTGGATGAAAGGTATAAGTAGGTATGACTATGTTAAAATAAATAAAAATAAATTAATATTATTAATTCAAGTCTATATAGAATTTATTATAGAGGGCTCATATGTTTAATCATTTGCAATCATTCATTGACAATCATTTCTTATAAATAAAAAGATACATATGTCAAATCATGATTTTATATTTTATAAATCATTATTCATAACTTATTCATATTTTTATTTGCAATTTATAAATGATCAATCAAATAATAAAATTTTTATTTTTGTAAATCTGAATGAAAATAACCGAAAACAATAAAATAAAAAGTGTTTTATTTTTAATCTGTGTGAGAATAGTTATCTGATCTCGCTATTGTTTCATTACATGACTCCACATACTACTGTTGAAGGGGAACCTAATTGATTAGGTAGAATGCATGGAAAAAGGAGGGGCAGAAACCTTGTTCACGTGAGACATTTGAGCTTTTTGAAGGGGACAAAAAGGGAAAATCACCCTGAAAGAATCAAAAGCAAAGTGTGGATTTCTTTGACCACTCAGTCAATAGTCAGTCTCTGACTAAAGTTTTAAACAAGGGCTTGGGTGCCGTTACAATCACAAATTACTATAATGCCCTTTCACGTTTCAGGTTCTCTCTCTCCCTTCCAACTTGTTTTATCTTTACGAAAATACCCCTGTCCTTGAGGGTTTTGTGGGGGTAGATTTGTGTATTTTCGGGTGTCGTGGACCGAGGGCAGACCACCGTCAGATCTCAGGATCTGTGGCTCTAACGGACAGCTCTGATTTTCTCTCGCTGAGCTACCACTGGAGGTTTATCAGGTCCCGGGGACAATGTCAGAGCACACTCAGTTTCTTTTGCATATTTTATATTCTCAACTTTTCCAGACCTGGTTTTTAAGTTTTAACCCGTTTTGGTGGGGTGAAACGCGAGAGTACTAATGAGAAATCCAACCTTTTGTTTTAAATATTTCATCAACCATTTTATATATAAATTTTAAATATTAAAATATTTATAAAATCATACAGATATTTTATCTAGAGATTAATATAAAAAATGACTTTGAAATTAGAGACTTAAAAAAATATAAAGAATGGAAGGATCGATCACAAATACATAATTTATAGGAACTTAAAAATAAAAATATTATTTTGAAAACTAACTTTATTCAAATGGACATTTGACATATGAACTAACATTGAAATAAGCATTTTTAACTTAGAAACTTAAAAAGAAATATCATCGAATAACATGGACTTAAGAATAAATATCTTTGAAAAGTTTACTCGTCGTTTTGTGGATTTAGTTTTGGGTCAATTGCCTAAATACCCTTACAGCCTAACCCCAATATTTTTGTGTCCCACCTTTTGAAATTTTTTTTTCACTCTTGTAGCAGTTTTCCTCCTGTAAATGCATATATGTTTTGTGTAACTTGGAGAACACAAAATATAATTTCTATAAATATTATCTATAAATGCATTATTATGTTATGTAAAAATCGTAACTTGTAAAATACTAGAGAAACATACATTAACGTATAACATTAATATATATGTGGTTCTTATGTTGTTATGAAATAAACAATTATTGATGTTTGATTTATTTGGGTGTTTGACTAATTATTGCATCTCTGATAGTTTAAATTACGCTTTCTTCCTAATGATGTACGCTTGCTAACTCGAATGTGCAACAATAGATTCGATTTCAGCCAAAATGACATGAAGATGATCCGATGAAATACATATCAGTTTATTAGGATAGGAAAAGAACGTCGGAATGCAAACATTCGATGAATTCAAGTGCTTTGAAGTACTTATTATGATAAAATATTTTTAGAAGTTATATGTATGTTTCTATAGTATTTTACAAGTTACCATTTTTATATGACATATATAATAATGCATTTACATATAATATTTATAGAAATTATATTTTGTGTTCTATAAGTTACAGAAAACATACATGCACTTACAGAAGACAAAAAAACTGTGACTTTGTGGTGCTAGGGGAATTAAAGGGAGGAGGGTATAAAAAAATTGTGTTTGCTGGAGGGGTAAAAAAAAACTTTTAAAAGGTGGGGGCACAGAAAATATTGAGGTTGGGCTGCACGCTATTTGGACAATTGACCATTTATTTATTTATTTTTTTCTGTGGGTTTGAATAAACGTTACGGCGTTGTATTTACACGGGTTGTACGGACCTGTCAGAATCCGCCATGTATAGAAGTCTCTGCGGTACATTCTCCATTGGACGGTTCGGATGAAAGGAATTATTTAAATCTCCGAATAGTCCCTGTTGTTCATCCTTCACCCTTTTATTATAGTAGTGGTGCTTTTTGAAGAAAGGTAGATGTATTATAGTAGTGGTACTCTACTAGTATTTAGATGGAAAAAAATAAATTCACTAAAAAGCCTATGTTAATGTTCATCTCTGCAGACATATAAAACTTATATATTTATAATAAATAAATAAATATAAATGACTCCCAAATGATAAAATGTCTTCTAAATTTATCTCCATATGATTTATATTCATTCCCTTCAGATTCAAATCATATGTAGGATTATTCATTAGTTTGAGAATGTGATGTAATTAAATATGGAGGGTCATGTCTTTTTCATTATAATTGAGATTTTGATAAATTTGATAACGAGAATCATACCTTTTACAAATTGTAATTCACATTTAATTCATATTTTATCTATAATTTATTTATAGTAAATCAAATAATAAAATCTTAATTGGTACATTTTGTAACGAGTAATTACTAATTAAAAACGTAGTCAAATTGAAAATAATTGATTTAATTGGTATAATAATCAATTTAATATAGTAATATTCTATATATTACGAAACAATATCTTGGTGACATTACAGTATGTGGATGTAATATCATTCTAAATATTATCTTTTCAATTATGTTTTTTTTTTGAATAATAGGTAAGTGTTTGCTACCCGATTTCATTTCTGAATTTCGAATTACAAACCTGAACTAGGGAGAGCAGAAGACGAACATAAAAAACAAAGGATAAAACAACAAAATAGGGCGTCCAAAGACAAACGTAGCGACTCCCTCCCGGTTAGAAGAGGCTTCTAATTATGTTGTGATTATAAATTTTTATATTATAACGTTATATATAACGTAAATGTTGTGTATCACTTGCTTTCTCTCATGCATTAACATTGTTTTATATTAAAACATTTCGAGAACTTATCTGAGCACTTGAATTTAATGATGGCTCAAATGATACATTTTCCATATATAGGATTCTCTGAACCTTTTATTGTATTCTCTGCAGAGAAAAAAAATTAAATGAATGAAATTTTTTTTTTAGAGGCTCACTGAAGCATTAAAATGTGAAACACCAATCAAGGAAGAACTCCGTAGAATTTTATTGCAAAATACATGAAGCATATATGTGAGACCTAGCTATCTGTTTTTCAATACATGAAGCATACATGGAAGTAACACGAGCATGCGCGCATATATATATATATATATATATATATATATATATATATATATATATATATATATGGTCGCGATTACGTGCGGTGTGCGGTCGGTGCGGTTTACGACGTGGGCCGTTCGATCGCGGGTCCATCGCATCCAACGGTCGACGTGAATCGCACCCGACCGTCCGATGCGATGGACCCGTGATCGACGGCCCGTGATCGCGCACCGCACCGACCGTAAACCGCATGTAATCGGATCCCTATATATATATATATATATATATATATATATATATATATATATATATATATATATATATATATACGCGAGTGATAATATGCGGGTCGTGCGGTTGTGCGGATCCGACGTGAGTCGTCCGATCGCGGGTCCATCGCATCCAACGGTCGAGATGAATCGCCCCCGACCGTCCGATGCGATGGACCCGTGATCGACGGCCCGTGGTCGACGCCGCACATCCGCACGACCCGCACCGTATCATTTCCCTATATATATATATATATATATATATATATATATATGTATATATATGTGAAGAACAACTAGTGCTAGATATATAGAATTAGGGCTGGTAAACGAGCCGAGCAGCTCGGGCTCGGCTCGGTTAAAACTCGTTCGGGCTCGATCGATTAGATAAACGAGCCGAGCTTGAGCAATTTTTAAAGCTCGGTTTGTAAACGAGCCGAGCCCGAGTCAAGCCGAGCCGAGCCCGAGCCTGGACGAGCTCGATTACTTAATAGAAAAAATGAAAACGAGCCGAGCCCGAACCGAGCCCGAGCCCGAATTTATGTTATTTTCATATGATAAATTGTTGTGATTTGTGAAATGTGACTTTTCAAATGTTAAACAAGGTTTTTTTTAGCTAGACGAGCCCGAGCTGAGCCTTGATTCGAGCTTCGGCTTGACTTATTTAACAAACGAGCCGAGCCGAGTTTTAACCGAGCTTTTCATGAGCCTAACGAGCCGAGCTTGAACACGAAATGAAGCTCGTTCCCGAGCCGAGCCGAGCCCGAGCAGAGCCTGCTGCTAAACGAGCCGAGCCTGAGTAGGTCAAAGCTAGGCTCGTTCGGCTCGTTTACCACCCCTATATAGAATATTAGAATATATTCCGCACGCATAAACTGTGTACTAGGGAGTGTTTTAATTTTAATTTTTTTTGGTGTTAAGGCCATATAGGCTAGTATATATTAAACAATAATGATTTTTGGCCAGTTGAACTTTCATCCATTTTAAATCCTCTTTTGAATTATATAATACATTATAAAAACTTGATAGTATAAATTTTTTGTTGAATCGATAATTTTTTAAGAACCGACCATGCATTGATTAAATTGACTGATTAATTATTCATAGAAATTATATTATGATTAATTACTTGTTAATATTATATTTAATATATAATAAGTTTAGAATTTGTAATAAAATCATGTTATTATGTGAAATAAAACTTAAAAATGTATTAAAATTCAAGATTTGATAATTATGTAAAAAAATATTTTATAGTTTAATAAATATAATTAATTTAATAATAATAATAATAATAATAATAATAATAATAATAATAATAATAATAATTTTTTTTTGAGGAAACTGGTAGTAGCTACCCTGATTATATTAATAAACCAAAGTTACAATGCCTAAAATGAGGGGGTGGGGGGAGAGATTAACAAAAAGAATATTACAATAAACACAAAAAGAAGTGCACAATAGAATAGAGTTCTATTTAAACACACGAAAATATGAATCGAACTCTCACAAAATGATTTGTAACACCCCTCAATCGATGAAACTCAATGAGATTGATGCCAACGGTGCATCTCTTCCCATCTCAGATGAAACCCTATGTAGATTTCCATAAGCTCTATTAGTAGAACCGCTGCCCCGGGATACCACCGATTTTCTCATGAGCCAAATCACTCAAAAGTTAGCCGGAACCACCAACTGGCACTTGGGGGGGGGGGGGGGGGGGTAGATGTTTCGTGACGCTCCAAAACTCCTTCAAAATAATAGAACAGTTCAAACGAGTTACATAACGAACCAAGCTTAATCCAGAGCCATTTTGCCACCATGCAATCTTGGAAAAGATGATACACCGTTTCATTTCCGCCAGAGCAAAACACGCACGTGGTGGTGGAAATGTTGTTTCACCATTTCAAACAGTAAACATTGGTTAGGACACGGTCATGGCATACTAATATATATTATTATGTAACGATAATAGAACAATTTAAAACTTATTATAAATTATTTTGATTTTTAAAACATTGATGCCGGCCTATATCGCCTTTCCTATCAAGCTCAATCCACCATGAGATTTTTTTAAGAATGCATATTATGAATAAAGAAGAAAAATCTGAAAGAATAGAAAAAAAGTACACGAGGGAATTCATGTAGGGGGGCGGTTACACCCACACCACAACTAGAAATTTACCCCGTTATCTGACCCACCCCTTTTCATTTTTATCAATCACTAAATCCAATATAAATGTGAATTCTCACAGTGAAACCCACCCCATCCATTTTACAGTATCTCTCTCTCTCTCTATTTTTCTTCTTCTCCCATGCGATTAGGTCGGGGTTCAAGGAGAGGGCTTTATCGATGTTGACGTCGAGGGTCTCGATGTGGTGGAGATTCTGGTGGAAGCGGAGGCCGACGTCGGAGGATGAGGAGGAGGGGATGGATAGGGTTTTGAAGGGGCTGAGGGTTTGGAGGGTTAAGAAGTTAGGGTTTCTGTTGGGGTTTGGTGGTGGTTTGGGGAGGTCGGGAGAGATGGATGTTTGGAATTTGATTATCAGCACCGGAGGGGTCTAATATGGAATTTCGAAATGCAGTGGAATGGGACGGTGTAGACGGAGAGGGGATGTTGTTCATATAGCCTCATGGGCATATTCTATTTATACTACAAAATATCATATACATCATCACATTATGTTCAGTAACCGTAATTTTTGTTCACATTTATGCATTGTGTACATATATGGGACTATACAACGACAGACTTCAGCATTTTAAACCCCAGTTTGAAAACTGGATGTTTGTGATTTTTGCGCTTTGAGAACTGAAACAGCCTTCCTAGTGACCTTTACAAACTGAATTTTAGTTTGCAAAATATCATATACATTATCACATTATGTTCAGTAACTGTAATTTTTGTTCACATTCATGCATTGTGTACATATATGGGACTATACAACGACAGACTTCAGCATTTTAAACCCCAGTTTGAAAACTGGATGTCTGTGATTTTTGCGCTTTGAGAACTGAAACAGCCTTCCTAGTGACCTTTATAAACTGAATTTTAGTTTGTAAAATGATCATAGTTATGTATATTAGATATACAGTCCTAAATTTGCGATGGACCTATTCCACCACTTTGAAGGAGGTCCATTAATGATTCAGCATCAGTGCATACTATCAGATTATGTAATTGGAGCGAGCGAGCAAACCTTAATCCAAGTCTAATTGCCTCTGCTTTGCTATTAACGGGGAGGCCCGCCCGTGTTTTTACAGTGTTGGAACTAGATTTGACATATATTAGACTTGAAGGGATTGTCTCAAATTTATTGGTGAATTTATTATTTACCAATAATGGATTGCATTGGTGAATACGTCTACTTATCATGCAAGCCCAATCAATGATCATTTATTATTAGATCCAGTTTTATTTTTGGGTTTTTTTTGCATGTATATCATAAAAAATTATGGCATTTATTTTTATATCATCACAAATAATGTATTTATTTATATACCATTAGAAATTTTCTTAATGTAAAACATGCCCCTATTTTATCCTTCTTAACCAAAATGAACCATGCCTATAGTTAATTTATTCACTAAAAAATAAAAATGACTTAAATAACCGAAATATATAATATTTGACAAAATGTAAATAATTAAATATAATAATTTAATTAATTTTATGTTCTTTCCAAATCAATCGTAAGCCATTCAACCTTACCCATTCTTTCCTTTTTCTTCTGATCAAGATCTAATTTTTTTAAAATTTATCATTTTGTAATATATTTGATTAATTGTTCTCAAAGTAATTTTATTTCATTTTTACTAATAGAATTTTTAATAATTATTATGCCTTTGCTAATAAATAATCTATATGATTAATTTTTATGTTTTTTGGATTCTAGATAAAATTTATCATTTTTATATTAAAATTGATAATTTTTATTTTTATAAATGTTGTATTTGGTAAGGTAAAATATGCATAAAAAAAAAGAAGGGTAAGTTAATCATTTTTGTAAGACTTTACAGTTTTAATGAAACTTTGGATGAAAGTTAACTAGGACACAGTAAATATACATAAGTTATATATATTTCAATGGTATAATAAGTTATTTGAAATGGTATAAAATTAAATAGTATGTTTTTTATGGTTTACATACAAAAAAACCATTTTTTTAAAGGTTTTGGAGGGGAATCCTCGTGCTTTTTTAAACCCATAACCCCAAAAACAAAATTTGGGTTTTGAGTTAGGTAAACTTAAGAAAGGGAGAGGAAGAAGAGAAGAAGAGGAAGAAAGAGAGAAAGAGAGAGGAGGGTGCAGATGGAGAGGGTGGCAGGGTGGAGACAACTAAAGCCTAGAAGACGACAAAGAATGGGTGATCGAGAGAGAGAGAGAGGGCGCCACCCACCTCCATCTAGCCCCTGTCGCCCTATCCGGCCCAACCCCTCCCTCCCTCCCTCTCTCTCTCTTTCTCCTCCTCTTTTTCTCACTACACCCCTCCCATGTCCTTCGGCTGCCGCCATCGCCTCCACCACCCCCTTCTGCCGCACTCTCCTCCACCCTCATCTATCTTTCTCTCTCTACCTTTTTTTCTTCCCCTCCCTTTCTCGGATTTACAAAACCCACGATAAAAAAGGGCTGTGGGTTCAAAAAAAGAAGAAGAAAGAGGCGATTACCCTTCCAATGGTTTCATAAAATAAATACAAAAACATACATGATTATTCGTTGTGCATGTGCATTAGGCCTGTCAACGGATAGTGTCCGGGCAGGGTCGGGGTAGATCCGGACCCGACCCGTGAAAAGACATGGCAGGTCCGGGTTCAACTCAATGTTAGAATAAAGGAAAAAGGGAATTTTTGTTATTATATTAGATGAGCCAAATGCTCTATTTATAGATACACAAAGGAAACCCTAAATATCAGAAAAGGAAACTAGAAAAATTAGGAAACTAATAATATCACAATAATGATAATAAATACATAATATTCTCCTAATAATTATTCTTTAACACCATCTCCCATACTCTGAAGAGTAGAACCCTTAGAGTTTGCACAAAAATGAGAAGGTGGTGGAAGCTGGTGACAACGACGGGCGGCCGGTGGCCATTGGCGCTGACGAACGCATCCCTTCGCTCCCGCTCTTTGAATCAGTCAGAGTCACTTCCGCTCATTGAGTCAGTCGGAGTCGCTCCCGCTCTTTTTGAGTCAGTCGAAGTCGCTCCCGCTCATTGAGTCAGTCGAAGTTGCTCCCGCTCTTTGAGTCAATCGGAGTCGCTTGGATGGCGTGTGTAGCGCGGACAGGCAGCGGAGACGGCGCGTGAACGACAGTACCACAAGCAAAGAAGAAGAAACACGACACAAACGGCGACGTGGACGGCGCGTAATGAGAGACGCGCAGACATAGAAGAAGAAGAAGAAAGGACTGAAGCCTTTATGCAACACTACAAACACTGATGGCGAAACGTAACGAATGACAACGATGACGGCGCGACGAGCGCAGATCTCAAGGAAGACAGAGATCTAAGGAAGAGAAGAACGACGAGCGCACAAATACAACGACGGCGCACGGAAACGACAGTGCGCGAATACAACGACAGTGCACAGAGACGACGGTGCACGAGGATGACGGCGCACGGAAACGACGGCGCACAGAGATGACGGTGCGCGAGGACGACGACATAACGAAGATGCGAACAGGATCTCAAGGAAGAAGGAGATCCAAAACAGAGAAGAACAACGACGGCGTGCGAAGACAACGACACGCGAAGACGACAACAACGACGGATGGAGACTTGCGGAAACGCAAGGAGACGCACGGAGGCTGCAACAACGATGAATGAGAGACAGCCACACGATCTGATCTTCGATCCTGGAGGCAAGGTCGGCGGTGGTGGTTGGCTGGCAGTGCCCGCGAATGAGGAGGGCGGCACTAGTGGCAAGAAGATGGCGCGGACAGAGATCCATGGATCTCGCACATGTTGCATGCTCCGACACGTTCAAAAATCACGTGGAGTGATACACCGAGACATGCATGCATGTAGACGACAAACATGCTTAGATACTGGGATTATTTGTGATTGAACGAAATCTCTGTGGATGGGTTGTGTGGATCCGCGAAGGAAGGACTCTGCATACGATCACGGATTTCGCGCGGCGGCGGACGGGGCAGACGGCTCGGACAAGGCTGCAGACGAACGTGGCTGCGGATGGGGCTGCACAGCCGGGGTTATGCGGACGAGGCTGAGACGCACAAGTACGAACAACGGCGTGATGAAGATGACGACAACGCAAAGAAAATAACAGCACGAACAACGAAACGAACAACGGAGATGAAAAACACAAACATCGGAAGAAAATATGGGTATCAAAAGTCATCCTCTGCTTCGATTAAATACTCCTCAATCAGAGCGGGGAAGAATAAGATTTTTTTTTTGCAGATCTAGGGTTTTTGGGGTGGCTCTGATACCATGTTAGAATAAAGGAAAAAGGGAATTCTTGTTATTATATTAGAGGAGCCAAAGTCTCTATTTATAGATACACAAAGGAAACCCTAAATATCAGAAAATGAAACTAGAAAAACTAGGAAACTAATAATATCACAATAATGATAATAAATACATAATATTCTCATAATAATTATTCTTTAACAAGACCTGGCGGGTCCTTGGAAATATGGACCTGGACCCGTTGGACCCGGGTCGGATCCGGCTTCGACCTGACCCGAATATGATTAATAATATAAAAAAAAGTTCATGAATTTGTTTAGCTTATCATTCTTTTAGGAAAATTTTGTATAAAACATTATTTTTTACCTTTCTAAACTGGTGTCCTGACATTATTTTTGAACATATTTTTGTACAATTCAAAATAATAAACACTAACATATAACATTCAAAGTAAATAAAAATATAAACAATATAACAATGAACTAAAAGTGAGAGCTATTGATTATTTGTGTCACAAAGTAAACGTTCAAAACAATAGACACGATATATTAACCTAAATAACATTCAAAACAATAAACACAAACATATTAACCTAAACAATGATAAATCGTGCAACAAATCAATTAATTATACAGATTTAAAAGATAATAAACTAATAAGGCTTGTCAACGGATGAATTTGATTGGTTATGAATTATTATTTATGACCTTAATTATGGACTTATGGATACAAAAATGAGTTAAAATTTATATTTGTAACTTGAAAAATAAGAAACAAAATTATGGATCAATTAATACTAATAATTTTGTAATATATGAGCATATATTAATAAAACAATAAGGTCTCGAGTTCAACAAGTCGGGGTGGAGTGGATCCGGACCCGCCTGTTTGTAGGTTCGGAGCCACCGAATTGGGTCTAATTTGGATCGGATTCAAATCGGATCAGATATATTATACGTATAATCGGGTTCGAGTTTAGATATGACCCGTTAACCGACCTAATATTAGGGCTGCAACTCGGGCGGGTTGGGTTCGGGTTGACCCCAACCCGAACCCAACCCGAAATTAAATAAACCAACCCGACCCAACCCGACTTAACCCGAATTGGACCAACCCGACCCCAACCCGATTTTCAACCCGAATTGAACCAACTCGACCCAACCCGAATTTCTAACATGATGTGTAAATTAAATAAATCAACCCCACCCAACCCATAAGATTAGCTAGGTTTACCTAAAATTTGGACTACACATATTAGAAGTTACAAAATAAACGGCCATGATATTTTTTTAACTATTAATTTACAGGTTCGGGTTGGGTCGGAGGCCAACCTAAACCCAACCTGATTTGTGAGTCAACCCGAATTGGCCAACCTGAACCCGAACCCAAACCCGATTTGATCAACCCAACCCGTGTAAAAATCAGGTTTAATCCGTCGGATTCGAGTTCAACACGACCCAAGTTACAGCCCTACCTAATACGCACCCGCGTTGATGAATTTTAAATATAAAAGTAGTCAATGATAATTTGTATTATTTTAAATAAACCCATCAACCACGTGCAATCCCAACCGTTCAATAAATACAGGCCTTGTAAGACCTTCACTTGCACCATCAAATCAATCGTTTGTGAGAGGACTTGAGACTACTAGTAAAGATTGTAAAAGTTGGGGTAGAAACAGTAAAACCGAAAAAAAGAAAAAAAAAATCAATCAGTCCTCTCATGTTCAAAAAACATGAAACATTATAAAACAGAGTAAAGAAAAAAAAAATGAATGCACAGAAAACTGAGACAGAGTGCAGAGGGTGACATGAATGGGGACATATATACCCGTACCAATAAATTATAGAAAAAAATCTTCTTTTGTAACTCCCTGAAATACTTGAAATCACAAAAAAGTCCCTCTAAAATAAAAAAAATCATCCTAGTTTTTCATAAAGTGTGTATGGTTAACGAATTTAGTCTCCGGTCAACTGTATATTGAAATAAATCATCAGAAACTTACTAAAATTAGATTCAATCCCTACAAATTTTATAAAACCAGATTTATTTTTTTTGTAAGACAAAAATAACCCTGTCATTTTTCAACATCTCCATCTTCTGAAATGTCATCCTCATCTATAAAAATAATAAAAAACCGTCGAACCTCAATTGATCTACAAAATTGAGTCATTTTTCAACATTTTTCCCTTCTCAATCTCATAACAGAGATTGAATAAAAAAATTACAGCTTCATTAACTCCATTACAAAATCAGTAGAGAAAACAATTTAAAAACCAAATTAAAATTCTATAATACATTCTTAATTCAAAATTACTAGCAATAAAAAACATTACACCTTGACTATAAAACTATAATTTTTTTTAATAAAATTTAAATAAATCAATATATATTTTTTAGATAATCACATTGATTTTTTATGATTTTTAGAAAATTTCAGGAAGTTAAAACGATGTTTCAATTTCACATGGATTTTTTTCGATTTTCATAAGTTTTTAGAGAGTTATATCGATTTTTTCTAACAAATAAAATAAATTTTAAAAGTATATAACAGTAATTTACCATGCATGGTTAGGGTTAACCACATATTTGGTTAGTTATGAGGACTAAAATAAATTACCAATTTTACAGAAACTTTTTCTGATTTTCATAAGTTTCGAGAGAGCTACATTGATTTTTCCCTAAATTATAACCCCACACCAAATAAAATGTTAAAATGTTTTTTTCCTTCTAAAACAAAGAAACCTACCTATCCCATGCTCCTCATATAAATAAAAACAACAAAATAGATTAGATGTGTAACTAATTAAGACTTCTTTTGACAACACCCTAAAAAACATCTTTTAGTTTTTTATAAGCTAAAAACTGTTATCAAGCATGTCAATTTAAATACATCATTATTAATAGATTTTATTTTTGAACTGTGCCTCGAAATTTGTGTTTCAGTCATTATCATTATACCTTCAAAAGGTGTACATAAAACATCAAAAGTTAAAAGTTCAAATCGTGTTATCAAATGAGACCTAAAAGGACATACATACATATTTGAAGGGTCCACATACAGGCACTTAGAAACATAGACACCCTTTTATGATGCGGATCAATTGAGATCAGATCCGACTCTCACGGTTTCCACTTTCTCTGCTCTTTGCCTCGATGAAGACGAGCCCACGATGATGACTGGGGAGTAATGGGGTAGTATTGAATCATAGTACGAGGACCCCCTTCCCTTATAGCGATGCGATGCTGATTCAGCGAAGAACAAAGCACAAATGCAAGTGGTACTGTGTAAAAACACTGTTTTGATATTGATTTGTTCTAAGGATCGGTCTGGGAATGCATTTTAATGGCTTTTGCATTAAAAAACAATGAAACATATATTTAAACGCCTATCCAATCGGAACCGTGTTTGAAACTCCATTTTTTGCATCTAGCGTTTACCGTTTAAAATAACCAAGTTAGTAAACACCTTGAAAGAATGCTTTTCAGAAACACCCTAGCAAACACAACATCCTTCCATGTAAAATTGCTATTAGTAAGGGCATTTATGTAATTCACAATGTTGTAGAAGCTAACCTCGTCAAATTTGCCAAACAAGTACTCCAAATGCAAAACGTGATTTTCTAACACAGCTCACTCATTTGTTACTTTCCAAAAGCTGCGGTTGTGAAATTCAGTGGTGTCTACCGCAATCCCAAACGGACTCAAGTTAAGCCGAACCACAATTGACAACAAAACATGAACAGAGAAGTATGTTTAACAACATAGGAGAATATTTTGTTGTAGTTGATCCCTTATGTGCATATCCATTTTTGCTATTATTTGTGTCTAAAATCTCGTTCAACTACAATCTATAGAGCCTTTCTTCTTGTACGCCCACTTGCTCCACTTGCTCCAAATAACCAAATTGCTCGCTTTCCCTAAGGTAACTCTACAGGTATCCAAGTATGATTCTTGTGAAAAGACTGCTTTTCCTCCTCAATGGCTATCTTCCATTCCCAAAAGAAAAAATCTTTTTTTTTCTTGGTAATTTATTTTTTAATTTTATTATTCTTGATCAAATCATCTCTTATCAGCATGATAAGACTCTAACTCAAGACCCTTCAGTGAGGAGGGGAAACCTTTACCAACCTGCTCTAAAGTGATTGAATAAAAAAAATCTTTTGTTGCTTACACCGTGCCCTTAAAAGTTAAAACCTATAACCAACCAGTGTTCTGTGTGTCTTTTTTTAGACTACCTTCCAATAAGGACTACTTTGTGATGCTTGGTGTTGGTTATACTATGGTTTTGACGAAAATAATTGGTACAAAAAAATGAGACCCTTGATAGATAAATGAGTATTACACATTGTGAGCGCCTATCCATAGTGTAGTGGGTTGGGTGTCACCCCACAGGAACATTTGGTTCATTAAGGCCAAGAGTGTGCTTAATTACACCAAGTTCCATATAAATATTGGGGAAAGATAAATTCCCGTAACTCTTTCGAATAATCGTCAACAAACATTTAGGTAAAGTCAGCGTGAAGACTCGAATTCAAAACCTATCGATAACATTGTTGAATTCTGAACCGTCGTGCTATGACCAGTGAAATCAAATCTTACATGGTACAATAGATGTTAAAGCTATAAATGAACTGAGGGCTAAAACCGAATTTTTTTTTATATTCTACGTCAGTCTTTTCACAATGCGGTGGGTTAGGTCCAACCATGCACAAGGGACATATATGACCCACTAAGGAAATGGTTACAATGTATGTAGACTTTTGTTGGTTGGGGACAACAAGGATGATCCCTTCTACGGCTTCTACCTACCACCAGAGGTTTTGATTCTCCACCTTTTAGAGGAATGATGACACAAGGGAAGATCACATTAATGGCTGTGGGTGGGAAGAAGTTGTTATTGTGAATGAGCTAGTCCAACAATCTTGTATTGACAGATCCAAATAGCAATCACTAAACGATATTTGTAAATAAAAAAATATATATATAGAAGAGAGTAAAACCTCAATGTGATGCTCATCAACCTTTCGAAACCTTACATCCTTCTTACGCATTGGCTCTGTTTTTTTGAAAACATGAGAAAAAAGTTTAAGTTTTTAAAAAGAATACATCTATGTGTGGACCCCTTTCGAATTGCTTGGCATCATTTTGTTTGGCAAATTGTAATGCATTTGAGAATTAATAGTATAGTCCTCTAATGACACTCATTGAGTTAGTTGTGTCTTGAAAAACACAAAAGGAAGAAAGTGATCTCTTCAATATTCGTGTCTTCTTTGATACAAATATTTTTGAAAATATTCAGCCATTTTAATTTATATGCAAGGAAGAAAATCAAGAAATGATGTGGAACTTTCTTCAATGATGCTTAGGATCCGTTTAGGAGCATGTCTATGGTGATAGGACAGGACCTGCCAATCGTTGTTTTCACGGAGTCGGAGAACGTGAAAAAAACCAGTAAAAAAAAATACTATAACGTAATTGTGGGTTATTGACGTAATGTCAAAAAATGCTGTTTATCTTTGCATTTGCGTCTTTGGGCATCCGCCGACTCCATACCGCTGATACAATGCGCTCCCAAATGGAGCCTTAAATTTGAGAAGGTGAGCCACCGACCAGACGAGGCTCCTTCCTATCCCATGTCTTTCTTTTTTTATTTTTATTTAAAATTTTCACTATCCGCTTTTTTCTTTTTCTTTTTTTTCCATATTTATTGTGGATTTCTAACATATAATTAAACAAATGAAAATTTGTGGTATTTAACGTAATGAAAACACCAAAAGATCAATAACATTAATGTAAAGAGTCTAAAAAGTTTAATTTGGATATTACATTCTCCAACTGAAATTAAAAATGGAATAATGGATTACTCTTTTGGAATAAAGAAAATTTTAATTTTTTTTATGGTCACTAACAAATACATTGACCAGTAGTGGTTGATGTGGTTTTGGGTCTTACTCATGATAGTAGAATATTTAATCAAATCAGGAAAAAGTTGTTCATGTATAAAAAAAATAAACAATTTTTTTTTGGGAGGGGGGGGGGTTGTTTTTGTGTGTTGGGTTGTGTACTTGTGTTGTTTGACATAAGGCAAAATTGGACAAGATAGAATAATGCAATTCCAACACCTTCATCAATTAATTTTTTTTAAAAAAATTATTGGCATATCTATTCCATTCATAAAATAAAACTGATGATGTCTGAATAGAAAAGTTGAGAGAAATTGAGGAAAACAACGGAAAAAAAAAGAAAATCAGTACATGATATAAAGAAAAAACAGAGGGGATAAAAAAAGCCGAGTTGATAGGGTGTCAACCCAGGCCTAACACAAAATGGCACTACTCTATAGTACAGATTAAAGTGTCGTTGCTCACAAAAATGCGAACAACACTCACGATCCCCAAATCTCAGTCACGAATAGACGATTTCACCATTTTTCAAAGGTTTTTGAAATAGAACGCAGAGCCCCGTTAATTCACGTCTCATTCCCGTAAAAAGTGAATATTATTCTCATATGGAGAATAACTCTTGTTCTCATCTTTCCAATATTGAAACAAAAAAGGTGTTTCCTTCTTCATTATCGTCATGAAAGTACTACCATGTCTGTAGAGAGAGAGAGAGAGAGAGAGAGAGGGAATGCAGAAAACATGGGGGAGAGGCCCATGACATGTCCCCCTAAATCACTTCCATGACAATATAGGGGAAACCGTTTTGACTGAGCTGGTGGACATGTTTCTTGTGTGTCACAAGTCACAACACAGTATCCTTCAATACATAAACCGTACACACACAAACACACATGAAAATCCTATCTGTAGACTGTAGAGCTGTTTGGATTGCAGCAACCAATAATCAGAACTCCATCTATATATAACAGCTTGACCAGTACTGTCCCGAAGTTCAAGATAACATAAGTATTCTAAAATGCATGCGTAGATTTCTTTTCTTCCTTTTTTTTCTTTTTATTGCCACACAAATTAAGGCCTATATAAATAATCTTTATTTTTCAGGAAAAAATATTTATTGATTTATCCAATTAGATCAACATATATTTTACATGTCTCATGTATTTTATTAGACAAACACAAAGTCTAAGAAAAATAAAAATGGTTGGGGGTGGTGAAGGAGTGCACTCGAGGTTGGTTGTATCATTTGTTTTTTCAAAAAAAAATCAAAGTCATTTTTCAGATCTAATACACTGATATCCATATTCGCATTTCGGATCTTGAATATCAGATGTTTCTGATTTTTTTGAAACAGATTTAGATGGATTAAAAATTTTTTTGGATAATTAACCGTGCTTAAATGTAGGCAAGCATGCAAAGCCATCTATGCATGCATGTGCTTTTTATTTGTTATTATGGAAAAACAAAGTAAAACCTAATATATTTAGGTTATCTTCTTGAATTTAAAGTGAAATCCATTTTTACTGACCATATTACATATAAAGAGAGTACTACATATGTTTTCTACAATGTCTGAATAATACATTTTTTTGTCTTTCAATGTAAATAAAGGCATGATGAACTAAACAACGATTCAGCCTTTTTTTCTTCTTTTTTCGTCATCTATATACTGTACATGAATTTCCATTATATTGATTCTGCTTTTACTTACAAATAGGAATAAAGTATTCACTGCAAAGCAGCTTCTCATAGCACGCTTGGACATGCTTATAAAATTCAGATCCTCCAGGGACCATAATCACTCAAGGTCAGAGTACTTGGGTGGTTTTTTGAGTTTTTTGAAGCAAGCATTATAATTCAAGGTTGTATTTCTGCAATACCAGGAGGACAGCAATGATGGATTATAAACTTATGTATTAACTTTGACATGGCAGAAATGTATTAGAAGAATTTAGTCTAGTATTTGAATTGCAGGTGCAATGTGTGTTGAAATAATGTCTATGCTGCAGCTCTACAAGAAAACAGAGTTCTTATAAAATAAAGCCTAAGAAATTGCTTTTTAGTGGTAGTGACACAGTGGAACATGAAAAACACCACAATAAAGAGTGTGACTTGTCATGTTTTAGGTACCGTTTGGGAGAGCGGTTTGAACGCGTTCGCGTCGGCCGACTCGGTACACCGCCACCGCCCAAACAAACACAATATGAGCCGTTTGCGGTTGAAATAAAAATATGCGTTCGACGCCTATTTTTTCTCGCGGATCAGACGCATGGAAACAATGATTCGGCCAACGCGGAGCAATTCCTCGGACGCAGAGGTGCCCAACCCGAAGCCAAACGGTACCTTAGTCGCTCCATGTAGTTCCAAAGAAGAGGAAGAAGACACTAAAAGATAGCATGAACTAAGGCTCCATTTGGTAATGAGGTTTGGGCGGATTCTGCTTTTTGAAATGCTAAAATCTCAAAATCGTGCAGCCAAACGGGTCGGATTCCGACGGAATCAAAAGCTGGATTCCTTTTAATTTCTCTCTCGAAATCCGTGTTTTTAAAAGCTCAAAAAGAACGCTTTTTGGTCGGAATTGATTTTTTAAATTGAAAAACAACTTTTTCTACCAAACATTAAACTCATTCCAAATATTGATTCCTGAATAAAAAAAAAGCATCCAAAAAAAGTCAAGGTCTAAAATCATCTTAAAAATAAGCTTTATTCCAAAATCTACTTTTCAATCTGTGTTTCCAAACGGAGCCTAAGACACCAAAGTCAAATAGTCTCTGATGTTCAAGTTAGAGAACACTCTAGTTATATTTTAATAGTAATAAAAATGGATTAGAATATTATGTCCATTTTGTAATGAGAATGTGTTCTATTGATAAAGTATAAGGATCAATGGTAGATCCATCATGTGGTATTTCCTACAACTTTCTTTATGTTCACTCAAAATTATATGAGATTCTCTAATTCAGCCATGTACTCTTGATAGGTGAGGAGGGTCAAGACCCAAGCCATTGCCCGAGTAAACTCCCGCACCCTTGTCCTGGTGAACTATCTATCAGGGCAGCCAATCTTAACCGGATCCACTCCAATCTGTAACCGATGGTACAACCTGTATGGCCGCACTGCGCCCTTAACCACTAGGAATCTTCAGCGTGTAAGACCCATTAAAACTCCAAAACAATGCTTAGAACCTTGCAGCATTTTGTTGATCTCCATGTTTTATTTTGTGTTTAATGGTTTTTTTTTGGCGGATAACTTGCAAATTAATTACCTGATGTTGTTTACCAGTGGCAATCAAATTAAAGAACAGTCAAATGAGTCAATTGCGTCAAAGGCTCAAACAAATTATAGAAAAGTATGCTCACATGTAACCAATAGAAAAACAGTTTTTACTTGGGAAAATCAAATCAGCAGGCCTTCTTCTCCACCAGAAAGGTTTTCAGGCAGGGAATTCTTCCTGTCACATACCTATGCTTAACTTTAAAATCTCAATGCTTATTGTAGATATGTGCTCAATTAATTACCTTTGGTGAGTGAATAGTCTCACAACAAGAATCTCATGATGCAAAATAAATAAGAATATTGAGTCATGCGTGCTAGTAGAATAGAGCATATCATCCTACTCACTAATGCCCCGTTTGGAACGAGTATAACCCCTCGGATAAGTCCGGATAAGTATTTGGGGGTGTTTGTTTACCCCGGATAACCCCAGATAAATTATGTCAGAATAAACCTTGATAAAGTGGTATAGGGATTCCAATAAACCCCTAGAATAAAAGTTATCCCAGGTTATTCCACCTAAAGAATATGTGGGCCCACTGTCAAATCAACTGTCATCATCTCTTATAAATCACCTATCAAATCAACTATCATTACTTTTTTACCTTTTATAAATCCTTATCCATACTTTATTCACATTTTACCCAAACAACAAAACATTTATTCTTACGTTTACCAATAAGAATAATTCAAAATACAACCAAACACAAAATCACTTTATCCTTATTTATACTCATTTATGCTTGGATAAATCTATACCTTAGAATAAAAATTATCCCCGTTCCAAACGGGGGCTAAAGGTAATTAATTAATTACTCTTCGATACTCTTTGTAATGAGATATATATGTGAGAAATTTCTTAACATATTTTATAATTTAATTCATATAATTTATTAGAGTATATATTTTATTTTTATAAAAATACAAACCTCATACTATTTTTTAAAAATATATAAAAAAAGTGCGAATTGGGGCTTAGTCTAAGGGGATGTTTGGTTGACACTGATTTCAGCACTTATTCAACTGAAAGAGATAAATAAGCACTTGTTCAATGAATTGGTTGTTTGGTTGACATCCAATTACTTCAGAAATTTTTTCTCAATCAGTTAAAATAACCCCAAAAATTTCAGCTATCCCCTTGTCACTTTTTATTCCGCTCAATGCCAATCGGTAATTTACAGGGACATGAAATGACGGTTCTACCCTAGCTACATATCAATATTTACGAGTGGTATATAAGGGGATTTTTGAGATTCTCTTTCTTCTCACCATATTCTCTTCGAGCCCATATCGACTGAAACCCTAACCCATAAGTTAACTGGTTAACCAAAACACTTGTTTAAAATACTGCTTAATATTTTTTTATTGAATCAAACACTTTTTTTAAAAAACTCTTAAAGATTATCATCATTTTTTATTATTATCTTTCTACACTTAACAATCAGCATTTAAAATTCGTTTTCTACCGTTGTCAAACAGCACCAACCATCTTCCTTGAAGTGCTGATACACTTGGTCAGTTGATACGTTTTGAAATGCGTCTGCAACCTAGAATAGAATACAGTTATATTTTTGAAGAAAAAAGATTGTGAGTGTTTCTAGTAAGCCTGCGTACAATTCTAGACAAATCATTATTCCTATTCTTCGTTGACTGAGACAGTCAGAGATGTATATATTGTTGAATGATCAAACTCGAAAGAAGAAGAAAAAACATTATTGTTGAGTGAGATGAGTAATTAAAACGTGTGATGTCCATTTCCATACGCAAGCGTTACTTGTTTTTTTCTGATACGCACATGAAAACGACGCATCTGCAACATCATCACGTGTATCTGATACGGTGACGGAAGCGTTGACTGTCACTAATTCCCGAAAACATTTGAAATTGATTGACATTTTCTTTTCCTCTCCGTCACTCCATCATCTCATTTATAGAAAAAACAATGGTTAATTAAAAGTATTGGAGAGTGAGCCATGGCATTGAGATTCGTGTAGATCCGGACAGTTAATGGGATTGACTTTGCCACACTCTTTATTGTGAAAGTCTAATCGATGGATGTATGATGTTTGGCGAGGAATACGAAGAAGAATGATTCATTAAGCCCATAGAATGTGTTATTTTTTGGGGATACAATTCTTCGTATAAATACCGTATAAATATATATAAAGTGGTATTGTGTTTAATTATATTTTAAATTATTTTTGTTAAAAAATATAATAATAATTTTTTTATTGTTTGAATATATAAAATGTGAATAAAGTGTGAAAAATAATTTAAAAATGTGAAAAAATAATAATAGTTAATTAAAGAGTAGACCCATGTATTCTTTGAATGAAATAATCTCAAATAACTTTAATTCTAGAAGTTGGTAGGAATTCATATACCAGCTTATTCCAACATAGTTTATCCTTCAGTATTCCCTGCATCCAAACAACAAAAAACACATTCTATTTTATTTTCACTTATTCATTATGTTATTTCATATCCACACGAGGGCAAAGAATGTGTTTGACTTAGTGGGAGAACAGGTAAGAATAAGAGGGAATAAATAAATCTTGGTTGCTGTTTGAGTAGTGAAATAAGAGAGTACGATGGAATAAGGAGACCTATATGTCAATTTAATTATCACCACCTCTTATAAATCAGAGGGTCTGTAAGTCAAATCGTTTTTTCCTCATTCTTTATAAATCATAAACAACGTCTTATTCATGTTTTTTCTACAACTAAATTGTAATCCACCAAACAGGCGAACAATAAAATCAGTTAAATATTTAAGCACCAAAGAATGGATAAGATATATATTCATCCATAATCAATTCTTTGGGAGGTTTATTGTAAATATTCGTGACAGATTATCTCCTTGTGGTTGACTGATGATGGGGTAGGGATTTTTTTTCAGGAAATGTCAGTTTCTTTGAATATATGCATGACATAAATTTTATAACATGTAAATTTTATGACATGTAATTCGAAATTTTATAACATGTAAATTTTATGACATGTAATTCGATTTTCAATTTTATTTTAGTCCACAACGGCTTATCCATTCGTATGGACGCAGATACATGGATACCAATTTACATTTATTATTCGTATATGTATTCATAGTTTGAATTATAATGGAGATTAAAAATAAGACTATCTTCTTTCTTCTTTGATCTCACGTCATTGGATAATTTATGATAAAAAAATGGCCCACTACGCGCGGCCCAATATTTCATCCTGGTATTCAACAAGAAATAAATTGTTGACACAGCCTTTTTTTTTTCCCAAATACAATCTTCATGATTTATTTAAAATTGTATAACTCATCTAGTATGATATATTTTATTAGAAAAAATGAAATATATATTTTCATTTTAAAGATATATATAAAAAATTAACAAAATATATTCCTTGTTAGAGTGAGTGTATGTGAATAACGAAATATATGAGGTTATTGTAAATGAGGCTGTAAAATGACTAGGTGTAACAATGCTCATTTAACATACATTTCTGAGGTTGACAACTACTCTATAATGGTAAGGCTGGTAGAATAAATTCATTTATAAAAAATTTCATCAAGTACACTACCAAATTATACATACAGTTGGTTTATACATATAGTTGGTTTATATATACCAAAATTAGGTTCATCTCATGGAAAGTATGAAATATTATTATCTGCTTTTTATTTGTTAGGATATAACTTTTTAGCGTATCCTCTAACTTGAGTTTCAGAGACTTTTTGACAAGCACCACAACAGTGTCTCAGTTCACGCAATCCTCCAACATTATTGTCTTCTTGTCCAGAGCCGCATGGAGCAATAGGGAGAACACACATTATCATCCTTTGTTTTGGAGTTTTTCAAGCTCCACAAGTTCCAAACAATTTTTTATATATAAAATTTAGTTGTATGGTTTTAGATTTCAGCTGTATTTTTTGAAAAACACAAGAAAACAATTTTAATGAAAAAAAAGTAATTGAAAGTAGCTTTTATGAAAGCATCTCTAATGGGGGGGGGGGGGGGGGCTTCATTTTGAAGACTCTCACAGAAGATTTTGAATATTTGAAAACCCCTCAACTTCAATAGTAGATCTTCAAATTTTATTATATGAATCTTCAAATCACTATTTTAAATTTTAAAATACTCATCATTCTCCCATGTCTCTTTTCATCCTTGTTGTCTATTGACATTTATGTATCAAATATCCAATTAATCAACAAATCTATATTCACATATAACAAAAATTTATATATATAGCTGGTCCCTCCTAGTGGCTAGTTCAAGCTAACACAAATGGATTTATATGGATCTATGTCTGATGATAAGGAAGGTTATGGTACCCTTATAAGGAACAACAATGCTGATTTTATTGTTGGGTTGACAGGGAGACTTGACCTTCATTCCATCAATCTTTTAGAGCTTAAGGCTATTAAGCAGGGGATACAATTGGGACTGTCCAATGCAGTCACGAACTTATGGATTGAGTCAGATTCTATCACAGCAATTGCTTCGGTACATGGTAGGGGATGTATTCCTACGATCTATTCATCAAATCCATCAAGGACTGCATCATTTGAAATGTTGGAAGGCAACGCACATTCATAGGGAGGGTAGGGTAACTCTCCTGCTGACTTGCTCGCTGCTCATCACTCCTCTCGAGGTGAAACACTCCTTCGATCTCAACAACTTTGGATTGAGATCAGAACAGCTATGGAGGAGGTCAAGCTTATGCGAGGTTATGAACGCATCAGTTGACCACTGCAATGTTTAAAGTTGAATATGACAAGGCTAAACAAGGGAGGCCAGAGCATCTTGCAACTCTTCCCAATATATAGACCTGTTTTGTGGATGTGGGGAGATGGATGATTGTGCACTGTCTGTCATGGATTTTGTGAACTTGGCATACTTGACAAAGGGGGTAGTTGATAGCTTGTTATCTTTATTTCCATTTTAAAGCTCTTTTTATCTTTCTTTGTTTTTTGGTGAAAGGGCTGTGAATATGTACAAAGTTTAAAGGTATAGTAATACAAAGTCTTGATTACCAATAAAAAAAATAAAAAATAAAAAATAATATATGTATAGATGCTGTTGAAATAAGACCGTAAAAAAATCCAATGCTTGGGACAATGACTGTCTATCAAGTCATGTTTAATTATAATGAATTTTTAATGAGGTATATAAGATTGTATTTTGAACTATAAAAAAAACTGAGCCCATAAAAATAACATCTTTAAACTGAATCAAACATTATGTTCTTGAGGTACTGAGGATGTTGACTACCTCCTCTTGGGTTGCTCCTTTTCCATATATATCTGGATTCATCAGCTTCGGGATCTTCACTTCAAGTTTGTCTTACCTAGAAGTCTTGCTCTCTTCCCAACCTGGTTGGAGTCCCATGTCTCTGACCCCTTCAGAAAGGATGTGGTCTACCTTAATTCTCTCAACCACCACTTGGTATTTTTGGATTGAGAGGAACAGTAGACTATTCTTGAGAAAGTCCCAACACAAATCTTTTGTGCTCAAACGTATTAAGGATAGCATTAAGGTGAGGACCTTGCATAAAATCTTTATGGTGCCTTCTATTCTTGATTTCAGCAATATTGCATAAGCTTTTGGGTTTACATTGAGAGAGAAAGAAAAGACTACATCCATTGATATATGGTTGGTCTCTCCTAGTGGCTGGTTCAAGCTAAACACAGATGGATCTCTGTCTGATGATCAGGAACGTTATGGTGCCCTTTTAAGGAACAACAATGCTGATTTTATTGCTGGGTTAGCAGAGAGACTTGACCTTCATTCCATCAATTTTCTAAAGCTTAAGGCTATTGAGTGGGGGGATACAATTGGGACTGTCCAATGCAGTCACGAACTTATGGATTGAACCAGACTATCACAACAAGTGCTTGAGTACATGATAGGGGTTGTATTCCCTGGGACTGCCCTTCGATCTATTCACTGAATCCATCAAGGATTGCACTATTTGAAATGCTGGAAGGCAATGCACATTCATAGGGAGGGTAATTCTCCTGCTGACTTAGTCGCTGCTCATCGCTCCTCTCGAGGTGAAACATTCATTCAATCTCAGCAACTCAGGATTGAGATCAGAACAGCTATTGAGGAGGGCATGATTATGCGAGGTTATGAATGCATTAGTTGACCACTGCAATGTTTAAAATTGGATATGGCGAGGCCAAAGCGTCCTCCAACTCTTTCCTATCTATAGACCTGTTTCGTGGATGAGGGGAGATGGGTGATTATGCACTCTGTCATGGATTTTGTGAACTTGGCAATACTTGACAAAGGGGGTAGTTGATAGCCTGCTGCTATCTTTATTCCCATTTTGAAGCTTTTTTTGATCTTTCTTTGTTTTTTGTAAAAGGGTTGTGAATATGTACAAAGTTTCAAGGTATAGTAATACAAAATCTTGATTACCAATTAAAAAAAAAAACTGAATCAAACAACCAGCCTTACCATATAAGAAAACAATAGCCGGTTATTCTTTCTTTTATTCTTCACCTTGAAAACTCAAAAGGGGTTGCATAACTTGCATCAGATGTATGTCAAAGATATATCATTGCCAGATTTGCATGAAACAATATATATAGAGAAGGATGAAATCAATATTTCTCAAAGTTGAGATCAAGAACATTGAAGGGATAAAAGTTTGATGTTTCAGGATGCAGGTCAGATGAATTTTTATGACAGACTAAAAATCAAGCACACCATCAAAGTAGCAGATAGATTGGAAATTAAAACTTTAATAATGAGTATACAAGAGATATGGCTTTATCTCAACAGTTCAGAAGGAGCGTGATTTGGTTTGTTACAACAGTAGCAACCTACAGTTAAACAGTATTGCCTGCAGTTGTAAGCAATGGTGTTTAAAAAGAAACCAAGAGCCCAGTGGAAGGATATAAATTTATATATAGTTATAAGTCAAGGATGAAATAGCACAAATGAAAGCTGCTTTCAGTTGATTAGCTGGAAAACTGAATTCACTCTTTTCTTAGATAGCTTTCGGCGCTGAGCCGCTGTTGTTGCCGTTAAACAGTAACACAGGTGCAACTCAAGTTCACTTAAGATACCATAGTGATTAGCTACAACTACTGTGTTTAGCCTTCATAAGTTGAATCTGGTTGTGAGCACTGATCCCGATGTGTGTATACAAATACAATGTAAGAATTCAGTGTTACGTTGCCAAAAAGAATACAGCACTGCGATAGTACTTAAGAAGCATCTCCATAACAGAGATAAATGCAATTATAGATAAGACAATGCCTACTTTCCTCGAAAAAAAAAACATGGACAGTGCTAAAATGGGTTATGATATGAACAGAATACATATAGTAAGCATACAATGGGCCAATATAAAATTCCGTATTTCTCCCATTAATATTTTGCATGAGATGTCAAAATCATCAAAAATCACATCCTTACAATGTTTTATCTTCGCTGTATCAAGAAATAAAATGAACTTAACAATTGCTAAAGAAAATTAATCTGTAAAAAAAGACTACTAATAATGTGTTTCTAATGGTAAGTGCAAGCTAATCACTCAAAATCTGACAGCAAGGCACTATCAAAGTATCATATGTGCACCTAAGAAGCTTCATCTTTTCAAAATCGACCACCACATGGACCCTTCACATAAACGAATTTAAGTAGATTTTTCTGGCCTCAAGAAGCTTGCCTTTCTTTTTCATCCAATACATGTTGCCTATCCCGACATGCCTCAGAGCAAAATGCACGCAACTCGCTGCATAATGAGTTCAAGTATAGTGTATATGAACATAGAATTTGGCATAATGAAATAAGCAATAAACACGCAGTGACAACTCAATAGTAAAATTAAAAAAAAATGCTTCAAAGGATTTTAGTAGAATTAGTTAAAATAAGAAAATCCTTGATCAGGTTGAAATGAAGTTAAAAGAAAAATATTTTCCTAGAAAGTTTTTTTTTTTTTGATGGAATGGTACGCATGGCCACAATTTTATTAATTAAGGGAGCATGCCCAAGTGTTACTAGAAAGTTGATGGGATAACAGACATTGAATTCAGATTGTGCATATAAGAGGATCTGACCAACAAGTTTCTCATTTAAATAAAATATATGAATATCCACTTGGCAAATTATTCATATTGTAAATCCTTCAAACAGGGACACAATAAATGAATTTCTAATCAATGACGGAAAGCTAAAAAAAAAAGTTTCATGTATGGAAAATGTAAAGGACAAAAAATGTAAGAACAAAATCACAATTAGTACATCAAAAACCTAAGGAACTCTATCAAACTAGACAAATTAAACATATTTTCCAATTTTTGGACTCCATCAGATGCTTTAATCAAAGTTGCTACAGAAACTAATTGTCTGATATAATCAATAACTGATATTTATGACCCAGTTTGAGAGTTACACTGCTTAAATTACAACAGCTTAAGGTGAAGATGGAAATGAATTGAATGCTACTAAAAGCACTTTGGGTAGACGAAAATAATCACCATGTCATGGAACAATCAGCAGGGTTGACTGATTGACCAAAGAAGATAGGTGGCGGGGAGTATAGGCAGGGGTGTAAAGGTTAGATAGATAACAAAGTCGAGAGTTTCTCGTAGAGTAACAAAGACAGACAAAAGGTGACTGTTAGGGAGGAAGTAGATCCAAGTGCTTTTTCAACAGACCAAAGAGTGCAACATCAAAATCACAATTGGTACATAAAAAACCTAAGGAACTCTATCAAGCTAGACAAACTAAACATATTTTCCAATTTTTTGGACTCCATCAGATGCTTTAATCAAAGTTGCTACAGAAGCTAATTGTCTGATATAATCAATAACTTATATTAATGGTGCCATCAGAAGTAAAACTATGAAATTATTATAAAACTGAATCAAAGACAAAAGAAAATCTCGAAGAGACAGCAACAAAGAATACATGAATAACAGAAATAATCCACTGATACTGTATTTGTGCAAGAACAGAACAAAGGAATAAATGTCAAATCCGGTGAATTTCTAAATTCAAAAACATACCAGAAACTATTAAAAAGAAAACCAAAAAAGAATCAAAATTTTGACAAAATTGAAATCAAGACATAAACCCTCACCCCGACATGAACACGCTGACGTTCTCGCCGATCTTCTTGTGACACGAGAAGCACTTCTCAAAGAACGAGCCGAACCCCTCTCGCCTCTTCCTGTACCCCGCCTCCTCCTCCTCCTCCTCCTCCAGGCGCGGATCCCAAGGAGGCGGGGGGGAGCCGACCGTCCAGATTCCGGTGGCGCACGGTCCCCGAGGCGCTCCGGCAACGTCCAGAGCGGGCTTTTTGGCCGCCGGGGGAGACTCCGGGACGGCGATCTTGGCCTCCCAGGCGCGCCTGTCGAGGCAGGACATGTCGCCGACGCTGGATGACCTCACTCTGGTCCGTCTCACCATCTGAGACCACTGCGAGAGGAAACCCTAAAATTACGGTTTCGTTAGGGGTTCAGGTAGGAATTTAGGTCTCGGTGGGGAAGAAGAGAGGGTTTTGTACGATATTTATAACGAACGGTTGTGGGCCCCCACATCGAAGGATGGCGACCCAAACAGGCAACACCAGTTGAATGTCTTGTTATTCATTAACAATAGGACACGTAAGCAATACAATGAATTATGTTTCTTTTTTAACTCTTATTATTATACATATCTGTTGAAAAAACTGCTTTCTTTTTTAATAGTCTCACGTATACGTGTGACAGTCTTTTATTAATTGTCACAGAGATTCTTCATGTTTTTAATATAGAAAATCTTAATTTTGAATTAGACGTGTTTATGTTTCCAAGTATGATTTGTATGATCTGTAGCTGCATAGCCTATGACGAGAACACGAATGATCCAGAGGGAACCAGATCATTTGTGGCACGGTATGCAAGGGAGTAATCAAGATTTTAAAAGGGTTTGAATATAATTCATAAGGAAAATGTCAATACAGCCTCAAATGCAATTTTAAGGACATTTGCATGGGGTTTTAATTTTTTTAAATAATGTATGATTTGATAAAAAGTTTATATAATTCCATTTGAAATTAATTAATTTTTAATAAGATATATATCTCACTTAAGGAGATATATACATTGTTGGATGGTAAATGAGATTGTTTTTGAAGAGAAAAAAACATTACACGACCCCCAATTTTTAATGTAACCACAATCATTATTTGTTTATCTTATTTAACACTATTATTATTTTTATTTCAATGTAATCGGGAATGTGAAAACAAAAATCTCAACATCTTAATACGATGATTATAAAATAGAAAAAATAAAAAAAAATCATGTAAAGAAAAGAAATACCCAAAATAATGTATTTTAAGAATTCTACTAAAAAAAGTCTCATTTAATAATCTCGTAACCTAGAACGATGCAAATGACATATATCTTCAAATTTTAAAATCCCTCACCTTATTTAAAACTTTGTACACCATCATCTAATTGAAAATTAATATCAAAATAAGAAATAATTTTTATTTGAGAGTAATTTTATTTGTTTTTAAATTTGTTAAGTATGCCATAAAAATGTTAACTAATAGTGTCAAAAATTATCATTCTTAAATTTATAACATTTTTTATTTTTTCTAAATTTTTAAAGTTTTTTTTCAATTTTTAGTTAATTATGTATCTTATAAATGCCTTTAATATGGATTTTGTTATATTATTAATAATATAAGTGTCCCAAAAGATTTTATAAAGTTTAGAAATACCTAAAAAAATATTTTATAATAATTTTTTTTTATTTTTTACAATTTAATTCTTAATGATATATTTAGAAATACAAAAATAATAATAAACTTCATGCACAAATAAAAAAAATATTTTATTATTTATTAATGTTCATTAATTGGGGGTGTTAAACAATTAAATGTGTGTGGTGATGTTTAAATAGTAGATAACATAAGGGTAATTAAATCATTTTACTTTAAAAAATTGTGAAATAATATTTTTTTAGGGTAAAATGTTTAAATGGCTGATTTGGGTATTATCAATACTTAAATAATATTTTTAGATATTTTTCCTATAAAATATTTTCAACTAGTATGATTTTTAGTTTGGTGACAAAGAAATGAAGCTATCTTTCAAGGGGAGGGTCTACTTCACTCTTCACAAACATTTGTGAGACAATGGCAAGGAGCATTCTAGGAAAGCCTGTCAATCGGATGGATACAGATCGGATATGTTAATATCCATATTCTAACTTTCGAATTCGGATACGGATATTAATTTCTGATTCGGATCCCTTCAAATACGGATCAGATACATATATTTTTTGAATAATTTACATGTTTATATATTAACATTATTTTGGATAATTAAATAATATTTTAGAGAGATATCAAAATTAAAATTGATATTTTAATGTTTATTATCTCGTTCAGATATCATACATTGAAAATTTAACAATATTAGAATATATTATCATTATTTTTAATCATAAAGGATAACAATATGGACAATATATAATACAAATATATATATATATATATATATATATATATATATATATATTTATTTATTTATTTATTTATAATGTATGTCGGATATGGATATTTTTTCGGATCGGATAGACTGATATCCATATCCGCACTCCGGATCTTCGAATATCGGATAATTCTGATTTTTTGGATACGGATTCAAATCGGATTCAGATTTTTTTCAGATAATTAACAGGCTTAATTCTATGCCATTTCTTGAGTACCATCATTTTTTTCCCTCTTACTTATATTTTCATCCCCTTTTACCAGTCTCCCCCCCCCCTATTCTCATTTATGTCTTTGTAATATGATATTAATAAAGATAATGTTACATACAGTTCTGTGTCCAACCCTAATTTTAGTCTGCACATGTTTTGAATTTTTTAAAATTAATATTATCATCTAATGAGTAATGAGATGCATGCTTTTATAAAAAATGAAGAATATGTTTCAATAAATTGCATTAATACATTTATAGAAAATGTTAAAAATTTCTATCGACACATATGCCTCGTTAATATGAGTATATGCTTTATTAGTTTTCTATCGATGCATGTAGGATGAAGTGGGGCTGGAAAAAAAAAGGATATAACAACTCTTTTAATAATATTTGAGCATACTGGTTTTCAAAAAAAAAAATTGATTCTTACTGTTGATTTATTTAGAGAAAAGGAGCCGTGAGAGGATGAGAACTCCAAAACTATCCAAAAAAAAAAAACACAATGGAGACAGAGTGGCAAAGTGAGAGTAATGGAGAATGAAGTTGTCTATAGATTATATTTATATTTATATAATAATAAAAGTATCTATATTCTTATAGTAGCTAATTACAAACTATACCTAATATAACAATTTGAACAACGCATTTTTCCTAATATAACAATTACAAACCGGATCGGTGAAATTTGAGTATAGAAAATTTTTATCAGATTAAAAATTCTTAATTGGTAGAACACAAAAATTTAATTGATTGTATATTATATCTTAAACAAATATAAAATTTTTAATTTGATATTTTAAGTTTTTATACAAAGAAATAAAAGAAATTTAAGATGAAAATTAATTCCCTAGATTTAGAAAAAAAATTATTATTCAAAAGTTAATTCTTATTATTACATGTCCAGATGAGAAGTACAACCCTAAAATTTGTTTATGTTATCACATTCTAAAATGTACAAAAAAATAATAGAAATCAAAATTAAGAAAAAATTGTGAAATTAAAAATAATATTTAAACCCTAATATAGAGAAGAAAAAAAAGTTGTAATATGTAGTTGTATTGTCGGAACAACAAGAGTGGCACATTTTCTTGAGGGCACGTCTACACCCACCAACCATTTATCTATTCACACCAACCAAAACATAAAAAAATATAAATATAAATTTAATTTGAACATCACTATTATCACCAACCATTCAACGGTCGATCTGTCAACCTTCCTTTATGACATTCAACCTTAGCAGTGTCGAATGGTTTAAAAAATGTGAGGATTTTGAGATAGATATAGTTTTCAAAAAATGTTTATTTAATGTGATATTTTGGTTTTAGATTAAAGCATGCAGATTGAATTAATTGGTTTTGATTTTCTTCAATAGCTTTGTATGCAAATGCAATGAAATTAAAAGAATTAACTATTGCTTCTAGTTCAAGTGTTTTTATTGGAATGTGGTGATAATGTGAGTATTGAATGTAACGCGAATGTGTTCGACATTTTGATGTACATTGAATGTTAAATGTGATTGAATGTGTCTAAAGTCTTCATTTGAAAAAATATTCAGTTCGACACTGCTACGGTCAAGCACACCCTCCCAGGTCGACAGATCAACTGTCGAATGTTGTAAGTGAAAGTTGACAGAGCTATTGTCGAAGTTTGTAAAAGAAGACTGACAAAGAAACTGTCGAATGTTGTAAATGAAGGTTGATAGATCGACAATCGAATAGTTGGTGAGAATAGTGATGTTCAAATTTAATTTAAATAATTTTTTTTGTTATTTTGGTTGGTGATAATAGGGAAATGATGTGTGGGGATAGACATACCCTTTTCTTGATTCGGTTGATGAAATATTTTAATAATAAAATTAAAATTTTTGTTTCTTATTTTTTCTAAAATACAATTAAGAGTCAAGATGCAAAAGAGAACGAGAAGCCTTTTCTAATGGTCAAATTCGTCGTTAAACATTCACCAAGCCATCGCTAAGACCTTTAACAACGACCGACATGTCCATTGGAAGTCGTCCTATAGTCAATGAAAGTTACACCAACGATTTACGGCCGTGGTTAAAGATGTTGATGTTTTGTTTTGGGGGACTTGCATATATTTTTTTAAAATTTTCTTTCACCTGTATAATAATAAATAAAACATATGAATATTTCTTTCACAAATATGCTTCAACTACAATTTCTGAATTTACTGCAAAGTTTAAATTAAACATGCTTATAATTTTAAATATTATAATTTCATGTCAGATTGATATTATAATCAGTACTTCCCACAACTCCTTCAAATTAAACATGATGAATATGGATATTCTTTCGTATAATGTTTCTTTGTCTCGATGAATCATTTTGTCTAATAAACCTCCACCTCCTTGTAGTTTCAAGAATATACAAAAGCACATAGATGAAAATATAGTGTTTCCACCTTTAAAACATGTGAAAAACATGATGAATGACATGTTTCTCCGGCCAATGAAGTACCAACCATTTTCAATCACTTGTTCAAACTCAAAAAAATTCATTTTTATTTTTTATTTTTTTACGACGCTCTATTGAAACCAATAAAGCATAAGATATTATCTCCTCAACTGACTCTGGAGATAAACACCAGTGATACAAACTACAAGCCCCGGAGGGATATTACAAACGATCAGCCACGATGTGAATGAGAGAGCTCCGGCGATTACAAACGATCAGCCACGATGTGAGCGAGAGCACCCCTGGATCAGAACTCACATACACAACATGGGCCCATGGCAAATTAGAATCAAGCCTATCACCTGGCTTGTTCTCCCCACGATTCAATCCCACACCCTTTCAATGGGGTGTGGGGGTGTCAACCACTGCCCCAAAGAAGTCGGGACATGGACAAAAAAATTATAAAATTTCTCGCTAATGAAGAAATTCAATCTATTATTTATGCAAGACATGGACAAAAAACTCTCTACTTCAGTCTTTTCGCTTTTTATGATTTTGAAACAATTTTGTCAAATAGCATTAGCATTCCAATTCAACTCTATAAAAATTTTGTATTGGGTGGGTTTGTTTAACTTGGCACATTAAGAGTGTGTTTGTACACAATCTTGTATGAAAAATGAAGGAATTTGATGTATTTAAGTCATAGGAAAAATGACAAAAAAAAATATTTTTCCTTTGATCAATTTTTATATTGTTTGTATATATGATGGAAAGTGAAAAAAATAATAACTGTAGTTTATGTTTGTAGAGGTAAAAATCTGCGCTAAGACACGTATCAAACCAAGACGAACATGGGCCATTTGACTTGGGGCCCACGGAACCTGATCCGGGTCGGGCAACCTCATGATAACATCTTTAGGTGCGCAGACACGACTAGACTAAGGGTCTAGTCGGGCAGTCGGACACCCCATGAGCGAAGGTCATCTCGAGCAGTCTAAGGCACAATCAAACATGAGGTTTGGCCGGTCGACCTTATTTCTCGGGAACGAGCAGTCTAAGGCACGACCAGACATGAGGTCTGGTCGGTCGACCTTACTCATTGGAAATGAGCAGCCTAAGGCACAACCAGACATGAGATTTGGTCAGTCGACCTTATTCCTCGCAGACATAATCGAAAATGTAATGTACGGACGAGTACATCAAGAGACCCCGAGCAGAATGGAGAAACGATCAGAAGACCACTAACGCCTGTAACCGCCAAATTGACACTTAAGGTCCACTACCAGCAAAATGTGGGTAATCAAGGGCCAACGTGGAGCATAAATACTAGGGACGTACGTTTCCCTGGAAAAAAAGCCCACTAAACACTTAGTGGCAAAGCGGTTACAAGGGCACTTCGGGAAGTACATGTGGTTTGATCCCTCAGGGGTACGTATGCAGCCTATAAAAGGTCGCGCGTAAGCACTTTAAAGGCACAGCAAAAAATTGATATAGTTCAAGTTCTTTTTACTACCAAAATTTTCACAAAAATTATCTTTTGAAGTTTTCCTAAAAGATTTACAAATTTAACCGAAAGGAAAAAATATCCACCTCAATGTCTATGACAGAAAATGACATAACAAAATCTGTTAATTGTGTCATCACGGAAAATATTAGCAAATATAACTTAGCTTATTTAATCTATTAATAGTTTATATGCTAATTTAATTATGATATATATAAAATTATATAAAAGCATTATGTAAATCATATATCTAGAAAAGTCACGTGACAATATCATTTTCTCAAAACAAAAAAGTATGAATAAAACCTATATTATATAATAACATATCGAAGAAACTTTAAACATTAGGGCAGATTGAATGTAGAATAGAAAATTACAAGAATAAATTATGTGAAAAGTTCGTGTATGTTTAAATTGCAAAAGAATAATTTTTGAATTGGGAAGGAATGGTCAAATTCCATCATTTTCCTTCACTTTTCTTTTTCCTTTCCGTTGAGTGTGGAAAAGTTTTTCACTTTTCACTGATGAGAAAAAAAAAAAAAAGAATTCTTTTCCATATTTAAACAAACATCTTGTTCCTAATTAAACAAATGAAATTTTTTTCACTTTTCCCCTATCGTTTTCCGTGTGGCACACACACCTAAAACATATGACAACCCCTGTTAAAAATTTTAACACAAATTTTGATGGGGGACAATTTAAGCTTTAAGCCCCCGTTTGTTTCCGGTATAATCCTCCGGATAATCCCGGATAAGAATTTTAGAGTGTTTGTTTACCCTGAATAATCTCAGATAAATTATGTCAGAATCAACTCTGATAAAATGGTATATGAATTTCAATCAACCTCTGAAATTAAAACTATCCAAGCTTATTTTACTCAGAATAAACCTAGATAAATTAGGTGGCTACTTGTCCGGGTGCTTCCGGAATCATCCGCACGCGGGCTCGAGTTTTGTGAAGCATCGATACAAACTGAACGTACGTCGTCGTCTCAAGCATGCTTAAGGGTCCGGACAAAAGGGTCTCTCTGATATGCTTTAAGCCACAAATGTCATTCTGCATGGGCCCCTATATATGTGTCATGACAAAGCGAAGGTGGCACCTCGAATACATCCGAGGCCTGTCATATATCTCTTTGTTTTCTCGGAGAGCAGGAGGGGTGCTGTTCTATATTTTTTATCACGTTAGTCATCAGTGTAACGTGATATGTATTTTATTTAAAATAATTGTACATTTTATAAATGTGATAGAATAACACATATTTTGTTAGTAATTTGAGATGTTATTGTTAAAAAAAAGGGAGACTGAAAGTTATATTGGAGACTGAAAATAAGTCTAACATTTTTTATTTTTAAAAGAACATTATTTGCGTCATTAATTCTTCTCACTCACTATAACGGATTATATGTTTTATTTAAAAAAATTTACATATTATTTTTTTGATGAGATTTACAATTAAAAAAAAAATATAGATGGATTATGTTTGAGAGGACTGGTGTAATATTTTTCTTTTTAGAAAAGGTTTTGTTACATTCAATCATTTTCTAAAGTTTAAAATATGGTCTCATATATCATTAGAAATTCAATAAAACATATATATCGTTCATTCGATCAGTTATATATCTCCTTAATTTTTTCTATATTTTACTAAAAATAAAAATAATATACATTTTTTTATCAAAACATATATCACGTTAGATTATATTTATTATTTAAAAAATAAAAATTATATGACATCTCTACGTTTGGAATGATAAAATATACCGAGTCTACAATTTTACTTTTGGAAATGTCTTGTTAGCCGAATCTAAGAGTTCGGATCCAACATGTCTAATACTATCAGTATCGAATTACACAACATATGAATTAAATTACATAGAAAATGATACTTTATTTAACAATTGATTTTACATTTTTATTCATAATTCATAAATTATATAGTTTGATTAATATGTTATGCAGTTTGATCAGATCTGGCGCGGACTCTGAACCTATTAGCTCCAACCTCCCAAAAATAATACAAGAGAAATTTGTTTGCATGCGATCTCGTCTTGTTTTCTCGGCGTCGTTTTTTTATTTCATACCTGGCTTGTGAGGTGGGGGATGTTCTGCCTTGAGTAAACACGTGTAGTTATGCATGGAAAAAAAAGAAAAAAAAAAAGCAGGAGTTCAGACTTATCCCAACCATTATATGTCTGATCCCCATCCATCCGTTAAGCCTCCATCGAACGGTTCAAACAAGTATAAAAAGAAAAGGCACCTTTACACTTGTACCCTCCCCCAACCTAAGTTCACGGCTGCATGACCAGACGCGACGACGCGTCCGCGTTTCGCGACAGATGTCTTCGTGCATGGAAAACCAACAGATGATAGCCCTTTCACTTCCTCGCCTATAAATCACGAACTGATCACGTCTCTTCACCTCTCCAACCAAAACAAAACCATGGGAACCAAAGCAGCAAAGCCTCTCCTGATCCTTCTAGTCCTCTCCCTAGCTTCCTTAGCCTTCTGTTACCAAGGAGAAGACCCCCAACGCCAGCTACGGCAGTGCGAGCATCAGTGCCGGCAAAGCGAGCGCGGACCGCGTGAGCAGAGCCGGTGCATGCGTGAGTGCCGGGAGCAGTACGAGCAGCAGCAGCAACAGGAGGAGGAAGAGAGGGAGCAGCGACGACGCGGTGGCGAGAGCGACGAGACTCGGGACCCGCGCGAGGAATTCCAGCAGTGCCAGCAACAATGCCAACAGCAGCACAGGCACGACCAGCGTCAGAAAGGCGAGTGCCAGCGGAGATGCGAGGAGCGCTACAGGGAGCAGCGACGCGGAAGCCGAGGCGGCGAGAGGGAAGACGACGACAATGAGACTCGGGATCCGCGCGAGGAGTTCCAGCAGTGCCAACAACAATGCCAACAACAGCACAGGTGAAAAAAGAATTTGAGGAAGAAAAACAAGCTTTGAGACGCGAATAAACCCTTTCCGTAGGGTGTGTTTGTGTCAAGCATGAAAGAAAAAAATTTCATTATTTTCTCTCTCCTATGTTAGAAAGATGAAAAAAAATTTCTGCCTCCCGTAGAAAATGAAAAAATATATCACATTAATTTTTGTTCAAATTTATGTAAAACCACACTTTATTTGAGTAGATTACTGAGTTTTAATTTGAGAATTTTCTATTGAGTTTTAATTTGGGATGCGTATTTGTGTGTGGATTACTTTACCTTTTATCTTTTTAAGATTCCCTTGTAAGATTGGCTAATGACTTATCTTTTCAAGATTCTTTTATAAGGTTGGCTACTTTATAAAATGAAAAGAAAAAGTATTTTTCACTGTACATATTATAATGGGAAATTTTTTAAATTAATCTTAATTAAATAATTATTTCTAAAACTATCCTCTCCAATAATTAATTACACAAATAACCCTCAACATTGTTTTGACTGGTTTGACAATAACACATCAACATCACTACCTAACACCATAAAAAGCAAGTTGTTTATAACCCATTAAAGTGTGTTTTTTAGTTTTTTTTTTTTAGTTTTTTTTTATTTTCTTACTTTTTTAATATTTGTTAATTAATACCATTTGGAATATCATTGCAAAGTTTAAAATAAGATCAATATTGAATATATCTAATTTATATTTAAAAATGATAAATTTAAGGTAATTAATTAACATTTGTATATTTATACTAATATTTACATCAAAAACATCATATTTGATTATGTAGATATATCATAACAAAAATTAAATTTACTAAATAAATGTAATTAAATTTTAATATTAACAAAAAATGTATAAATGTTAATTAATTATCTTAAAATTACAATTTTCAATTTAAATGAAGTATATTCAATATTTGTGTCATTTAAAATATCTCAACGATATATTTCTAATTGCATACTAATTTTGTACTAAATAATTTATATAATAAAAGTTAAATTGTTTAAAGATGTATATAAAAATAAAGAAAAAATAAACATATCTTAATGACATGAAAATAATGTTTGTGTACGCCTTTTGAGGCGTACAAATTAATGATGCTTTAAATGATATGCTGAGATGGCATTATCAAATCGGTCAAAATATGGTGCAAGGTTATTATTGTAAATTATTTTGACAGATGATCATTTTTAAAAATAATTATTAAGTTAAGGTTAATTATAAAAATTTCCCTATCATAATTTATTCAACAACAGGCACGACCAACGACAGATGGGTGAGTGCCAGAGGAGGTGTGAGGAGAGGTACCGTGAGCAACAACAGAGAGAACAACAAGAGGAGAGGCGCGGCGAACGCGGCAGAGGCGGGAGATATAGTGAGGAGTCTGAGGACCCGCGCGAGGAGTTCCAGCAGTGCCAGCAACAATGCCAACAACAGCACAGGCACGACCAGCATCAGATGCGCGAGTGCCAGCAGAGATGCGAGGAGCGATACCGCGAACAACGGGAGAAGAGGAGCCGCGAACGCGGCAGCAGAGGCGAGAGGGATCGTGAGGAGACTGAGAACGACGCGCGCGAGGAGTTCCAGCAGTGCCAGCAACAGTGCCAACAACAGCACCAGCACGACCAACGTCGGATGGGCGAGTGCCAAAGGAGGTGCAAGGAGCGGTACCAGGAACACAAAGAACAAGAAAAAGAAAGGGAGGCGCGTGGACATGAAGGCAGAGAGAGGGAGACGCGTGGACATGAAGGCAGTGAGGAGACTCGGGACCCGCGCGAGGAGTACCTGCAGTGCCAGCAGCAATGCCAACAACAGCACGGCCGCGACCGACGTCGGTTGAGCGAGTGCCAGCGGAGATGCGAGGAGCGTTACAGGGGGGAACATCAGCAGGGGAACCGGAGAGGAGAAGAGGAGCAAGAAGAGCGAGAAGAACAAGAGGGAAGGGAAGGAGAGGGAGAGAGGAACAACCCATTCTTCTACGGTCGTGAGAGCTTCGTGCACCGCATCCGGACCCAGCATGGCAGCGTGAGAGTCCTTCAGAGGTTCTCTAAGCGATCCGAGCTCCTCCGCGGGATTGATAACTATCGCCTCGCGATCCTCAAAGCCAACCCCAACACGTTCATAATACCCAATCACTGGGACGCCGAGGCTGTGTTCTTTGTTGTACAAGGTATTTCTCTTGTTTTTCTTGTTTTTTAGGTAGCTCTTTTGATTTCTAAACTATGCAGGGAGAGGAACTATTACTATGCTGCGAGAGGAGAATAGAGAGTCCCACAACCTCCGTGTTGGAGACATCATGCATGTTCCGGCTGGTACAACCACTTACTTGATCAACAACGACAACAACCAGAAACTTTACATTGCCAAGATCCTCCAACCCATTTCGACCCCCGGCCAATTTGAGGTAAAAGACATTTATTTATTTAATTTTTATGCTTAGTGTGATCCTATGAAGTAACTTATGTAACTTATGATTGTACAAAGACATTCTTCGGCGTTGGAGGTGAAAATCCCGAGTCTTTCTACAAGAGCTTCAGCACAGAAGTACTAGAGGCTGCCTTCAATGTATGTGCATATAATCTCTTCCTATATATGTGTGAGATATTTTGTTAATATATATTGTGGAACTTAATGGAGGTGGTATTTGTGAAACATCAGACTCGGAGGGACAAGTTGGATAGGCTATTCGGGCAACAAAGAAAGGGTGCCATCATAAGAGCATCAGAGGAACAGATCAGGTCGATGAGCCGCTCAACAGGCGGACGTGGCTGGCCGTTCCATGGGGAGTCGTCAAAGGGACCATACAACCTGTTTGACAAGCGCCCCTCGCTGTCGAACGAGCACGGCCAGCTCTTCGAGGCCTGCTCTGAGGACTACCAGCAGCTCCGAGACCTCAACATGGACGTGTCCTTCATCAACATCAGCAGTGTAATATATCTTGCACATCCACACAAATGAATTCTTGAACATTATTAGATCCTATGTGTGACAGTCATAGAAGATTCTGTTGTCTAATCAGATCATGTCATATAAATAGAACAATTTTTTTTTAAATTACTTGATGTTTTGTCATTCATGGATGCCACAGGGATCCATGCTTACACTCAATTACAACTCCCAAGCGACGAAGATGGCGATGGTGGTGGGCGGGAACGGGCAGATTGAAATGGCCTGCCCACATGTCTCGGGTGAGCGTGGAAGGTCACAGCAGAGCCAGAGGGAGAAGGAGCAAGAACAACAACATGAAGAACAAGAGCAACAACAGGAGGAAGAAGAAGAAGAAGAAGAAGAAAAACAGGAAGGGAGGAGAGCACAGCGAGGACAGCGAGGGCAAAGAAGCGTGCACTATCAGAGAGTCTCTGCTCGTCTCTCCCCAGGCACTGCCTTCGTTGTCCCCGCGGGTCACCCGATCGCTATCGTGTCGAGCGGCAATGAGAACCTGAGGATCGTGAGCTTCGGCGCCAATGCCAACAACAACAAGAGGTTCTTCCTCGCCGGGAGGAACATCATATGGAACCAGATGGAGAGAGAGGCGAAGGAGCTGTCTTTCGGGATGGCGTCGAGGGAGGTGGAAGAGATAATCGGCGCGCAGAGGGGGACCGGGTTCGTGGAGGGTCCGAAGGAGCGCCAGCGAAGGGAGAAAGGCCAGAAGGCTTTGGAGTCTATCCTGGATTTTGTTGGACTTTGAGAGTGGGAGTGGGAGAGGGAGAGGGAGAGGGAGAGAGAGAGCGGGGTTTTGGAGTGTGTTAAGTGTGTTGTGTAGGAGAGTGAGGAAGAGAGAGAGAGGGATGTAGATAGAAAGAATAAGAGCAAGCCTGGCTACCAACAATAAAACGTTGTTGCCCCCTTTTGTGTATATAACTGTGTTTCTGTTTTGTTCCAGTATCTCTGGTTGTGTCTTCTGATATTTTTAGAATTTCTGGTCACCCTATGAAATACTAAATACTAAACAAGAGTTAAAAAAAACAACAAGAACACTTTGCATCAAAATTATAAATTTAACAACCAATTTAATGTGACCAAATTCACAGCTCACTATTGGGTACCCCACTGCTCCACAACTATTACAGACATTGACATTGAGTGGTCCACAACAATGTTTATTTCAGTGGAATAAAGATTAACATATATCACATCACATATGAATCATATAAATTCATGGTACTATCTATTAAAGGGTTTTATTAATCTTACAGGTTTGCTGGAGCTGACTTGGTGCACTCTGAATTTAATAATCATATTAAAGAAAAAACAATAGGCACAAATATTCAAGAATGTGAGTTTGAAATGTCAATGAAGACTGAGCAATGCTTTAAGTGGTTTGAAAAAGAGTTTTATAAACATCCATTCAGGAGAAAAACACAATTAACCTAAACATGAACAGATATGGAATTCCTAATGCACATACACCTCTTCAAAGATCAACAAATCAATATCATATTTTTTTCAATACACCTCTTCAAAGATCAACAAATCAATATCATATTTTTTTCAATTAAGACTAATAGATTGTGATTCCTTTCAATGATCCAACATAGATACAGTACCATCAAAAAATTCGTTCATACACAGAAAGTCTAAAATCATGATCTACATATAATCCCAGTGTTACAAAATCAGGTTTCGCACTAAAAAAATAAACAATCACCTATCTAGAATCTGATTTACCCATAAAAACACATAGCACACGTTAGCCGACCCCTAAACAGTATAAAGTGGTTCAGATCTGAAAAATAAAAACCAAAAAAAAGGAGAAATCATGGGTTTTACCTTAATCATTGGCTGGGGTGGATATCCCAAGCAAAAACGAAGTAGATCGAACTGTCAGGACATTTGTTGGAGAAGGAGAGAGGGAGATCAAAATGTATCGACACTCTTCATGGTCTGATGACTACTCGAGAGGAAGGATCAGTGTGCGAAAAGACAGCTCTTCTCCAGGGAGATATGTGAAAACGACTTCGTGTTCTATGATCTGTTGATAATTCAGCGTAGACGAAGGAACGAAGATTCAAAGAGGATCAGCAGTTCTCTCGATGAAAAATAGGGTTTACACCGTGTATTCGACGCTGCGAAGAGGAGGAGAGAGAAGTTCCCAGTGAAGTAGGTTTATATACCCTTTGTAAAAAACAAGCATTGACGGGGACAATCTCGTCTTTTCAAACACAGGTTGAAATCACTTGATGCGTTAGCCAATTATATAAGTGCACTAACCCAACTGAAATTTTTTGGAACATAATGTCTTAATGAGGTTTCAAAACAGAGCTTATTTTAACCCTGCCAAACACAATTAAAGAGGAAACTTTAGCTTTGATACAAATAATCACTGATATTCATTCAGTGCAATCAAACAGCCCCTTAGTCTTCACATTTGAGAGGATTGAATCCGAGTGAGACAACGTCTGATAGAACTGCGCAAGAGTGGTCACTAATTTGATAAATAAATAAAAAAGTGCATCAGTGCATGCGTTGGACTATATGTTTAGATGTCCGGATTATGATATATTGTATAAGAGTAGTTTAAATATTTTTTTACTTAGAAATTGTTTTAGCATTTATCTTGTTTATGATTTCTATTTTTATCCTTCATTCACACATAATTTAACCATTTATATATCTAAAAATATAATCTTTAGTCACAGTGGCGGCTCCAGAAATTTTCATAGATGGAGTCATTACAAAATAAATTTAATAAAATTTTAAAAAAAGATATTCTTATCATATATCATATATTTATAAAAATATATAAATTTTTCTTTGTAAAGTAAAACTACTTACATTAATAAAAATAAATAAACCATCAATGAAAGAACCATTTTGGATATATGCTCTTCTTATTTTGTTACGATCATTAGGATGAAAAGTTAAAAAAAAATTTCTTAGCCTTGGATCCGAAAGAGATTGCTTACTTCAAGACAACTTTGCTTAACACCACAATTATTTTTTCGTAAGAGAAAAATCTTGTGCTCTACTTGATTTTTTATTCATTAAACAAAAATTTTATAAACATAAATATATATAAAAAAATAAACAATTAATCAAATGGAGACCCACACCCATCTTCCCAAAACACTCTCCGGATGGGTCCACTCCCCCCTCCCCCAAAGCATATATTAAATTATATTTTAATACACAAACGGGTAAAGGGCTTTCGATACACAAGCAGATGATTGAAAGATGGTGTAATGTTGAAGGGTCCCTTACTAGCGATATTTTAGAGTAGTGTTTTAGTGTTTCACTATTTTTCCTTTTCCAATGTGGGTGTTGGGTTTTTAATGGGTCAAATACTAGCCGATTTGTTTTAAAAAAGGAAAATGTTATACTTTCATTTCTTTTCATTTCGAGGTATATGTTTTGATAAAAAGTGTATATCTTTTCATTTCGAATTAAATAAATCGATATTTAATAAGTGTAAGAAAAATTTTAACAAGATATATATATTATTTAATAAGGTATATGTTTCACTGAATTTCTAACGAAGTATATAGGATTGTATTTTAAACTGAGAAAAAAACTGAGTGTAACAACACTCTTTAAAAAAATTTAATGGGCTGGTTTGTTTTATTATAGTTTAATGGGGGTTAAAGTGTCAAAACTCTGGGTCAAAATGTGAACAAAGTATGATGGGTAGACTGGTTTGTTTTTTTTATTTAAATATTGATGGGGTCAATTGACCCCATCCTGTGAAGAGTGGAGCGCCCCTGTTTTTAGATACTCTTAATATCTTCTTGACTTTTACTGAATTCACCCCTTGTCTATCTTTTTCATCAATTCTAAACAGAAAAGAGAGGTTTCTCCCATGTTGTGTAAAAGTTTTTAATGACAGAAAAATAAATATTTCTTTTCTCATATGAAGAATTCATTTTCTTATAATTTGATAGAATCAACAAATAAGAAGTTTCTCTTACAATACGGAATGAAAGGGACAACATACAACAGAGTGTGGTCAGTGGTAGAAGGACAATACCTAAATTCAAATAGGTCATTTGTCAATCAAGCAACTTTTACATGAACAATGACATTTTGCCAATGTATGTAAACATGTAATTAAATTCTTCCCCTCTCAACACCTTCGTCTAGGTTCTCTGTTGAAAGCTATATACATGTATACATGAGCATGCTTGGAATTGAGTTTACATATTCCAAGCTTTCGATTAAACCTAATGTGGCACATTGATAGTGAGGGTATGATTTTTATTTTTTTATCTAGATATTAGTAGAATGATTTTCTTAAAACTAATAGTGATTAGTTATCAAATCTCGTACATCTGTTCCGGACGAGGTCTATATGAGATCCCAACCACAAGATGGTGATATACATCATCTAGTATCAAAGTTCAAACATCTCTGTTTCGGGCGTAAGAAATTTTTTATTATGATATAAAAGACATACATCATCTAGTATCAAAGTTCAAACATCTCTGTTTTGGGCGTAAGAAATTTTTTATTATGATATAAAAGACAAAACAAAAATTTTAGTATCAAAGTTCAAACATCTGTTTCGGGCTTATCCTGATACAAAAGCAATAAGAAAAATTTGACCTTCAAAGACACCTTGGGCTTCCAAATTTTATTATCATGTCAAGAGGAGAAATATGTGAATTCGGAAGACTTGGTTATAAAATATTCGAGTTGATGATACTGGACAAATACTCTGGAATACGATCATGTATATAGTCTCACCCACCAAAACATCTTTTTGTCTACTATTATTAGGCTCCCCGTACCACGTGTGCGCGCATAAACTACATATAACACACGTCGCCCTGCATGCAATAGAGCCCTCACGAGAATATTTTCTACCACCTTTTATTCCTCCATTACAACCCTCCAGTCTCTGGCTTTTACCCTTCAGTCTTCACTTCCTTCGAAATGGCGACCAAACCACAGAGTGTCCTCAATCTATCCTTACTGCTCTTACTCATCATCCTCTCCTTCTCTTCGGCTCTCTCTTATTATGAAGAAGAAGAAGAACAAAACCATCATCAAGAGAGAGACAACCCTTATTTCTATAGCAGAGAGAGATTCAGGTACACGACAAGGACCCAACATGGCAATGTGAAGGTCCTTGAAAGGTTCTCGAAGCGCTCGGAGCTCCTTCGCGGGATCGATAACTACCGTCTAGCGGTCCTTGAAGCCAACCCCTACGCGTTCGTCATGCCGAGCCACTGGGATGCTGATTCCGTTGTCTTCGTCGTCACAGGTATGAATATAGGATGCCGATACACTCTATTTCGTAGCACGCAACCTTAGTCTCTCCTGGTACATTATATAATCCACTGTCCTAGTGCATTATTATATACTCCATTGAATAATGTTAGGGATAGTTTCACATACAATTTTTACACATATCTTGATTTTATTAAAAATATTAAATCTTATATAACAAGATATATACTTTGAAGAAATAATTGTGGTATCTCGTTTTTTTAATAAACTGTAGTAATTTTCTATTTTTTTAAAAAATATGAGTCAATAAAACATGGTCGAATGGGGGAGGAGAGAGTAATAGCAAAAACAACAACCAAGACAAAACAAGAAAACACATGTTGCAAGAAACGGATAGAAAAGACTTCTACCCAAATCCCCAATGTCCATCCGCTACTCCGTTATTTGAAACAAGGTCTCACTAATTTGGATGCTCGAAGCCATGCAAATGAACATGCTGTAGTACTTGATGCTCGACCGTGTCAACTCCCACATGTTCTTGAAATAGAAAGACAACCCCTTGAAAGTCACCTCATTTTTTGATTTCCCAATCGCCCAAACACCCATCGGAGTAATTGAAAGCTCGATTTTCTCCTATCATAATTGTATGCCGTTGTGTAACGGATTGAATGTGTAATTATTTTTAATAAATGCAAAAAAAATTTAGGATGACAATGGAGATATATTGATAATTGTCTACATGGATTGCGTGTAATAACAAGCTTTATTTCTCATGATGATAGTATCTACTTGATTAAGTGAATATATATGGGGGCTAATTGATGTTGTAATTGTTTGAGGGAGAGGAACGATGACCATATTGCACGAGGAGGCTCGGGAGGTCCGTCAAGGAGACATCGTCGCTGTTCCATCAGGGGTGATTGTGCACTTGACGAATACAGACAACCGTGAGAAGCTCTACATAGCCACCATCATCCGACCAATCTCAACTCCTGGAAGTTACAAGGTATAGCTAGCTACATGTACATTTTATTGTTATGCTTAGGGCCCATATGGAACTGAGTTTGTGCGGATTCGGTGGTAAAAAAAAAATCCATACATGTTTTTTGTGTTTATGTTGACACCGCTTCATACAGCCTATTAACACTTTATCCCACCATTTTTTTGGCGTTTGATCCAAACGCAGTAAAACAATGATTTTTGGAACATGGATTTTCTCCACTGCAATTGACTGATATAAGAAGATGGAGTACATGCACGTTCTAAACTCGTGTATTGGCTACTCAAAAGTAAATGAATTACCTTAAATCTTTAATTGGAGGAGATTGCTTCGTACTTATTAATAGATTTTAGCTTAATGAGCTACATGTTTAGGCGTAGTCAGGATTTCACTTAAGCGAAGGCATGAATATAATTGAGAATGTGTATCTTCACTAATTCTTCACTTTATTTAACATGTGCAACTTCTTCAACATGATCAGGAATATGAGAAAACGAAATTATAAAAAATCTAAGATGATTTTAATTAAAATATTTTTTTGAAAAGAAGGTAGTCCATTTCTAGTTTGAGAAATTTAAATTACAATGATGAGAAGGGTAAATAACAAAGGAAAAGATAGGGGGGGAGAGATCATAAGAGGCTTGCGATCTTTTCCCCTGGGAGCACTGACTTGCTTGGAAAAGCCGAGCTGTGGAAGAGGAATACTCCAAACCATATTGAAACTAGAAAAGCATCGAAGAGAGGTAGACATCAAAGAACGAAGCTGTCCATATATTAGATTAAAAAAAAACATTTCCATTATAGTTAACTACAAAGTACACATTCATCCCAAAATGGCAATGTGATCTAGGGCCAGTAAACGAACCAATTCGCTCGGGCTCGGTTCGATTTGAGCTCGTTCAATTAAACAAATGAATGAATTTGAACAATTTTTAAAGTTCGGTTAGGCTCGGGATCTGGATCGAGCTTCATTTTTTGTTCAAACTCGATTCGTTTGTGTTATAAAAACTTAGTTGAAGCTTGACTAATTTCATTTGTAAAATTAGAATATTAAATCAATACAAAATTGTGCTCGTTTAGGCTCATGAACTTTACTCATTTAGACTAAAATATTATTTTCAACCCCTAAAAACCCAAAAATGAAGAAGAGCGCTAGGCTCGTTGACACTCGTAAGCTCGGTTCGACTCGTTTATAAACGAGCTGAGCTTGAACATGTCAAAATTCAACTCGTTCGACTCGTTTACCACCCCTAATGTGATCATGTCTGTTTTTCCAAAATCAAGGGGGTTTGAGCCCTCTTTTCCCCTAAAATGTTGACCAAAGCGGTCTCCTATGGGTTATGGCCCCTTAGATCCCAAAAAGGTTATTTTATTCTCTCTTTTCTTGAGATTTTTTTAAAGAAAATTATTTTTAAATTAGCCATTTATATGTTTTATCTTTTTTTAGTTTTGCTTCTTATTTATTTTATTGAGATTTTATTTTATTTATCATTTGATTTACATATAAGAAAATCTTATTGGGTTATTTTTTATTTTTGTATCTTATATTGTGTTTTTCATTCTTTTTTTAAAAGTGTGTGCTATTTTTATGTTATTTATTTTTTTATTTACGAGGTTTTTTTGCTTTGGTCAGCTGTGTAAAACATTGAAGATTAATTTTAATTATGTTCATAAAAATTTGTATAAATACAATCCCTTTTTAGGAGTCTGATCAAGGTCTTACCTAGCCTGGTATCAAGGACGAATTTTTATAAATACATACTTTACATGAAGTATATAGTTTTAAAAATAAATACATACTTATCGAGTCATTCAAGCCGTGAATCATCGAAGAGGAACACTACTTGGGAGGTGGGGAGGCCGCCCATATGGAACTTGGGTAGATTAAAGTACCTAATAGAATAAAAGAAATTGTGTATGTAATTTCTTGATTTAACTTGTCAACAATGTGTTGTTATTTATTATGAGTTTGGACCATGAAATAATTTTCTTAATGCATCTATGTATCTGCTTATGTATTACATAGAAATCTTAAATGCCATTTTTTTAGCTAAGTCAAACCTAGTCTAGCTACTATTGGTTGAGCTTTGCACATTACTAGTTAAGCTCAAAATTAATCTAATATGTACTGAGTAAAATTGAATACTTGCCACTTACAAACCATGAAAACTACATACAAGAATTCTCTGGAGTTGGAGGCGAAGATCCAGAGTCGTTCTATAGGAGTTTCAGCAGCGAAGTCCTAGAAGCGGCCTTCAATGTATGTACCATCTGAGCTCAATTTGCTTAAAACAATTTGGCTCACGTAGAATCTTTTGTCGATAAAAGACTATTCTTTACAAAAACTTCTTATGTTATGAGCAAACTCCAAGTGATCAGTTGGACAGACTTTTTAGAAGACAAAGTAAGGGATCTATAATAAAGGCATCGGAGGAGTAAATAAAAGCAATGAGCCGCCAAGCTTCTTCACGAGGTGGGCGTGGACCTTCCGATGAATCAATTCATCCATACAACCTATTCGACAAACATCCATCACAATCAAATGATCGAGGACAAATGTACGAAGCGACATCCAATGAGTATCATCAGCTTCGTGTCCTTGACATTGATGTCTCGTAGGCATCGGAATACGTCGAATACCAATCAAATTATATTTAAAATGCGGTTGTCACTATAATTGTTTTATATAGGGATCCATGGTGGCTCCCAGTTACAATTCCAGAGCACCTAAGCTAGCATTGGTGGTGAGAGGGGAGGGCTACTTTGAGATCGCCTGCCCACACGTCTCTGATGAGTCGCGATATGGGGACTCACTATAAGATGGGGACTCACTATAAGAGAGTCAGTGCGCGCATATCCCCCGGGATAGTTTTCATAATCCCTGCTGGATATCCGGTGGTCACCGTCGCATCATGGGATGAGAACCTCGAGATCTTGTGCTTTGGGATGAATGCGGAAGGCAACGTGAAGTACTTCTTGGTCGGGGGGAACAACATATTGAAGCAGATGGAGGGGGAAGCCAAGGGGTTGTCATTCAGGTTGTCAGCGAGGGAGGTGGATGAGATCTTCAACGCCCAGAGGGAGTCAGTTTTCCTGCGTGGACCAGAGGAGGCGAGACAACACGGAGAGAGCGTCGAGCATCCGTTGGTGTCTAACCTAGACACACCTGGTGTTTAGGCAAAGAGAGAGAGAGAGTCTAACCTAGACACACCTGGTGTTTAGGCAAAGAGAGAGAGAGAGAGAGGGATGGATGGATGGTGTAATTAGAGGAGTTGAATGTAAGATGAAATAAGAGTTGGTTTGTTGTAGATCAATAAGGAAAATACTACTTTTATATGACACTTTATGAGTTAGTTCTATGTTTAACTCTTGGACCTTCGATGTGGATGTTGGTATATACACCCAAAGGTGTGTTTCCAGGTAGGCATGTTGTTGGGCCGGGCTGGGCTGGCCTGTTGAAACAAGGCCCAGACCCACAGACCTATCTTAAACATGTTTTTTTTTCTACTGTTAAGTTGTCAATTTGTATATAAATGTTAAAATAATACAAAATTGAAAATATAATATTAAAAAAAAATAGGTCTAGACTACATGTACCTAATCAAGTTGACACATACATAAATGCCACTAATTTACATAATTCACTCACAATTCAAATAAAAATTACATAAAATTACATGTAACTCATTCATTGCATCTCCAAGCGAGAGGCACTTTTTAGGAGCGACCATTAGGATGTTACGGGCAAGCCTACAGGCCAATCCGAACAGGCCCAGTTCAGGCCAAACCCTGGTGGGCAGGCTGTGCTTTTAAGCCTCGGGTCAAATGAGGACCTTAGTTCTGAGAGAAGAAAAATAATTAAAGAGATTGGGACTTCTAATTTTGTAGGAATATAATTAAAGCATCAGCAGCTCAGAAACATAATTAAGGCAGATTGGCATGGGATCAGGATCATATGCGTGTGCTTATATTTTTTTCTGGACAATAGGTCTAGACTCTAGATCTACTCACTGTGCGTGTAAATAGGCCGTCTGTTATTTATCCTTTTCAAAATGAGGGATCAAGTTACTTGGATCTTATTCTCTAGGCATGTAGTCTTACTCTCTAATTTTATTAGCTTGAACTGTAGATGAATTATAAATCGTTCATGTGTGTATATCATCGCTTATGAGATCTCAACGCTGGTTGGGTCTTTTTATCCGTTTTTCGCTGCGTTAGGTTATATCAGAGCGAGGATTCGTCTGGCTTCGATGACACATAACCGTGCAGGAAACAATTATCCCATTGACAGTGATCGTGGGATGCAGGAGCTGTTTCGGCTGTTACGGGAGGACCAACCGCCACTTCGGAAGGAGTTTTGTCAACAAACGTGACACTTTGTGAGATGAAGGCTGGCGTGAATCTCAACACCGACAACAGACGACCTAGGTGTGACAGGATGCGCGCAGAGGGATTCGCCCAAGGACAACCTGTTGCTTATAATGGTGTTCGACGACATTCTCATTATCTACCCGATTATGAGGATGACTCGGATGATGAAAGTGGAAAAACTGTACGACTATTAGCCGAGAAGGCGGCACACATACTACAACAATTATTTTTCAAAGGTGGGCATCTCATATTTCAACGATAATTTGTCAATTGATGAGTTCCTTGATTGGATCTTAGAGATTGATAAATTATTTGAGATAATGAAGGTGCGTGAAGAGGAGATGGTCAGATTGGTGGTGTTTCGACTCACGAGCGGTGCCGCTAATTGGTGGGACCACCTTCAAAGGACCAGACAACGACAAGGAAGAGCACATATTCGAACATGGAGGCGGATGAGACAACTTCTCATGGATCGGTTCCTTCCTCTAGATTATGAACAATATTTGCTCCAGTTGTACCATAATTGTTGCCAAGGTAATCGTTCCGTATTCGATTATACCGCTGAATTTTTAAAATTTTCAGCTCGGTATAATCTTACAGAAGCTAAGAGGTGATGAGTGACCAATTACCTTAATAGGTTGAGGTCTTCAGTTCGAGATCGTATTGCTTCACGAGAGATTTACAACTTGACAGAAGCAATCTCTGCGGCTATAAGAGTTGAATCACAACTGGAGAGATTAAAGGTGCACGTGCTGTCCAAATGCTCTTACATGATCAATCCGCTAGATGTTGCACTAAGTCAAGATATGGTTGATAGATCGATGGAGAAGACAGAAGAAAGTCCACCAGAAAATCAGAAGAATCTAATGACCGACTCCCATGATCCACCTCAAGTTGAATAGGAAATTAATGAGGACATGGCAAATAAAGAAGTGGAGGATGTTGTTCTATTGTTGAATCTGAAGAGATTATTGCAAAAGAACAAGAGAAATCATTATCTTATTCCTTAGTGATGATATCAAAGATAAAAAAAACCCTTGCAAACGTTCGTGTTGCAGACCGCAGGCAACATCAACAAGATCGTTATTTATGTCATCGACAATGGTAATGATGGGGATGTTGCGACTACTATAATGGTGAAGAAGTTTGTGCTACAAATCGAGGTGCATCCAAATTTTTTCATGATTGATTTCATTAAGAAGGAATTTGAAGTCAAGAAAACGTCTCTTCTCTTGCCAATGGTGAAATACAAGGAAACATCAATTGAAGAGCAAAATAACTCGAGGACGAGTTCATTTGAAGAAAAGGAGTATGATGTAGGACATATTATGCAGATGGAACTATCAAAAGTGGTTCACCAAATAAATTCAAATCTATGATCACGATATCGGAATCGCACAAAATTTCACATGATGAAATATATCGAGGAGGTGTTCTGCATTAGTTGTTATACAACTAATAATTCTTATTTTTTTTAAAATCCATTCATATAGTTCTTTAAATTAGCGATTTTTTTATTTTTAGTAATTTTTATATTTGTGATATCTTAATCATAACAAATCAGAATTCATTTCTATCAATTCCTATTATCATTTAGGATCTCATAGAATCAAAAAATTTAATTTAAGAATTTTATTATTTTTAACAATTTTTTTAATTGTATGTTATTAGTATAAATAGCAGACTTGTAATCTAGGGTTTTCAATTATTATCAATAATATTTCAAATTTTTTCTGTTTTACGGCTTCTTCCTTGGAGATTCAAGGTGTTTATGAGATTTCAACGCTGATTGGGTCTTTTTATCTGTTTCACGCTACGTTATTTGTTGATCATGTTTTATGTGGCATGGGTTGACCAATCATTAATTACTTTGATAATTTTGTATAAAACATGATTAATTTGATAAATATTCAGTAAACTATAATTAATAATTAAAAAAAATGGACGACGGAGAGCCGCGCAGATACCCACGTCAGCGAGTGGTTTTCGTCGCGATATTAAATCGATAGTCCTCGGAATAAAAACACACACAGTGGACGGTGCGAGTCAATAGATCAGTCGAAGCACAACAATCATAACCGTCAAATCAAACAAAAACTTTTAACGTCGAAAGCAGAGACCCCATTTTTCATCCAAAGAAACCATATATATAGAATGCGCCCCCAAATCAAGAAACGACGATTCAATCGATCACAATACAACCCTTCCGATCAACCATGGCCTCCGTCTTCGCGATCCTGTTAATCCTCACCGCAGCATTGGCGGCGGCGGCGGATCCACCACCACTGGAGGCGGCGCCGAACAGAGGATGCGGAGACGAGATACTCTCAATCTCTCCGTGCCTAAGCTTCGTCGTCCCATCGGAGCCCGAAATCAACGTCTCCTCCTCACCGACGCAGGAGTGCTGCGAGAGCTTCTCCTCCGCCTTCACCGGAGACCTCCCCTCCTGCCTCTGCCACCTGATCCGCGACCCCTCCCTCCTCGGCTTCCCCCTCAACATCACCCGCCTCTCTCAACTCTCCGTCGCCCCCTGCGGATCCGGGCTCCCCATCTCCTCAAGTGCCATCGCTTCTCCTCTTCAGATCCTCTGCGAAGGTCCATTGAATCTCTCTCTGCGTTCTTGAAAAAATTTGATAATAATTTTTAGATCTTGCGCTTTGGATTGATGGATTCATCGTTGTTATGGCTTCACTTTTTTTTTTTAAATCATTTTGAATTTTTGTATTTTTAGTTCTGATGCGAAGGTCCAAAATTTTCCCGCTCTTTTTTATTATGTGAGATTACTAAAATACCCTTGCACACTATAAATTTTCAGGTTTGGGGAACTTGCCGCCTCTTCGCAGCCCATCCGGTGACGATGTTATCGTGCCTTCTGAACCAGTTCAAGCCAATCCAGACATGCCACGTAAGCGTTTACAATCCCCAATGAGTGTTGTCCAGTGTAACGCCGGTTCTTTTAGTGAGTCTTATGTTGCAGTACTCTGTGGCTGAAGAAGCTCCCCGTTGTTTTGATTTCACAGCCGTTGATCATGTGGAACCTCCCACGGTTCATCCGCCCAGTTCACAGGGACCGCACGATAAAAGTGCACCTGGCAATCAAGGCAGCCAGGTTTATCCCGTGCCCTTCGCGAATCTGTTTTTCGTAGTAATCTTTCTGGCCATGGGTGAGTGATGATTCTGAACAACAATGATAGATCGCGATGTGAAAAGAATAAAAAAAATGATGTCTAAACATTTCAAAGTACATGTCGTGTAAAAGCATGGATTGCTATCAAAATGTCAAAAATGGCAAGCCAAGTAGTTTCATGAATTTCAGCCCCTTCCGCGCTGAAGCACACATTCATTTTCACGTATAGATCAATGAGAGAGTTTCAAATGCTGAAAGTTTTATACGCATTATTTTTTATCCGTGTTGGGGTGACACCCCCTATTTGAAAGTGCCCCAAAAGACCCAAGGCCCGAAAGCCCGCCTGGCCTGACCCGTACCATTAAAGGGCCGGACAGGCCCGGCCCATTTTCAGGGTGGACCAGGTCCATCCCTGATTTCTAGGGCCTGGCCCAGCCTGTCCATTCCGGTTGATCCACAGTCATATATAATTTTATAATTTTATGTAATTTTTATTTGATGGTTGAATTATTCAAATTATTGATATTTATTTATGTATGTGCTAACTTAATTAATTCACATATAATTTTTGAAAATTCAATGGATGTACATTTTTTTTAACATTATACTTTCAATTTTATGTTATTTAATCATTTATATACAAATGAACAACTTAAAATTAAAAAATTAAAAGATATAAGATGTTTAAAATTTAAACCCACATGTCTGCTCGTGGGCCAGAAGCCCGGACCCGTGGGTAGGGCCTGGGCCCTGTTTCAACGTGCCGGGCGGGCCTGTTGTTGATGCCTGCGGTGGGGAGGGCGAGATTTTAAAAATTTACTGGTTTTTCAAAAGTAATGTTTCCACATCTTCTCTCAGATGCGGGAGAAATAACACATTAATTATATAAAACGGAAAACCGTGACTTTAGAAGAAAAAAATTTGGAGGCGCCTTTGATTATCCACATTATGACTGCACAGATTAGTGATGATAATTAGGATGGTCAGATTTCTCATATTTAAATGATTAACTATCCATTATGGCTACCCTTGTGATAATCACGTAGATTAGTGGTGATGGTCAAGATGTTCTAATCAGTAGAGGATTGACTTCTCACCTTGGTGATTTGCATCGCAATTTCACGTATTAATGACGATTCCATGATGGATGATCATTATCGTGATTTCTAGTTTTCTTACGTATAATTTTCTCCTCTAAAATTGTGATACCTTGACAAATCAACGAGTAATAAATATGTAACTACTGGTATGTTGCAAATCATTCCATCAAACACCAGAGAAATGTTGATATATAGATATAAATCAAAGCATTGATCCTTACCCAAAAAAATAAATCAGCTTTGATAATAAAGATCATAATTCAAATCATGATCACAAAGTAAGGTCATGTTGAATGCCGTCTTCAACAAAAGGTAAAATGATACATACATTGAATAATAATAAAACTGACAACCCAATATGTTCCGGCAAAGCAATACATAATGTAATGCAACATGAATTCTTCACCCAATGTTCAGATCCTTAAACACAATTCTCACAAATCTTAAAAGAGAGAAACTAGAAAATATTATTGATAAAAATTGTTTTATCCTAAATTACAAGTTTCAGTTTGGTTCACAGGTTTACTAATTCATAATCAAAATCGGTTTGATTCAAGTTTGGGTTGGGTATGATAATATTTTGATTCAATTAATTTGGTTGGCACAAAATCAAACTAAATTGATCGAACTACACCCCTACCTGCACCATTCTTTTGCGCACTTTAATGCCTCCCAAAGCCGAGCATTGATACACACAATCCGCTTTACAGCTTTAGCTATAGTTTCATACACTATGATATAGTAATATATACTATGTAATGTATGAGATTCTATCATAATGAATGATATAAATAAAAATTTTATTTTTTCAAGGAAAAAATTATATAATTATACTTTTTTTTATGGAACTAGTAGATGATTGCTACCTCAATTTCATATATGGAATGAGGTTACAACATCCAAAGGAAACCATACGGCAATACTTACAAGCAAAAGAATAGATGATGAATCTATTCCAAAATTCACACGAAGTCATGCACGAGTTAACACCTCACAAAACTAAGGGACACCTCCTCGGTGTAACTCAGTGTGACTCGATGTATGTGGCACCCACAATGTAACGTATATGATTATACTTAAATATATAATTCATTTGTATTTCAATGAAAGAGTATATAATTTTTTTTTATTAAAAACAAAATAGTGTGACCTATGGTTGATGTTGTACAAGGGGCTAAACATATCTTTTTCCCTAAGCCAACAAAAGCCTTTTATGGTCCAAGTAGAGAGGGTAGCCCCCCAGTATTCTTTTGGGTAGAGATATGAGTTATTTTGGAGTTTATGATTATTTTAGGAATAGTTAACTATACCAATGAAATAAGTGATTTTTATTTAGTTGTGTTTTTAATTATTATCGTGGGAAAACATAATAATAAAGTTTTTGTTGATGGTAAGTTGTGGATAAAATACGAATAATATGTGGATAAATATTTATAAAAGATTAAAAAAAATGATTTAACATATGGGTCCCGTGATTTATAAAAGTTGATGATAGTTGATTTGATATGTGACCAATGGAATATATTAGATAGAAAAACACAAATTTCATGGGAACTTGAAATACAAATATCAATTTATTTTCACATATTCTGACATAATTATATTCAACTATTCCTTCAAAACAAATAACATTTTTATTCCCCATATTCTTCTCTTGTTCCTTTAGCCCAAACAACCCCTTAAGGAAATGATGTCTCATCCTCTTGTGTAGTCCCAATTAGGCATGTCAACGGGTCGGGTTTGAGTCCAGCCGAGGACCCGATGGGTCCTTGAAAATGTGGACCCGAAACTAGAACCAGACTCGTTGGACCCGGGTCCGACTCGACCCGAATATGGTTAATATAAAAAAAACTCATGAATTTGTTTGTTTTATCATTCTATTAAAAAAAAAATTATATAAAGCATTAGTTAATATTGAGCTTTGTAAACTGGTGTTCTGACACTATGTTTGAACATATTTTTATACAATTCAAAATAAATGAATGAATTACTAAACAACATTCAAAACAATAAACACTGACATATAACATTCAAAGTAAACAAAAATCTAAACAATATAGCAATGAACTAAAAGAGAGAGCTTATGGTTATTTGTGTCACAAAGTAAATATTCAAAACAATAAAACATATAACATTCAAAACAATAAACACTACATATTAACTTAAACAACATACAAAACAATAAACATCAACATATTAACCTAAACAATAAACATAAATCATGCAGCAAACCAATTAATTATACAAATTTGAAAGCTAATAAGCTAATAAGGCATGTCAATGGGTGAACTTTGTTGGTTATGAATTATGATTTATGGGCTTGATTATGGACTTATGGATACAAAAATGAATTAAAACTTATACTTGTAACTTCATAAATAAGAAATAAAATTACGGGTCAATTAATACTAATAGTCTTGTAATATATGAACATATATTAATAAAATAGTCGGGTCTCGGATCCAACGGATCAGGGTGGGATGGACCTAGACTCGATCCGTTTGTATGTTCGGGTCTACCGAGTCGAATCAAAATCAAATCAAGTATATTACACATGTAATTAAATTCAGGTCTGAACTTAACCCATTGATAAGCCTGGTCCTAATAGTAGTGCACACCATTTTCTTTTTATTTATATTATAATAGAACCCTATATTAAATACTCGATAGCCCATTGTAGAGACAAAGTCACCATGTCACCTGACACAGAAGAATTGAAAAATTCATTGTGCCGTGACCATCTTATTAAAATTCATTGTACCATCTTATTAAACGATTAATAAGCCACCATGTACTAGCGTTGGGGCCAACCCATGTGAATAAGTGGCCAAGTTGCGCAAACAGCACTGCCATTGATTTATTCAGTTGTCCCTTTCCATGTCTTCTCAAATTTAATGTAGGTATCAATTTATTCAAACACCCTCATCTTTTTCAATGTGAAATGACAGAAGTCTTAGAAAACTGTTTATATAAGTTTTAACGTTCAACACAAAAAATGTGCTTCTATTGGCAAACAAATTTTATGAACAAATATCATTACAGCAATGCTTAGGATCATTTTTTTTATTGAAAAATGATGTCCGATACTCAGTGCAGTCCCATACCTAGTCTACACTATTTATTGAAAATTATATATTATGCTATTGAAATATGTACTGTTAACTAAAATAAAATATTTATTAAGGTATAATAATGTATTTAAAAAAAATTTCATTCTCTATTGTGGAGGGAAATATTTGCACTCAATGAAGAGGTGACATGTGTCTAGAATTACTCGAACATAAATCGTCACATCCGATAACCTGTGACCTGGTTTGGTGATAACAAAATCACAAAGCTACGAGTAGGCACTCCGGATAAGGTGAGACACGATCAGACTGACCTCTTATTGAGATGAGTCAGGTCTGGTCGGACGGCCCTACACCTCGCTGACGAATGTCATCCCAAGCAAGTAAGACTCGATCAGATTGAATCAGGTATGGTTGGACCGTCTTGCACCTTGTCGACGAATGACATGGTACACACCGAGCAGGACTCCGTGTCCCGATCAAACCAAGACCACGAGGATGACCTCGGAAACGGTTAGACGCCCATAACGCCAGTAACTGTCAGGTGAATGATTATGGCTCATTACTTATAAAACGTGAGTAATTAAAAATATGTTTAGTTATAACAAAATAGGGCGGTTTCCACAAGATTCGCCCACTAAACAGTCATTAAAGGAGAGTTGTTACAACGGCTATGAGACCAATGACAATGGCTATCTATCCCATGAACCTATAAAAGGAAATGTTAACATCAGGCCAATGTATGAATTATCTTCTAATCAAGCCACATTAATAATGAGATTAACTTTTGAATTATTTTACTGATACATTTCTTCGAAGTCCCTTGGCTGACACCACACTGGTGTCCTTCTTGATTCCTTTTTTTAGTGTAGGATCTATAATCTTCTGAGTTCGAACTCGACTTCAACTGATTAAGTTGACTGAAGAGGAAAAATACCTCATCAATTATGATTAAATAACATACATTATGATAATGCAGTATATGCTACTAAATGATAGTGTATAACATTGCAAAAGGGATTACAAAACGAACTGAGTGTATCAATACTCGTTCAATTACTATGTATACGGATGGTAATCAGGGTCATGAGAGATGTGTTTGTGTGAAATTGAGTTATGTGGATTGACAATGGTTCCAATAATGTTACACACAATTCTTATTTCATCTCCATTTTCAATCCTCATCAATTTTGAATGATTCTTTTAAAACCAATATACCTCAATTATTTTTTAATGCTGCTACACTCAATTTTATTCTCAGTCTAAAACACAGACCATATATATCTCGTTACAGATTTAATTAAACATATACACTTTTAGATGATGTATATGCCTTATTGAATTTTTTCTTACACTTGCTAAAAATGAATTCATTCCATTTGAAATTGAGCGATATATATTTTTTATCAAATATATACGATGTTTACTATTTTTTAAAAAATGAAAACACTTGAGGTAATTGAATGTTTTTCATTATTTTTATAGTGTAGTCGATTCGAACTTTCACTTTATTAATAAAAATATATACTAATATATATTTAACTTTATTAATAAAAATGTAATTTTTTTTAATTAAGTACACACGAGTATATAAACTAATAATAAAACTGAAAAAAAAAAACTGGTGCTGCATTGGCGTGTCGGTTCCACCTAATATGAGGAAAAACCAGTACGACATTCAATACAGATTCATCAAGCCAGATATTTTTGTTAATCTGTTTTGCTTCTCTGCTATTGTCTCACACCCGCCCATTCAGATCAAACCCATCAAACTAATAAAGAAAGCGGCATGGAGGCTGTTGGGATTCATACTCAGACCCTTCCTTTTCAACAATATTTTGTTTTTATTTGTTGGTCAACTCTTGGATTTATTTTTGTATGTTTTAAAATTGCTGAAGACGACCAAGGTTGATGACAAAATGATTATTTTATTAATGCTTCTTATGGTCTTCTTGGTTTGGTTTTGTGGATTTCTCTGTCCTTCCTCACTGCCCACTTGTTTTTGTTTCTGCTTTGGGGATGGGGGTTTTTCCACTTGTTTTCCTCTGCACCTTATTCCTCTTCTTCCCTTCTCACTCTGCCCTCCCCTTATGCACTAACTCAGGTCAATCTCACTTTCACTATCTGTAAATTGTGTGTGTGTGTGTGTTTGTTTGTTTGTTTTGCCCCTGTATTTGGTGTGTTTGGGTTCTTTGTTTGGCTCTTTTTTTCCTCTTTTGAGTGTTGATTTATTTGGTTTTGTTTATTGGGTTTTTGAGCAGAGGCACCTTTCAAGTTGAAGACACCACTGGTCTTCTGTCCTTACAATGAGAGCTCATGTTGTGATGCTGCCGCTGACTCCGCAATCCAGAAGCGGTTCCAGGCGAAGAATGTATCGGACCCCGCCTGCGCTTCAGTCGTGAAGTCAGTCCTCTGCGCGGTATAATTTATTCTTGACCAATTCAATTGTTTTGTTTGGTATTTTATTTGAGATTTTGTGTCTTGGAATTCTTATCGTGTGTGTGTTCTCGAAGTTTGCAGTTGGATTTTTTGATCTTCCACATTTTGTTTGACAAAACTTGTTACTGATTATAAACATTTGATTCAGTTTTCTTTGTTTAAACAGCTATAATTTAAGATTTATTATAGATGGTGTAGAATTTGAAATAGTTCTTAATCATACAGCAATTATATAAATTTAAAATTGACTCTTACAATTTGTTAGTTTTAATTTAACTCTCAGGAGGAGGACAAAAACAGTTTGATCGGCATTCTCTATGGCCCTTTATTGTGTGAGCATGCACGCATCACAACTCTGATTGATTTTTTTTTATTGAAATACTAGGAAACCATAATTTCCATTAGTTTGGAACTTGTGAACCTACACTCTTATTGCACATATTTATTCAAAATCAGGACAACATGATTTTGAATCCTTTATGCCATAGTGGGTGTTTCGTGTGCATTCATACATGTGCCACGTTCCATGGTGCCATTCTGTGCACATACCCATTCACATGAATGATTTAGCAAGTCCAAAATCAGGAACATCAAGTGTTTAGTATTTTGTATTCTTTCTGTACATGTCCAAATGCAAGAGCAGACCGGATTGACAAACAAATATCTAGTCAATAAGTGACTTCCTGCTAAATTTATGCATCCGTTCAGTCTGTCTGACAAAATTTATCTGAGATTCAAATATTTCTATTTTCATGGTTTGCAGAAATGTGATCCATTTTCAGCCGAATTATTTAAAGTTGATTCACAGCATCAGAGTATTCCTGTTCTGTGCAACTCAACTGCTACACTGAACTCATCTCAATCAAAAGATGTCACAGAAAACTTTTGTGTGAAAGTTTGGGACACATGCCAAAAAGTATCTATACTGAATTCTCCGTTTGCTTCTCCATTGCAAGGAAGTGCTGGACTAGTAAACAATTCTACAGCTTATAAGCTTACTGATCTCTGGCAGTCGCAAGATGACTTTTGTAATGCAATTGGAGGGTCAACTAATGATCAATCAGTATGTTTTGATGGTAAATCGGTTTTACTCAATGATTCTCAATCTTCTATGCCATCTCAGGGTGTATGTCTTGAGAGAATTGGAGATGGATATTACCTGAATATGGTTGCCCATCCAGATGGGTCTGATCGTGTCTTCGTGTCTAACCAAAAGGGTCAGATATATTTGGCATCTATTCCTGAACAGGATTCTGGAAAAGCATTGGAGCTCGACGAGTCGAACCCATTTCTGGATTTGACCGATGAAGTGAAATTCGATTCTGAGTTTGGTTTAATGGGCATTGCTTTCCATCCTCAATTTGCGACCAATGGTCGTTTTTTTGTTTCTTTCAACTGCGATAAGGTTAAATCGGCAAGCTGTTCTGGAAGATGTTCGTGTAATTCAGATGTGGATTGTGATCCTTCTAAGTTACCTTCTGATGGTGGTGCACAACCATGCCAATATCAAAGTATCATTGCGGAGTATACTGCCAATGGTACCTCATCAACACCTTCCTCGGTATGTCTCTATTTCATGCCTTTGGAAACTGCTATATTGTGTTTAACTGGACATCTCTCTGAATTTCATGCTAATATTCTCAAGTGACATTGTTTTGTTTGATGTACTGGGATTGATATTTCAGGCAACAACCGCCAGTTCAATAGAAGTGAGAAGGATATTTACCATGGGTCTACCATTTACATCTCACCATGGAGGCCAAATTCTCTTTGGGCCCACAGATGGGCATTTATACTTTATGATGGGAGATGGAGGAAATAAGGGTGATCCTTACAACTTTGCTCAAAATAAGAAGTCCCTTCTTGGCAAGATTATGAGGCTTGATGTTGATAACGTACCAAGTAAGCCCCTTGAGGTGTAGTAATCCGTGTTGGGCATAATGTTCTTACTTTCTAGAATATTATTAAAAATACTGACTGTTCCTTATAGCTGGATCTTTTTGATGCATATATTATTATGATACCTAAAAGGTTGATAAACAAAAGAACTTTTGGAAGATAGAAAAAGAATGTGATGAATTTGCATACCTAATCATTTGTTTGTTAATGACTCAACGCTCAGGCCTCATAACTAGCCGAGAGTCACAAATTATCAGTCACAATTCATGATCTCAAAAGTTACCCATGAAGAACATCAACAGTTAGAGGAGTCTTGAGATATGTACCAGGATTGGAAATGTTAGAAATGATGTCCATAGAAGGGAGACATTACATTAGAGCTTCAAAGTCTTGTACAATATTAATTGAAGTTAAGATCACAAAGCCTTTCTTTACATTAAATTATGCCTATCAACAGGCCAACAGTAAACATCAAGTAGTTTCAATTGTTTTTAGATTGACAAGGAGGGTCTCTTTCTGCCTTGTAAAGTTGATTCCACCTTTTTGTGTGTGTCAAGTTTCTGATTTGTATGTTTTATTCGTGGTCTAATAATATCAATAAAATATCTGATGAACACCACCATTTTCAAAAAAAGTCGATTCCTACTTTTGTTTTTTTGAGTTCCTTGTGCTTGGCCATGTTCATTATCAAGCTCTTGTGGAAGCATGAAAGATATATGATTACTTTTCAACTTCAAGTGTTTTTCAAACTTCAGGAAGAAAATATTGAAATTTTTTTTCTTCTTTGAAGCGAACAGGAAAATATTGAAATTGTTATCAATTATTAGAAAAGACAAAGCAAATATGCACATTTAAAGTTAACATTGACCAAAACACAAACACTTGTATGGAGGTGAACAACCAAAAATATATTCAGTCAGTAGGTATATATCTGTCAGAATGACTTCACCTATGAGGTAGATGAGATTGAAAAAGAAGTTAACAGTGATTGTGCCTGGTTACTGTATGTAACTTGTTCAAATGACTTTTTTGTTTTTTCTTTGCAACTCTAAAACAATGTCTCAAACATGAAAATCAAATTAGTTTCTTCAATCTGCTTAACCATTTTGAAATTATTCAGTCCCATACAATAGCAAAAAATACCTCAATGCTTTTTTTTGTGTGTTTTGTTAATCTTATCTTATGTTTATCTGTATATAACTATTTAGTATATATATATATTTTTTTAATCAAATTTTATTATTGACAAAGAAAATGGTCCTTGTTCTCCTTTTATCAAATTTGTACTGAATATACAGATTTGCACTTGCATCATTATTAATATTCTAAAATACTTATCTTTCTACTCTTTGTGATGTTATTCTAGGTGCAACACAAATTAGCAAACTTGGTCTTTGGGGAAATTATTCAATCCCCAACGACAATCCATCTTTTAATGATAATGCGTTGCAACCAGAGATTTGGGCCTTGGGGTTAAGAAATCCATGGCGTTGCAGTTTTGATGCAGAAAGACCTTCCTACTTCTTTTGCGCAGATGTTGGCCAGGTTGGACACTTATATGCTATTCAACTTGTTTTTGGCCTTTCGCATTTAATTTGCACGGTGATGTTAAACTTCCCAAATCTGTAAATGACCATATAATGCATGGCAACAATCAATCCATCTATTGGTGCCAGCTTATAGCTCAATGTGACCCATCATGTTTTGAGGTTGTTTTATATGTAGATACTAGTTTCCATTAAATATTTTGATGCATTCTATTCTGTGTCATTGTTGGAGTTTATGTTTCAAAATGATTTGCTTGTTGTTTATAAATATTAACTTAGTTCGAAAACAACCTCAATAAGGGATGTTATGCTAGTGACTTTTAGGTTGAACTGCAAGGAACTTTATTTATGTACTATAATAGATAAAAAAAAAAAAAATTATAAGAGAATAGTTAGTAGCCACTAGGAACACAATTTATGTAGAAGACAAAACTAATAATTTGATTTTTGTATTCCAGACCAACATTAGTATGGTGAAGGGAAGGTGACAATACTTCCTAAATTTAGTAGATGGTGGGCTAAATTATTCTGCTGGTTCAAAAGAGGGGAAGTTGGATGTAGTAATGAATAAATGGCTGGATATATTTATAATTCATGTAATTTCAAATAATTTTTTCTTTTTGGCTATCTAAGTGGAGTGGTCCAGTATGCCAGGCCTCCTAAGTATTCCATGTGTGTTGCACTTGCCATGGTTAGTGGCTTCATACTACATTGTTACCCCCAGTCGACCATGTGGCTTTTATTCATTTCTGTGGGGTGGGGTTGCTTATTTTATTGACATGAACAGAAAATAAAACATCTTAATAAGTCAAGAAGATATCATAATAGAATTGAACTGTTATTTACGATAAATAAAATTGGATGCTCTAACATCATTCATATATGAGTTACATAAATAGAATTTATGGCAATCATAACATAAAATTATATAAACAAGATGTCTATATTATGCATTTCTTACGCTCTACGGTCATTGAAAGCTTCCAAAACAGTGTCTAGGTGACAACAATATATAGTGTAGTTATGAGGTTGTTTTTCTAACATTTGCTATTGTCATATAATAATGGATTCCTTTATCTTCTCAACCCTGTATGTAATAAATGGTGTGCCACATTCTTATATGTCCTTTTTTTATTATTTTTATTTTCCTATTTGTTGTTCTAATTATCATTTGTTTAGCTTTTTTTTACATTGGTTTTCATATATTAAAAGTGCATACATGGGGTGATAATGATGCGTGGGTGGTTGGGACGCTCTATGCGCAAGTGCATGCGAGGAGAGGGGGGAGGGAGGGAGGGGAGAGAAGAAGGGGAGTTTTTTTATACAACTGAAATTTTGTGTTCATTTAAACAGCCAAGCATGCCTCAAAGATTAATCTGGAGAGACACCTAAGACATAACTGCTATAATGGTGGCAAAAAAATGTCGAGTGCAATGGCATACATATAGGCTGATGGTACAACATTGAATGTGAATCACACTTACAAATTCGAAGCCTGTTTCTTGTATCTCCCAAATATTTATAGGAGCAGAAACAATAAATAGAATTGTTTACAAGAAATTTGGCTTGTATATATATCTTGATGACTGTCAAGTCAGTGTATTTAGTTATTTAGAAGAGCTTTAAGAATCATTGCAACAGGGGTTATGTCATTCATTATTAACTGTTCTCCTGCATTTTATTATAGCATTTCAGTCAATCAACATTCTAGTGTGATGATTAACATGAACAATCTTATGATTCCTTTTAGATTTAAGCTGATTGTTACCTCGTTTAATCAATCATTTTGTCCCAGTTCCACTGGAGATTTTTTCCCCCAAATTTGAATTTTCCTTTGTATTGGAATACATTTCTAGGCTTACATCCCTCAGATTGTGTAGGAAGTTTATGAAGAAGTCAATCTGGTCTCCAAGGGTGGAAATTATGGTTGGCGTACTTATGAAGGCCCGTATCTTTATATGCCGCTTAGTTCTCCTGGAGGGAACACAACACCAAACTCCATAAATGTCATCTACCCCATAATGGGTTATAATCATTCTTCAGTAAATATAAATGAAGGATCTGCTTCAATAACCGGTGGATATGTTTATAGATCCACCACTGATCCATGCCTATCTGGAAAGTAAGTGAGCCCGACATGCATTCTCAAAGTTCAATTGGGTTCGGGTTTCATTTTGCTAATTATTCATTCTGTTTATGCAATCCCAGGTACTTGTACGCTGATTTATACGCAAGTGCAATGTGGGAAGGCGTTGAGAGTCCAGTGAATAGCGGAAAATACAACAGCACATTGATTCCCTTTAGCTGCGCGCGTGATTCTCCTCTCCAATGTGATTCTGTTGCAGGAAGTTCTCTTGCATCCCTGGGCTTCGTAGTTTCATTTGGAGAGGACAACAAAAAAGATTTATATGTACTGGCCAAAAATGGTGTTTACAGAGTTGTCCGTCCTAGCCGTTGCAAGTATACTTGTCCTAAAGAAAACGTTTCAGATATCGGGAACCCTTCACCTGGCCCTTCTTCTTCAATAGCAAGTCAGTTAGATGGTGCAGTGATGATGCTATCGTTTCTCTCATTTTCGGCATTTCTTCTACTGTTTTTGAGCTTGTGAGGTTCCCAGTGAGTTCAGATTTCTTTGAGGTATAACAGACAGGACACTGTGTTGCGCCATATGTTGTCTGCTTGAAGTATGTAGATTATTTTTAGAATTGCTGTTGTAAAATTAAGACATTGAGTTTATTTAGATACCCCCGGTGATGTTTATGTTCTCTTGTTATAGGTGTTACAGTTGATGTAATTGGATTGTATTTGATTGGTGTTTTTTTCCAGTAAATGTCGAAGTTGATCTTAATATATAACAGGTTGTTGACAGGTTAACCTTTAGTAGAGTATTTGGGAGGAACCATTTCCATCTATGACGTGACATTTTCGTGTGTGCTGTGGGTCACCCGATTTGCATACCATGAATATAATATTCTTTTCATATAAAAATTAAGTTGCAGGTGAATAATTGATTTAGTGTATTATCTCATTGCGTGTATATCAAATATATATATAATGTGTTTGTGTGTGTGTACATGTAACATGTGTATGTGTGTCAGTGTGTGTATATACGTATATCAGTATATGTACTACAAATGTATATATGCATGTATGGGTATATATACATGCATATGTGTATATATGTTAATAAAGTATAATGTATATTATAAGGGATGTTATGAATATTATGATTATGTTGTAAAATACATGCATACATATGAATGTAAAATCAAGAGTGGATGCATGTAATGTGGATGACTCATAGGTGCATGTATAATATAGTGATTGCTATCTTAAATTGTCATCTATTAGTGTGTCAATAATAATTGTAAATTCATGTATATTGTAAATACATGAATGGTTCATTATGATTGTTACCCCTATATATAGAGGGTTTGTCCAACATGTAAATCATGGAAATGAAATGAGAAGTTCTTGAAGAATACTTTCTCTACCCCTCTTGTGCCCCAAATTATCTTATGTTTGTTTTGTGTTTTCGTCTCTTTCTCTTTTATCTTATAACACGTTATCAGCACGAAAAACTCTTAAGAGATCGGTTTGTATTCTATGGTAGGTATATAATTTTGATATCTTCCTCTCTTGTTGGTAACAGATACAGTACAAGAAAAAAAAATCACTATAATACTAATGATATTAGAGTGATGGATGTATAATTTGAAATTTCCATTATCGGTTGTCTATATATATTACATGTGTGTGTGTATACAGCAAGTTCTCATCGGCGTATATATCGGCATGTTCTATATATTGCATATATATTAGATGTTCTATATATGTATATTATATATTTTCACACTTGTCCTCACATATTTTATGTATGTTATTATATTATAATAATTTTTTTTGAGTAATAATTAAATATCAGCATCTTGAAATCAATTACTTGTATACTGTTTTAGACATTTACTTTATATGTACTCATCTGATTATTTATTTGTAACTCAATAGAGAAGTTGAGTTATATCACTCTTATATAAATGTCTCTATATATGCATGTCTGTTGCAACATATATATTATGTTATTAGATGTTCATAATTCATGAAATTGAAATCATATTGGAATTAAAGATGGAATACCAATGCTATATTTCTGTCAATTCGCTTTTGACCAAATTATTTTCTAAATATGATAGAGTACAAGACGTGCGGTGTATTTGGCTGATATGATTTAGATTATTCTAATTCCAGTTATTCAATTTTGTGCATCAATCTTTGTTTTAATCAATTATGATAAATATCTCCAATTATTGTATCTTGGTGAGTTCATTATGTTTAAATCATCATAATTTTATTTTGTTTACATGTGGTTGGATGTCAACAACATCCAATTTGAGATATTTCTTGAAAGGGAATTGGATTCTTTGTTAAAAGGAATTGTCTATTTGTTTTGCATCTTGTATTATTGTTAATTAACAATTCTCACCCATCCATGCATGTTTTTAAAAATCGGACAAAGTGACTGAAAGATCCAATTGCCCACAAAATGATCCATGTATATATATCAATTACATGTTTATCAAACCTAGTTGACTGTCATGTTTGATTCAATTTAAACTATTAATTTCCATGCATCACCATCTTCTAAAGAGCATCTATCTTTTTTACTACGAAATAATGTTTTATTGCTTTAAGTATTGCTTAGATATGCGTTATGAATTAATTTGAGCATCTTGATATTTTCAATAATGGTTCTCTTCGCATAGATTTGATGTCATATCTGTTTGATTATTATATATATCAAATAAATATATAAATTTTTTTATTCGACTCTGTTAATGGCCTCAAAGGGTTATAAGATTACATAGGTTGGTTACAATGCAAGGAGTATGCTTACAAATAATTTTTTGTGGTAATTAAATTACTGTAGCCTTTTCTCTTATGCTTGTAAATAACTTGGTTGCATCATCTCTGCATGGTACAAATTATATTATAGCATGCATGGTGTCCATGATGAATTTATTAAAGAAAATGATGAAAGGTAAAATTTTCTTGATATTATATGTTGTACACTAATTCAATTTATCTTGATGTCTCATTCTTAATGAAATATCATGTATTCGGATACATCAAGGTTGAAAGTTCTTTTCTTTCTTTGCAAGCCTATATTTATGGATACTAATTGAAGAGATATCCACCTTGATGTTACAAAGAAAATCATGTCTTTGTAGAATAATGAAAAAAAAATTATTACATGGATCCCTGAAGGATCATGCAAAAAAAAAAAAAAAAAGAAGGAGAAGAAGAAAGATTCACAGTGTCCCGCAGAACCATACAAAAGATATGAATTTTTTTTTTTGGATCCTTTTAAGGACCATAAAAAAAAAATTATGATCACATGTATCCTTCAAAGGATCATGTGAAATATATGAATAATATGTCCCTGAAGGACCATATAGAACTATATAATATATAGTGGTTACTTGTGTCCCTGTAGACACAAAGAAAATGATAACATGGATCTTTGAAGGATCATGTGAAAGATATGTCCATACATGAGTATACAAAAAATTCTGATATAATGAATCCCTTAAGGATCGTGTGAAATATATGACCAATATGTGTCCCTGAAGGACCATATAGAACTATATAATATATAGTGGCTACTTGTGTCCCTGTAGGCACAAAGCAAAATAATGATATTTTTTTAGGTCCTTGAAGGATCATAAAAAAAAAGACAGCAAAAACATGTAAAAAAAAAATTATGATTAACTTTCACTATTGTAATAAGAGGATTTGAAAAGAAATACCTCATTATGAAAGGTCAACTGACCATTATGTTTCAAATATATGCTCCAGCTGTAGCAATAGTGAAAGCAATAATTATTCATCAATTTCATATACTATCGTTGCCAACAACGAACTTTTGATGAAAAATCACATATATATCAATTCAATGGCTCAACATCTCTGCTCAAAGCAAATGCTTTATATTTTATTTTAGCCTTGAAAGTTGAATGATGGGATCATGTTTTATACAATCGGAAGCACAACAATTGTAGAAATTGTAAAACATCTCAAACCACAAGAAGTGGGTTGCTATTGTAATAAAAAAAAGGGAACATATTTGCAGAACAAACCCCTAAAATTCAAGAAAAATGATTGTTATTCCGGGGAGCTAAAAAAAAAATGGTCACGTACCTAATGTACGATCAGACTTTTGTCATTCATTTATTTATATTTTTATAATTTTTTTGTTATCTGAAATACATTTTTTTTTATTTTTATATTTATCCTATTATTTTGAGTTTAATATTAGTTAATTCATATGTTAGTACTATTTTTGGTACTAAATTTGATTAAAGGCTCCTGAAGAGCAAATATTATATGACCATGAGGTACATAATGATGCTTCAAATAGTTGAATATTCAATTACAAAGAATCAGAAGTTTTTCTTTCGTCGAATGATAGTGATAATGATGTTTTTACCACACGATTTGTGTTCTATCATTATAATGAGATAATATTCCCGTCGTTAGGGGGAGGAAATCCATCATTGGTAGAACGACGAGAAATTTCGTGAAAAGATTTTGTCTCATTTTGACACACTTCTCAATATGATATTGAAGTACAAAAGATCACTCATCTTCAGAGAATTGTGCATCAGTTACTAGATACAATTATTGATACAGCAAAAGTGAGAAGATCACATATTTAAGCTGTAAATACTCTAGCTCAAATGATGTTCCAATTGAAAAAACTATAATTGCATTGGCTAGTGAATCAACAAAGGCACGCTTGAAGCGTGACAGACTTATAGATTCAAAAGATAAGTTTTTCAAAAGAAAAAATAATGAGAAAAATAATATACTCTAGAAGAATCTGAAGCATTTGTAAGATCCACATTATTAAAGTCTGCAGAAGATAAAAATGCCTGAAGAGATACAAGTCCCTGAAGAGACACATGTCCACGTAGGACAAATACATGAAAATAAAGACATTGCCACAAATTATGCATGCATATACAAAAAATATTGTGGGATCGTAAACAAGTGATCGATGATATATATGTTTTCGTTCGCTATAGCTGTTGAAATTATTAAAAATGATAATTTAGAATCGCATTCCCTGAATGAATATAAGAAAATGAATGCTATAAGTTAGGCCGATCGATCGGTGCAAAATAGACAAAATTCCTAGAAAGAGAAAGGCATAAGAAAAGGTAAATAAAGAGGTTAATGCTCCTGAAGAGACCTCAAAACAAGCAATAAAAACAGTTGATCAACCTCATCTTTCTAAAGAAATTGATACCCCAGAAGAGGTATCCATGAGGAGGCACATGTAAAATATGAGATCTCATTAAACTATGAAGAAGAAAGATGAGACATAAATAAAATCATTGTCGACAATGTATATTCATATGATGTTGCTCTTAATATTATGAGGGTCTTAAACTGTAAAACGTTAAAGAATATAGACGTAAAAATGCTTTACCAAATTAGAAAGAGGCAATACTGACTGAATTAATTTCACTAGCGAAACGTGAAATATTTGGACCTATAGTCCAAACACGTGAAAATGTAAAGTCTACATGATACAAATACGTATTTGTAAGAATGCCTAATGTCAAGAATGAAAATTTGAGATATAAATAATGTGTTGTGGAAAAAGATTTCTCACAGTGACCTGATATATAATGAAGAGACATATTCTCTTGCAAATGTACAATCACACTTTGTTTTATTACTTTTACAGTCTCAGAAGGACTAGATATGCAGATGAAGCATACTTATACAGAATACAATATAGTGATATATATGATCTTTGAAGGATTTAAAATGCCCGAAACAAATAATTCATCCCGAAGCATGTATTCTATCAAGATCTTTATATGGGTTAAAGCAATCTGGGCGCATGTGGTGCAATCACCTAAGTAAATATTTATTAAAAGAAGGGTATGAGAACTACACGATTTGCCTTTATATTTTCATCGAGAAATTAGAATCCGAATTTGATATTATTGCAATATATATTGATGATTTGAATCTGTTAGGGATTCCAGAAAAGCTTATGAAAATTGTGCTAAAAGAAAGAATTTGAAATGAAAAATCTTGAAAAAACAAGACATTGTCTCGATATACAAATCGAGCATAGTAAAGAAGTTCTGAAGTACTTTAATATAGATAAATATTCATCCTTTAAGTTTTCTTATAAATATGAGATCATGTATCCCAAATAAGGGCTATTTTTTTTCCATCCAAATGAAATAACGAATATCTTCTTGTTTTTTAAATACTATATCTTAGTACAAAAAAAAAATATAAGTATGACATGTGCTTTATTATATTTCACACCAGGTATTAGACTTGACATTGTATTTTTTGGTCAATTAGTTGGTCAGGTTTTATTCTACATGAAGACATTGGTATTGTGAAAAACATATTTTTTTTGTAAAACAACAAATATGGGTTTATTCTATTTAAAATAATTTTCTAATGGTTAAATATAATTCGACATTCATCATAAAGATAATATTACATGTATAACATGACTTAAAGGAGGCTTCATCAAATATCTATTCACCAAAGCATTACCAACCGCGACATTCAAGAAACTGTAGCAAAACATTGGAATGCGTAGACTCAAAGATTTTCATGTTATAAACATGGGGAGTAATTTAATTCAAAATATTTGTGTATTGTATTCTTTTTCCTTTGACCAGATTTTTCCTACTCGGTTTTTCTGGCAAAGTTTTAATGAGGTAGTACAAAAACATACACCAGAATATTGTACTATTTTTCCTTCGCTGAGTTTTTATCCCACAAAGTTTTTCTTAGCAATGTTTTAACGAAGCATATTTTTGATGTATGGTCATCCAAGGGGGAGTGTTGTAAAATACATGCATACATATGAATGTAAAATCAAGAGTGGATGCATGTAATGTGGATGGCTCATAGGTGCATGTATAATATAGTGATTGCTACCTTAAATTGTCATCTATTAGTGTGTCAATAATAATTGTAAATTCATGTATATTGCAAATACATAAATGGTTCATTATGATTGTTACCCCTATATATAGAGGGTTTGTCCAACATGTAAATCATGGAAATGAAATAAGAAGTTCTTGAAGAATACTTTCTCTACCCCTCTTGTGCCCCAAATTATCTTATGTTTGTTTTGTGTTTTCGTCTCTTTCTCTTTTATTTTATAACAGATTATATATAATATCAAGTATATTAAGACGTAACTTGTTAAAAATTTGTGTGTATAGTGTAAGGTGTACATTATATGTATATAGTGTATTGTTGTGTATATCTTGAATTTGTAACTATAAAATTTAATTTTTAAAGTAAATTAAAATTTTAAAAAAATTAAAAATTAAAAAAAAAAAAATACTTTTAAGAAAATAATGGACCTCCGGTCGGCCCGATCCGGCTAAGTTAGTTCTTTAATGGGTCGAGACAGTATGACACGCCAGTGTTTGACAAATCCCCGACACTAACAAATCTACAACGGAAGGGTCTTGTGAGGGAAGTAATATGTCCACTTTGCAAATCAGGCACGAAAACCGTTGATCACCTCTTCTTGCAATGATCATATTCCTCTTTTATTTGGACACTGGTACTACAAAAAATGGGGGCCAAAAGAAATGCAGCCAACACTCTTTGTTTATTTATTGAGAACCTTGAAAACTTTTCCGAGTGGGCGCTTCACATCATATAATGCGGGTGGCCTTTGTTGCTATGATCTGGGGGTTATGGAAGGAGCGTTGCAACCGTCTCTTCAAGCAAATTGATCTTCACAAAGCAATGCTCTACAAACAAATCTGTTCATCAATACACAACATCTTCTTGGGGAAAAGTCTAAAAGAGGAACTCATTGACTAGGTGAAATGACTAGCTTCCTAATGGGATATTGCAATTCTACCGCTAGAGCATTCTTTCACAGAACAGAGGTCTCTTGGCAGCCACCATTGGAAGGGTGGTACAAATTGAACTCCAACGGGTCATTAGCAGAGGACATAGCGGGATATAGTGCGCTAGTTCAAAACAACGAGGGTTAATCTCTTTGTGCCGTGGCGGTGTAGGACAAATTCCTCTCATCCATAAATGTTCTTGAATATAAAGCCATCCTTGAAGGACTACGTATATGCAAAAAGCTAGGTATCCACTCCATCCACCTCGAGAGCGACTCATCCACTGCGGTGGCTTGGGTTCAAGGGAAAGACTGCTTACCATGGCGAATCTTGTGCGCACGCAATGAATTAGGTTCTATTATCTCTTCCCTTACTCAATGGCGAGTTTCACATGTCTTTCAGGAAGGAAACCAAGCGGCCAATCACTTAGCATCACTGAGAATGACTCCGAGTAACACTTATCTTTAGGGGTAGTAAACGAGTCGAGCAGCTCAGGCTCAGCTCGGTTAAAGCTTGTTCAGGCTCGTTCGATTAGACAAATTAGTCGAGCTTCAACACCTTTTAAAGCTCAATTTGTAAACGAGTTGAGCCTGAGTCGAGCCCGAGTCTATATGAGCTCGTTACTTAACATAAAAAGAGGAAAATAAAAAACCCGAGTCGAGCCTGAGCTTATGTTATTTTCACATGTATAAGGTGATGTGATTTGTGAGAGATGACTTCTAAGTGCTAAACAAGTTACAGATTTGATAATCTTTTTAGTTTTCAAAAATGTGAAAAGGGGTTTTTATAGTATAATTTTTAAAAGTTCTTTATTTGAGTATTTCAAAAAATTTAAATTTTTTATCTGAATATTTTTCTAATAATTACCATGCATAACATTTTCTAATTCCAAATGAACCATCCCCCCAAAATTCGTCGCTTTGTCTACCTCCTCCTCCTCCTCCTCCTCCTCGTCCTCTTCTTCTTTTTTTAAAAAAAATGAGATTTTGTATTACATTTACAAAATGAAGAAAAGAAACGCTTGTCGACACTCCGACACGTTTTTCACGTTTTTGAAGAAACAGTGAGGGAGATGAAGAGCCTGAAAGCCTTTCTAAGCCCAAGGCGGCAGCAGCAGCAACACCAACTGATCAACATGGAGAACAAGAAACGCTTCCTCCTCATCGCCGTCGGCTCCACCTTCTCCGTCCTCCTCTTCTTCCTCACCACCCTCTCCTCCCCCGACGCCGCCCTCTTCTCCCTCCTCTTCCCCTCTCTCTCCCCCTCCTCCTCCTCCTCCTCCTCCTCCTCCTCCATTTTCGTCGAATCCAAGCTCAAGATCTCCCCACCCTCCCCCCTCCTCCCCCCTCCCCCCGCATCGCTTACCTGATCTCCGGCTCCACCGGCGACGGAGAGATGCTCAAGCGGGCGTTGCAGGCGCTCTACCACCCAATCAACCAGTACGTCGTCCATCTTGATCTGGAATCCCCGCCCGAGGAGCGGCTTCGGTTGCGCCGATACGTCGAGGGGCACCCCGTCTTCCAGGCCGTCGGGAATGTCAAGATGATCACCCGCGCCAATCTCGTGACGTATAGGGGGCCTACTATGGTTGCTAACACGCTTCACGCCGCGGCGATATTGCTCAGACAGGGCGGGGATTGGGACTGGTTCATCAATCTTAGCGCATCGGATTACCCGCTTGTTCGACAGGACGGTGAGAAATTTGTGCTTTATGGGTTGATGGATTTATGGGTTTCTTATTGTTGTTGTTTGTTGTTTAGATCTGCTTCATGTGTTTTCTTATCTGCCCCGGGATCTCAATTTCATAGACCATACAAGCAACATTGGATGGAAAGAGTGCGTGATGAATGAATTGTCCTTTCCTTTTTCTTTCAATGTTGGGTTTTCTTGAAGTCATTTATGGTGTTTATGCTCTTTTTGGTGGTTATGTTTAGGTTTCAGCGGGCGAAGCCGATTATTATTGATCCGGGGCTTTATATGACCAAGAAGTCTGATGTGTTTTGGATCACGCAGAGAAGAAGCGTGCCTACTGCGTTCAAGCTGTTCACAGGTGTGTGCGTATGCTTTCTTTGATTTTTTGATGTTGCTTTTTATTGGTGTAGATTGTTCGGGAACGTGAATGTTTGTGCCTAGTGATATGATCAGTGTAGACTGGCTTTGTTTATCATCATAAAACATTTGCATCCTTAACATGCCATGAATGGCCTCTACTTATTCTTTAAATGTTATGCCTTTCTGGTAAGTGCTATGATAAGTTATTGTTTTTCTGAGATCTGATTATCATCTGTGGGTTTCTTCACTTAAAACTTTACTGGTTCAGTTGTTTAAGAATTCAGATCTTACAAAGTATCTTGTGGATGCAATTTAATTCAGAGGTTATTTGTTAGTGCAGTAATCCACATGCCTTGTCTTAAATTTACCTGATGGAGGATTTGGCTGAGTGCTGGTGAAAAAATTGTCCAAAGTGTCTGCTACTTGGGTGGGTTGAACCCAGCCCAACCCGACTTTTGGGCTGGCTTGAATTGGGGTTTCAGTGTTTGGTTTCAGCCTGAACCCAACCCAAGCAACCCGAACCTAGTTCGGGTTGGGTTTTGATTGTGGAAACAAAGGTACTATTTGAGCCTGGGAGAGGTGATCCTTTTAACGGTAGTACTTTCTAGCCTTCCAATTTTGTTTTTCCAATTTTTTTCATCTATCCACTTGTCTTGATGGAAGTGGAAAAGATTCAGAGTGCTTTCTCTGTGGATGGGGTGTAACGAAGAGAAAAATATATTTTACTAGGTGGGGAGATATGTTGCCATAAGGATGAATGCGAATGACTGGAGTATGTTGAAGCCACAATCTCTATGGAGTAGGGTGATTCATGAAAGATTCTACAAATAATATGAGAAATTTGGTGTCTGAACCACAACCATGTAGTAAAATTTTCTCCAATCTAAAAAGGAGTATTAATGCAAGCAGCAAGCTGGAGAATTCAAAGTAGTGGTATGATAAAAGCTAGGCAATGGAGTAGCTACTCTATTCTTGGCGTTTGGGTGGTGCATAGATTCTTCTCTGTCAACTTTGTTTCTCTTCCTGTTGAGGGTGGCCTCCAATAAGACATACCTCATCAATGATGCATTGCTCTATGGGGAGTTTGAGCTTGTCTCTTCCCTAAATTGCAATGAAACGTATTTAAATCTGAGGTGACAGAGGTGGAGGCGGTCCTTGCATTGCTTCTGGATGTAGATCTTTATTCAGAGGAGGATATTATCAAGTGATTACCAAGGCCGAGGAGCGTTACATAGATAAAAAGCTTCTATCATCAGTTAAAGGTGCTTAAAGTCAGGACCTAGCAACAGTTCACGTCTACAAGTAAATATGGGATGCTGGAGTATCATTGAAGATGTGAATAATTATGTATCTGCTTACCTCAGAAACTTCTTAATGGGAATGGAGAGGTTGAGAAATTATGGAAATGTAATGTGTGAATTGTGTGATACACATGAAGAAATGATGAATCATCTCTTCTACCGGTGCACATTCAGTAGAAAGGTTTGATCTAAGGTGAGGAACGTCCTTGGAAATCTATGCTCTTTCTAAGTATCATCTCATATGTGGAAATGGTTCAATGTATCAAACAATGAAGAAGGGAAGGCATAGAAGGTTCAAATCTATTAAGTGTATTTGTTATGATTTCACATGCTGGTGCCTTTGGATCACATGCAATGAACTCACCTTCTAAAGGAGTAGGCATATTGAGAGATATGTGGATGAGTATCACTAATTGTTTAGGAATTGGGGAGGCATATTTTGGGAGTTGATGCAATATTGGTGGAAGTTAAAAAAGGGTGGTTGTTGCTGTAATCGAGTGCATAACACAATAGAGTTAGGGGTCCAGTAACATATTTGTTATAAAATTCTCTATATTTTTTTCCTTTAATTCTTTCTTTCAGTTATTTTGGTTGTGCATGGGGGAGACCCTTTGTTTCCCTTTTTGGGATTTTTTTTCATTGAGTAATGAAAAATGTCCAATCCTCCTAGAAAAATGTGTGATTAGTCCCTGATCCAGATCCAAGTTGCCCCAACATGATTCAGAAGGTCGAATCCATGAATAATGGTCACCTAGTAATAGCATTGTTGAAATGGTCACCTCTAAGTAATAGCATCGTTGGAACTATCTCGTGATGACCTTGAATAGGTGGACGTCGATTATAAACAATACCACTCGCATAAATGGCAAAATATGAAATGTAGATTTTTTTTTACATTTATATTTTATTGAATTCAATTTGAATTTTGAACTATAGATTCAATTAGATAGTTTAGATTCATAATTAGCATGAGTTGTTGGGGTTAGATTTGATTATTGAAAATTATTAGATGGACCCATTCCTTGGAGTAATGGTAAAATGCTCAGGCTAACGTGTAAAAATTTGGGTTTGAATCCTGAAAGATATCCCCTTTGTGTAGAAAGAAAATCAAAAGGGATATCCCCTTTGTGTAGAAAGAAAATCAAAAGGGTAGGACTGCATTTTTTCCCTCCCAGTCCCAACACACTGCTATATATGGGACCATTCTTGGTAGTGGAATTTTTAATAGTTTATTAAGTAGCAACATATCCATTCAGGTCATTGGACAAAGTCCGAGGTTTTAAGGCCATTTGGCGTAATAATTTCAAGCTGGAAAGCTTATCTTCTTAGATAATATAGCCATGATTTGAAAACCCTTAAAGAGATGGTTGACTTTCCTGAACCATTGGACAATGTCCAAGTTTTTACAGTCATCAGCTGTAACAAATTGTAGACCATGTTGTACACCACAGTTTTGTTATGGTTTCAGCGCAGTTATAATCTTTTGAGGATTGTTTGGATGAATATTCTATATTCCACAATCTTATAGTTTGAGTTCATGTTCACAATGGATGTCTTTCTTTAATTCACCTTTCCTTCAAGTTTCTTTTTCTTTCCACTTCGGTTCCTAAGGGTTGTCCTGTGTAGTCAAGTTGCATCAATAACCTTAAAAAAATATGTGGCTTTGAGATGACACATCTTCATGTATTTTCTTCGAGCATGGAAATCTGTAAGCCTTTTTTTCTGTGCTCCAAAGTGTTTTTATGTACATCGATAAATTCTAGCTCATATCAATTTATTTTGATACTGAAAATGTGTATTTAAATAAATATTTCACTTTTCACTCTAAATCATGAATTCTAGTAACTGAAACAATATGATTTCTGAATAGAATTGCTTGCTCACCCCAAATCCTAGGCCACCACCACTGTTGCTGCCTCTGACTGTTCTGCCTTTCTCACAGTTTCTCTGCTTATTTCATAAACTTGACAGAAATCAATGTGTAAATTGAATTAATTGTTGTTATCTGTGCTGGCAGTTCGCTTAGAACCGTCAATGTTTCATTATTTTGTGGGTCAGTCAATTTTTCTACTTCTGAGTGTCATATACCATGAATATTTCCCTACTTAGAATGTGTTTTTATTCCCTTGTTAGCAGAATAGCATGAAAGGTTTGCGCATCATGAAGTGCATGCACAACATTGGTGTTTTATTTTTGTGCAGTCTGATATTTGAATCAATGCCAGTTTTGGCCATCCATAACCATGCAGGAATGTTTCACATATACATGCAAGAATACTTGAATGATTATTAGCGCATGTAAAATACATATACATGCAAGAATGTTTCACATATTTACTTTCCAATGACAGGTTCTGCCTGGATGGCACTCTCTCGGCCCTTCATTGACTACTGCATATGGGGCTGGGATAACCTCCCACGAACCATCTTAATGTACTACGCCAATTTCATCTCCTCTCCAGAGGGCTATTTCCATACTGTCATCTGCAATGCACAGGAGTTTCGCAATACAACTGTAAACAGCGACATCCACTTTATCTCTTGGGACAATCCTCCAAAGCAACACCCGCATTACCTGACCCTCAGTGACATGGCGGCTATGGTTGACAGCAATGCCCCCTTTGCAAGGAAGTTCCACCCGGATGACCCTGTGCTTGATAAGGTTGATGCCGAGCTCCTTTTCCGCAAGCCTGGAATGCTGGTGCCTGGTGGATGGTGTGCTGGTCAGAGCATCAATGAGAGCGATCCCTGTAGCGTTGTAGGTAACACTACCTTTCTCAGGCCAGGTCCTGGAGCTGTGCGGCTCCAACGATTGATGGAGTCGCTCTTATCGAAGGAGAACTTCCGACCGAGACAGTGCAAGTAATGCGATCCACATTCATCCCAATTCAGGAAGGCCTTTTGGATGCGGTCAGGGCCAGAAATTGCCATACTGACCTATCTGCTGTATCGAATTTAAAGAAGCGGCAGCGGTACAATCATGATCACATGCCACAGCTTTTAGAGTGGGAGCCAGTGTTGTGAATACACAAGCGAGATTTTCTGCTTTAATAGTATGGGATTGTAATTACGTTTGTAACAAACATTGATGTGCTTGCCTTTTGGCATTAATTCAATAGACGGGAAGACGATCTCATATATATATTTTTGTCTATTAAATGTTCTCAGATTTCTGATATCCTCTCATCTTAATGGACATATGCCAAAAGATTTATCAAATTATGTGACACAGCGAAAAACTAAAACAAAGATCTAACAAGCGTTGAGATTCTTCACAAACCACAATTCTTAAAGAGAATAATAAAACTCAGAAATATATTAATAAAAAGTTAAAAACCCTAGATTACAAGCTTCCCTTTTATAATAGGGAAAAACTAAATAAAAATAGTAAAAAATGGAATTAATTATTATCAAATCTATGAGATCCTAGAAGATCATCGCTATCAAAACCGATTTGTTATGATAAATATATGCTAAATCTAAAAAGTTACTAAAAGTAGTAAAAATGCCATTTTGAGGGTCAAAAAATGAGAAAAATAAGTGCGCATTGTGGCATAGCGACAAGTCTTGAAGATCTCCTCGATATCTACCTCCAGTAAAAATTTCAGGCGATTCCGAGTTCGGGGTGCCATTTATTTCTACTAGCCGGTTTTTCTATAAATATTTGAAAATCTTAAAATGGATCCTTTCGGGTTTATCGCTCTCAGAATGCGTCGGCCACCCGTTCTGCATCAGAATGAGGCGAGAGTAGTACTGTTTGGGATCCAATCATCCAAGATCCTAATTTCTTTGCATCTTGGAATTTAAGACACTTACTACAAATCCTATATGGCTAGTTTGACAAGAAGATAAGTGATGACATAATCAGATAAATATAGGGATAAGATGAAGAAGAACAATTTATACCATTTGTTATAAAAATAATCAGGATAAAAAATACAAATAATTATCACGATTTTGAAATAAAAATGAAGAATTTTTATTTCACCTATAAAGTATAACAATATTTATCCCATCCTTTTATTTCAATGTTGATAAATGTTAATAATGACAATGTTTATGGATTTTGATCTCCTAAAAAATAAAATAATTTTTTTTTATTATAAAACACTTATCTAGTTACAAACTATTAATTTGTGCTAGAATGAAACACATCGAATTCCGGTATCACACCATAAGGAAAAAGATGTCTCCTGCAAGTTGTCCACTTCCTATGTATATTTTGAAGATCAATTGAGGTTGTTCATGGGTGAGCATGGGTAGCGCTGTATATAATGTGGTGGGGTCAATTGTCCCCATCACATTTAAAAAAAAATCAAACTACTATTGTCATCTTTTTAAACTATAGCAATCCAGCCTACTAGTGACCTCACTAGCCCATCAACTGACCCTGCCGACCATATTCTATATTTTAAAACCCCTAAATTGTAAGTTTATATATTGAAAATCTTTCATCGTTTTTTTTTATGATTTATTTTTTATTAATGTAAGTTGTTTTATTTTCAAAAGAAAATTTTATGTTTTGATGACTATATGATAAGAGTAGATTTTTGTAAAATTTTATGAAATTTATTTGTCTAAATGACCTCATCTATATAAATTCATGGAACCGCCACTCTGGGTGAGAGTGTTGTATTACATTTGATGTGGACTCTACGCGTAGCTAATATATAAATTGTGTTTCTAAAGCTTTCTATAAAGGCCAAGGATAGACCAACTACCTAACTTAATCTTTCAACTATCCAAAATTACCAAAATGCCATTATTTATTTTATTTTTTTGTCTCCCTTTCTCACTACCCAGTTTAACAACGTTCAGTCGAAGTCTTCTTCACTGGAACGATAGAGGTCTGTCGATCTGTCTGAATAAGTATCGACAGAGGCCCAGCCAAAGTATGGTTCATTAGGACGACAGAGATCCGTCGATCTGTCTGAGCAAGTGTCGACATAGATGTGTTGAACCCTTTAAAACAACAACTTCCTTCTAAGAATAAATCATTTAAGTCCTTACGAAAAATAAAAATGTCATTTAAGTTATTTAAGTCTTATTCACATATATATTTATTTAAGTATAAGAAACAAAAATATCAAATAAAGAGTTATTTGGACCAAATAAACAATAAACATTTCATATAGACAAAAAACATAATTATCATTTCTAAACAACTGGAGTCTCATATCGAAAGTATATGGAATGTTTCTTTATACCCCATTTGTGTATATGGAATGTTTAATGCTTATTTCATTTATATGACTGTTTGTTTTTCTATTTTTACACCTTGTATTTAAATGATAAATTAAGTGAATAATTTTCAGAAGAACATAAATGACTTAAATGAAATTTTTGTTTTTTGTAAGAACTTAAATAACTGTATAAGTAATTTATTTTTAGAAGATAGACACTGTTTTAAAGGGATCGACACGTCCCTATCAATACTTATTCGGACAGATCGACAGACCTCTGTCGTCCCTATGAAGCAGATTTTGACTGGGTCCCCGTTGACACTTGTTTAGACACTTCGATGTACCTCTGTCGTCCCAGTGAAGAAGATTTTGATTGGGCGCTGTCAAATTGAGTAATGGGAAAGGGAGACAAAAAATAAATAAATAATGACATTTTTGTAATTTTGAGTACTGAAAAAGATTAAGTTGGGTAGTGAGAATAGCTTTACTCTTCTATAAAAATTGTTGTAACAACTTACATTAAAAACATACGAGGACATTAGAATAATGATTAGGCGGTTCACAACTGATGAGAACTCTATTATAAGTTTGTTTAGAGGGGAAGTAAAAACATTTTTTACAACTTATGAATACTTGTTGACAAACTTCAATCATTTGTGTTTTTTTTTTTTTATTTGAATAATGATGTTCTTCATAATTTGATTCATTGACATCTTTTGTGAGGTCATTTGGCATTATTTTTAAGGTAAACATAGTATTCAAGACCTTCCAAGTTGCAAAACTAGTACACATTCAATGCCATGTCATGCATGCCTCATGAAACTAGGAATGCAATAACAAACGGTTGACTCAACAAGAAGGCATGCACATGCATCCCATTATTCAATGCAACTAACCCTATCAAACCCAACGAAAGCAAAACAGTGTCCCAGCAGAAACCATAGTGATCCATTAATTACTGCGCAGCCTGAGGAGCAAACCTCGCCTTGACGAACTCGAGGAGTCTCTCTTGCTCTGGCATCACATCCTTCACTGCTTCGCTAGCGCAGAACCGTTCGCCCCATGCAGCCAACAATGGAGTCTTGTCATTTAGGAGCTTCAGTCCCATCATCAAGTCAGCCATCTTGATCAACCCCAAGTAGCACCCGATAGCCACATCGAGGTATCCGATGTTCTCCCCGTTGAAGAATGGCTTCCCCTTGCTGCATTTCACGAAGGCCTCCTCGAAAAGCTTCAGGCCCTCCAGGACCTTCTCCGTCGCCTCTTTCTTCGTCTCGTCGGTCTTGGCTTTGGCCATGTCAACCAGAGATGGGAACCACTGAAAAATATGGAATGCCGCATGTTATTATATATTGAATTGTTTCTCTAATATTTTATTTTTTCTTAAAATATATACTCGTTCGTCTAATAAAGTGCATAATATTATAAAAATTAAGTGAAATATATTATTAAATAAATTATTATATATATTTTTTAATTATAAAAAAACTTAATTTTCATACACTGCATTAATGAAGTATATATTAAATTTAAATATATAGTATGTATTTCACTAGTAGAGTAATAGTCAATTGGGGTCACCTCCCGATTGTAAGGGTACAACTCGAGCGGGTTAGATTGGGTTGGAGCTCAATCTGAGATTGAAGAAAGTCAACTTAAATCGAACCCCATCCTTGAGTTTAAGAAGTTCAACCAGAACCAAACCCATTGGGACTTAAAAAATATATTATTTAAACAATTAAAATTTCACATTAGTCAATTTTCTACACAAAAAAAAATGAAAATGAAAATGATATGTATTTAGAAAATAAAGATATGAAAAATATAAAAGTAAAAGACCTAAATAAAAATATATATAAAAAAAAAGATAAAGTTCACACCTTGTCGTCAACGTAGTAGGCCCAAAAGCGTGCGATGGCGCGGTCATAGGGATCCGACGGCAAAAGCGAGGGGCCGTCAGTCCACACCTCATCGATGTAGGAGACGATGATCATCGACTCACAGATCGGTTTGTCGTCATGGAGAAGCACAGGGACCTTCTTGTAAACCGGGTTCGATGTCAGGAGCAACTCGCTCTTGTTCCCCAAGTCCTCTTCCTGGTACTCGTAATCCACCGATTTGAGGTTCAATGCGATCCGAGCCCTCACCGCGAACGGACTTGGCCATGCCCCCATTAGCTTTACCGCCATCTCTCTCGGCTCTCTTATTTTGAAAAATCAGAAGAAATAAAAGCAATGAAGATTGTGTTGTGAGGGAGGTGTTATATATATATGTACTATGTAGTGGATATGTTATGTGATACCTGGGATTTACATGGAACTTTCTAGACTTCAATGTTTTTGTTAAAAATGTCTTAAGTATTGAAATCTAATGCATTGATAGTGGTTTTTCCTAGGTGAGAGACATGTATAAGTTTGATCTATTGGGATTAAATGATGGCGCCATTGACTTCGTCACTGGCGTTGAATATGCTGCCCGTTCACACGCACATGTGGAGAGTTTTTGTTTCTTGGGCTCCAAGGTTTCGTTGATGAGTAATTTTTAATCGAAAATGCTAGCCCTCCGGCAACCCTCATACTCAATGGATGGGGGTTATCTTAAGTCTTCGATTTGTCACACTGATGAATATTCTACGCTGTGGTCTCAATGTATTTATGATGACAAATGATATGACATGTAAGTCTCTATGATACCAGTAGAATAGATTTGATGAAATAATACAATTCCATGGAAATATGGAATAACAATATCAGTTTATTCTCTTTTATTTTTGTATAGTTATACTCATTGCATACAAACATGTTTTTGGGTTTATTTTCTTGTATTCCATCTTATTCCTTACTATTCCTTTATCCAAACAGGACATAAAGTCTTTGATCTCTCACATTGGTGAATAATCTACACTGGTTTGAGGGTAAATATACATATTAGAATATGCTATTATTGAGTATTTTTAATTCTGAAACTATACGTACAAGTTGAGCATTGTTTATTTCTCTGAAATCTTGATTAATTGTAGTCATGTTGGCATAACTGAAACCGATCACATGAGAGTTGAAGAAAAATATAATAAAAATGTAACTTTAAATTAAAATGATACAAACATGGAAAGTTTACTAATGTGAATTAGTTAGACTGATAATTTGTCATCGTTTAAATATCAAAGAGCACTTGATGAACCTTTAAAAGTTAGATCATGGGGTGTCATTAATATTGGCATCATTGAAGAGGACACCATTTAAAGATTCGCAGTGCGAGTTGCGTTCATTGGTCTACTTGAGGCTCTCTTGATCAGATTGTCTCCAAAATATGCATATATCATCCTTGCACAGCCACCTACACCAGTGCAGGTTGGATATGCTCTCGGATAGAATATGTCAAGTGTGTGTCGTTTAAGCAAGGGCTCAATCGGTTTAAATTAAAAATACAATATATGTATATATACTACATTAGAATAACAATTATGTAGGCAGTTCGCAATGGATGATAACTCTATTATGAGAAGGGAAGTTACGCCTACAGTTTTACATGCTTTACAAAACTCTTGATATCTATATGTAGAAAAAAAATATAAATGAAATATTGTTTTATATGCTCAATAAATAACTTAATTGCTTCTAAACCATATTGCACAACAAGGTTCAGTACATGACAATAACATCAAACATGTAATAATTTGCTTGTTGCACATGAAGGAAAGCGTCTTTCTAGACACATAGCTAAATTATCTCCGCAAGAAACATTATCTAAAATAATTATAAATTTTTTTTCATAAATATCCTAACTTCGAAGTTGATACTTGTTCCTATAGCGATTCTATTTTGAGGTGACTGGGCTTGGGGTTTTTCCCTAAAGCCCAGGCCTAGCCCTGTTGGGGTTCCGAGCTTGCTAGCCATTTAGCCAACCCTAAATTAATGTTTACATTTCCATATCAAAATGTTATAAATATTTTTCAAACAAATATTAGAAATTTTAATTGCAATTTTTTTCCTTCAAAATGTTTAGTTCCACTTCAGTTAAATAACGAAAAATCGCAATATTCAAATATGTCAGGATCAAGTCGACATCCGATTTGAATGATTTTATCTTGGGAATAGATTATTGAGAATCTGGTGCAATTAAAAAAGCATATTATTTAATTTTGGGTATCTTTTGGTTTATTAAATTGTAGTATTACTTTCCAAATAGAATACATTAGAATGGTTTTATCCAAGTGAGAGCCATATATAAGTTTGACCTAGTGATTCAATGGCGCCATTGAGTTCGTCACTGTGGAAAGTTTTTTTTTTGTTTCTTGAGCTCCCAGGTTCGTTGACGATCGAGTACTTTTGTAATAAAAAATGCCAGACCTCCAAAAACCTCTCACACAGGGGGATGGTGTTTTATCATAATGTCTTCAAATCTGTCACACTAGCTAGTGAATAATACAGACAGATATGAAGGAATTGTTTTTAATTACATATATTAAAATACGCTATTATAGATTTTTATTAATTCACAAAATAACATGCAATTTATAGCATTGTTTATTTCTATAAAATATTGATTAATTGTAGCCTTTGATGGAAAATATGGCATAACTGAATAAACTCCATAAAAAGGAAATGGGAAACCACAAAATCATGACAGTTTTATTATACAAATACAATAAATGCAAATTTATATAAATGGAGAGGTTTATTGAATACAATGATATAAACACTCAATCTATTTTGCAGATTAAAATGTAATCAATACATTATGATAGAGTTATATAACGTATGAGATTCTATCATAGTGTATGGAATAAAAATAAAAAGAATTTCTATATATGTTATTCAGTGATTGATCTATCTTTCTTCATATTTCTTTTTAAGTCTCTATCTTCAAATGTCATATATTTCGTTGTTATCTCATCTGTCAAACGTCCATTTGTTTGGGTTGAAGGATAGTTGAAATCCCTAAACTACCCTTTGAAATTCTTGTTTTTAAGTACCTGTAACTAATGTTATTTAGTGATTGATCTCTATTTTCTTCGTATTTCTTTTTAAGTTTTCAATAAATTAAAACTAAACTAATAGTAGTTTAAATGTAAAAAAATATTAATACTCTAAATAAAATAAAATAAATAATATAAATATGTTAGATTCCTATAAAATCACTAAATCTTTAAATAAATAAAAGTTTAGAACCTTACCAAATAATTTTTCATTGACTGCATACAAATTTTTAATGGCATCTGAATTTTTAAATTTAAAATTATAAACACACTCAAAATATCTAATTTGATATTTTATAATTTTCAACCAAGATAAATTCATTTAAATCAAAATTCAATAGTGCAAAAAATCCTTATAATTGCTTATATAACTATTCTTCTTCTACTTATGTAATTAATTCTAATCAGATAACTAATGTTGTAAGAGAATGCAATTTCAGATTGGTTGAGCATATGCAGTGTTGAATAACACTGAAATTATCACTGAACACTTAACAATGTAAATGCAATTTTGATTTAGTTATATCAACAAACATTTTGTATATAAGTTCTAAATATTAAAATACTAATAAAATCATACATACATTTTCTTGAGGGTCTGATAAGAAAAAAAAAATTGAAGTTGAGGACTTAAAAAGAATATGAAGAAATGAGTAACTGATCATAAAATTACTTTGGTATCATTGAAGAGCACAACACCATTTAAAGATTCGCAGTGCAAGTTGCGTTTATTGGTCTACTGGAGGCTCTCTTGATCAGATTGTCTCCAAAATTTGCACGTCATCCTTGCACAGCCACCTACACATATGCAGTTGGATATGCTCTCGGATAGAATATGTCAGTGTGTTGTTAAGCAAGGGCTCGGTTTCAATTAAAAATACAATATATGTAGTACATTAGAATAACAATTATGTAGGCAGTTCGAAATGGATGATAACTCTATCATGAGTTTGTTTAGAAGGGAAGTTTACATATTTGAAACTTATGAATATATATATACTTGTTGACAAAGTTCAGCCATTTTGCATTTTTAAGGTAGGTATAGTAGTATTCAAGACCTTTCAAAACAAACACACATTCAATACCATGTATGAGTCATGACTAACAAGGAGGCATGCTAAATGCATCCCATTATTCACTACAACTAATCCTACAAAACCCAATTAACCAAAGCAGAAGACAGAGATTCCCAGAAGAAACCATAGTGATCCTCTGCTGCGCAGCCTGCGGAGCAAACCTCTCCTTGACGAACTCGAGAAGCCTCTCAGCCTCTGGAATCACACCCTTCACGGCTTCGCTAGCACAGAACCGTTCGGCCCAAGCAGCCAACAATGGAGTTCTGTCATCATCGAGGAGCTTGAAGCCTCCCATCATCAACTCAACCTCCTTGATTGACCCCAAATAGCTCCCAATCGCCACATCGAGGTATCCGATGTTCTCACCATTGAAGAATGGCTTCCCCTTGCTGCATTTCTCGAAGGCCTCCTCGAAAAGCTGCAGGCCTTCTACGACCTTCTTCATCTCCTCTGCCTTGGCCTCGTCGGTCTGGGGTTTGACCATCTCAATTAGAGCTGGTAACCACTGGAAAAGCATGGAATGCATGAATAAGACCAACTCTGTTATATCAAATTAATATTTATACGGAAGATGACCATTTATTGAATATGAATTGGACAAGGAATGGAATGCATGCCATTATTGAATATGAATCAAACAAGGCCTCAGAGTCCTGTTCGATTTAATTTTCTTTCAACCAATATCCATTTAGTACAGAAACATGAGTGGACGATCCGGAGAGGAATTTAATGGATAAGCAAGGTGAGGGATATTTGGATTGAGAAACAAAGATACTTTTGAGGACAATCTTTAATCGGAAATCCAAACTTTGACAGTCCCATCGTGACATATTCAGCTCCATTTCGGTTCAATATGTAAAGTATATATTTGTCTAATAAAATACATATTATTATAAAAAATAAAGTACATATCTAGATAAATCAATATATATTTTTATCTTTTAAAAAATAAGAAAAATTTAATCAAGCATTATCGACAATATATGTTCCACTAATAGGTTTTTATAGTCGATCAAAGACCGTATCTGAATTACCAACATGACTGTAAAAGAGATTGACTATATTAATACTCATTACTAATTTCGAAAACGAACCATTCTTCAAACAGAAAAATGAACGAGTCAATGATCACTGGTTTAATTGTTGGGTCAATCAGAATAATATATAAAATCTAAAATTTTATTAGATTTTATATTTTAACAAGTAATTAATAACAATTTTTATGAATAAAGAACCGCTTGATTTAATCACACCCGTAACCGGTTCACAAAAACCCTCGATTCAATAAATAGTTTGGTTGGATTTTAACAATAAACTGAACTAGAATTTAAAACAGTTAAACAGTCACCCGTTCGATCGAGCGTGCCAAGTTTTAAAACACAACAAAAACAGAAAGGAAGATAAATAATTAAGATTAACACCTTGTCGTCGACGTAGTGGGCCCAAAAGCGCGCCGTCGCACGTTCATGGGGATCCGACGGCAAAAGCGAGGGTCCGTCGGTCCAAACCTCATCGATGTAGGAGACGATAATCATCGACTCACAGATTGATTTGTCGTCATGGATGAGCACAGGGACCTTTTTGTAAACCGGGTTCGATGTGAGGAGCAACTCGCGCTTGTTCGTCAAGTCCTCTTCCACGTACTCGTAATCCACCGATTTGAGGTTCAATGCCATCCTAGCCCTCATCGCGTAAGGACTTGGCCAAACTGCCCAGGACCTTTACCGCCATCTCTCGCCTCTCCTTGTAAAGAAAATTTGTTTTAGTCCTTAGTAGTCATAGCACAACGGTTCAAGGCTTGTCTGATTAAAGGACAGGTCTTGGATTCGAATTTTGACGCTGACTTACCCATATGTTTGTTGACGATTATTTGAAAGAATTTTTCGTGGAATCGGGACAAACAGACGAAAACAACTTTTCCAGCTCGACCATAAAATCAATCACGGAGAGTCTGTCTGTCGAATATCAAAAAAAAAAGAAAAAGAAAAAAAAGGATGATGGGTTGTGTTAAACCAGTGAGGAAGGTGGTTTATATATATGGACTGGATGGAACTTTCTAGATTCATTGTTTTTTTTAAGTAAACCTGTCTAAAGAAATAGCTTATTTTGATTTATATTCATTTTCCGTGTGAAATGGTTTAAACTATATATTGATGCCTAACGTGTCGGAAAATTAAAACATTTCTATAATGAAATGTTTTAAATAGTTTTCACATATTTATTTCTTTTTAAATTGTTTCTCAGATCGTCAGAATCCCGTGTGATTAAGGGAGTGCATTTTTTAATTTAATTTTGTTATCTGATTAATTAAATAATAGTAATATTTTTTCAACGTAGTGCATTAGAGTTGTTTCTTGAATTCAAGAGGTCGTTGACGAGTATTTTTGTAATGAAAAGTGCTAGACCTCCAATAAACCTCATACAGAGCGGACGGTGGTTTATCATAAACTATTCCATCTGTCACATTAGTGAATAAAACATGAAAAATGATGTGCACAACCTCTATGCACACTCTCATCGCACTGATATATGAAATAAAATATACGGCTATACGCTGATAAACAATAATGTGCTTTTTTCTTTTTAATGAAAAATAAAAATAAATTTTTATATACAAAGATAGCATAATATTATATAGTATGCTACAATAGTATATAGGGCTGCAAACTATATTACAAAACGGATTGAGTATATCAATGCTATAATAATATAGACTAGTATGAGGGAATTTTTAAATACATATTAGAATATGCTATTATAGAGGTTTATTTCTTTTAAGGGTTTTTTAGTTTTAAGTCCCTGTAAACATACTCATTTAGGGACATCCCTTATTTTCATAATTTGGCTTTAGTCCCCCGATTTAAATGATATGTTTAGTTTTAGTCCCTCCCAGGGACTAAAAACAAAACTAATAATTTAGGTATAGGTCCCTCCCAGGGACTAAAACCAAAACCCTAGGGACTAAAACCAAAATATGAAGAAGTGAGGGGTCGATCCCTAAATGAGTATGTTTACAGGGACTTAAAACTAAAAATCCCTTCTTTTAATTCACAAACAATATATGTGCAATTTTTAGCATTATTTATTTTGAGAAAATATTGGTTAGTTGAAGCCTATTATGCAAAAGTATGTCATAACTGAATAAATTAATAATTAGGAAATGGGAAACCACAAAATCATGAGAGTTTGAAATACACTTTTCCATTGAATTATATGTTAAAATACGAATTGAAGTATACAATGAGTTACATAGTGTATTTTTTCTTTGAAAAAAAAAAAAAATTGTAGCTCCATAGACTGCTGGCAGAGTTACAAAACGGATTGATTGTATCAACATTCAATAACAAAAGAAGGATGGCCAACAAGAAGAGATATTATTCATGCGGCCTATTATTCACTGCAACTAACTAATTGACAGCGTGATCATAGATCATTCGATTGAGGACCACAAAACGAATCGATTATGTATGATTTATAATTTATTCTCCTTAATTTTATTATGGATGATTATGGACGATTATGGATGATTCAGATATATCTTATATTTTTATTTAGGATTTAGTTAAGATTAAGGTGATTTGAGATATTAGATTGTTGAAATCCTATAACTTATTAGGTTTCTTTGCTCTATAAATAAACTCTGTAATCATAAAATGAATTTAGACTTTGATAATAGAATTTTACTTCTCTTTATTTTTCTATTGTAGTTTTGTTAGCCAAGGTGGAATAACAAATACATAAACTCCATTGTTTTGGTAGTCCCTTGTTAGGAATTAACAGATACGTTGAAGTCTATTGTCTTGGTATTCTTCACCAAAGATTGAAAATCGTTGTTGGAGTCTGCAGATATCCCATCCCTTCGGGCATGATCTGATCAGCAGAAGAGCATAATTTTTACACTACATCACTTAATTCTAACCATACACAACCAAAGCACAAGACAATGTGTCTCAGCAGAAACCATAAGCCCTTGTTTGGATGACAGCATAGGAGAGGAATAGAATATAATAAGACCTAAAAGTTGTTTGTTTGCAAAGAAAAAATAAAGAGGTATATAGTTATACCAGAATAGATGAAAATAAGTTGGTATTGGTATTTCAGGTCCCTCCTTATAATTGTGTTATTTCATTCAATCTATTCCGTTCACATGTCACCACCTCTAGTAAATCAAGGGACTCACACGTGAAAATCAATTTTTCAAATTTTATAAATCATTATTTTTATCCATAACTTATTCATTATCAGTCAAACAATAAAAATTTTATTATTACATATATAAGTGAGAATAACTAAAACACAACTGAACAAAAAATGGTTTATTCTTTATTCCATACTGAAATAATTTTTTTTTTGTCGGGTAATTTTTTTTTTTTTTTTTTTTAGCTTGGTCAAATCATCCCCTACAAGACTCGAATCCAAGTCCCCTTCACTAAAGAGGGAGGTACCTCTCCCATCCTACTCCCATCCTACTAAGAGGAGGTTCGGTAACTTATGTCGCTAGTTTCTCTACTTTGCAGCCTGCCAACCCAACTTCTCCCTACCCAATTGGGCGAGCTTCTGAGCATCGGGCATCACGTCCTTGACGGCTTCATTGGCGCGAAACCGTTCAGCCCATGCAGCCAATACTGGAGTTTCTCCGTCGAGGAGCTTTACGTCTCCGACCAACTCGACGGCCTTGATCCACCCCAAGTAGCTGCCCAAAGCCAGGTCCAGGTATCCGATGCTCTCCCCATTGAAGAATGGCTTCCCCTTGCTGCATTTCCCAAAGGCCGCCTCCAATAGCTTTGTGCATGCTAGAACCTCCCCAATCGCCTCTGTCTTGACTTTGTTGGTCTGGGCTTTGCTGATCCCAAACAGAGGTGTGGGCACCTGGAAAACATGGAATGCATGAACATTGTTGAATTATGGGACAAAATGTAAGAACAATTGTTCAGCCATTGTTTTTTAAAGTTAATTAATTAAGACATATATATATGATGCATCTAAATTCTTCCTTACTAATTAAAGTTTAATTTAGGCACTAACTGTAGTTTCTATGGCCCAAAGTTGAAATCATAGTGAGAAATATATTTAGAGATAATGTGAATATTTAGATATTGCAAAATATATTTATAAAATTATGGAGATTGCGAAACTTGTCTTTAAGATTACTTAAGGATTGTTAAATCTTGTTTATTTTGAAAATTTGTCTATTTCCTCTTTAAGCTGTTTGTTTTATATATATATATATATATAGAGCACCGATTAGGTGCGGCGGCCGCACCATGCGGCGTCGACCACGGGCCGTCGATCACGGGTCCATCGCATCGGACGGTCGGGTGCGATTCACGTCGACCATTGGATGCGATGGACCCGCGATCGGACGGCTGCCGCACCTCATCGCGGTCGTGTATATATATATACATACGCGAGCGATTCAGTGCGGGAATGCGGGAAACGACGTCGATCGTTCGATCGCGGGTCCATTGCATCCAACGGTCGAGATGAATCGCACCCGACCGTCCGATGCGATGGACCCGTGATCGACGGCCCGTGATCGCTTCCCGCACGACCGCATTCCCGCACTGAATCGGCTCCATATATATATATATATATAGTGAAATTATTATGTGCGGCGAACGGCGGGTGCGGCTGCGACGTGGGCCGTTCGATCACGGGTCCATCGCATCCGACGGTCGATGTGAATTGCACCCGACCGTCCGATGCGATGGACCTGTGATCGACGGCCCGTAATCGCTGCCGCACCCACCGTTCGCCACACTTAATCGATTATATATATATATATATATATATATATATATATATATATATATATATTCTTGAAGAAAACAAATTGTGAGAGGCATATAGACAATTCTTCTTAATAAATTCATCACTGCCGCCCATGTATGTAAGCAATTTGTCAAACTACGTAAATCACTCTCATTGTTTGTTTGATTTGTTCATCTTCTCTCTCAAACCATCAAACCTCGATCTATTTGAGGAAGGCTTTCACAACACTAACACATATGGTGTGATCCAAAGGTTATATAGTCAACATTCTCATTCTTCCAAACAGATGAGAGTGAGAAAATTTTATTACATGGAGAAGTTAATCACTCAAAAGAAGGCAATATTGGCAAGCATTAGCATAGAGGGAACGCTTAGAGAGATACCTGAACTCTCAGCTTGATAGCTTCTTTCAGAAAACTAAACTAATCTAGTGAAAAATTAAACTAATCTAGTGAAAAATTAAATTTTTTTTATTTTTTAGAAAAATGTAATGATTTATCTCAATATATATTTCATTTTCATAATAATATATACTTCATTAGGCAATTACATTTATTAAGAAAAAATAAAATAAAAAATGTTAGGAACTACGAATGGGATTGCACATAAATTAGATGTATCATTTTCACAAAAAAGAAAAAAAGAAACAAAAAGAAGAAAAAAAACATGATAATTCGCTTGGAGTGTTGTAACACAGTTTTTTTAGTCCCAATTCTAGTCCATATGCGTCGATAGAGAGTCCACCGGAACATATGATCACATTAACGAGATATATGCATCAATAGAAGTTTTTTACTTTTTGTAGAAATACATATTCATGCAATTTATTGAATCATATACTTCATTTTTATAAAAATATATATTTCATTAAATAAGATATACTATTTTTAAAAAATTTGTAAGACTGAAAAAAAAAACATAATCTAACATTATCCATTAGCTTGGGTAGGTATCAAGCGCAGAATCAAAATTCCCATAAAACCAAGGTTTATGGGAATGTAATGGTTAATCATAAGATAAGATCTAAGATGATGATGATTCATACCTTATCGTCAATGTAATGGACCCAAAAGCGTGCCATGGCGCGGTCATGGGGATCCGAAGGAAAAAGCGAGGGGCCATCGGTCCAGACCTCATCGATGTATGACACGATGATATTCGACTCACACATTGGTTTGTCGTCATGAATAAGCACAGGGACCTTCTTGTAAACCGGGTGCGATTTCAGGAGCAGCTCGCTCTTTGTCTTTGCCCACAAGTTCTCTTCCAGGTACTCATAATTCACCGATTTCAGGTTCAGTGCGATCCTAGCCCTCAACGCGAACCGACTTGCCCATGACCCTATCAGCTGTACGGCCATCTCTAAAAAAACCTCCTGATATATATATATGAAATTTAAATGGAACTTTGTGGTATTTGTCCTGTGTTACAACAAGTGAGGGAGGTGCTCTATATATTATAGACAATTATTGGAATGCCATGGAACTTTCTGGAATTCATTTTTTTTCAATGTATTAGCAAAGCTGTGTCAAGTCTTTAAGAGGCAGTTTATTCAATTCAGGATTAAATGTTGATTCAAATTCATTAATTACTGATATCTAATGCATTAGAGTGGCTTTTATTGGACCTGATCACTAATTTTTTATTTGGATATGCTTGACTCACTATACAAGTCTTTCACTTATCTTTCTTTACATTGAACGGTTGAAAATAATTTTTTTCTTTGTTTTTTACATCCGGCTTGACGTTTTTTAAAACTTTTTGTGCCTCTTTAGCCACCTCTTTTTTGTTTTCTTGCAGACTTGCACAAGTCTTCCAATGTTTCTATCGTTCAAGCCAACCTATCTCATTTTCATCTGGTTAAAATATTATTAATCTTATATTTAAATCAAGATATATTTTTTTTAATTCTAATCTAAAGCAAGATCTTAAAAAGAAAAATATGTCTGATCTATTTGTTTTTAAGTTTTTTTTTTAATATCAAATATCAAAAGCAAGATCTCAAAGTGTAAAGATATGTGTGAGCGTAATATTGAGACGGATCCTAAGTTACAACAAACCTATCAGTATAAGCCCCTTCTTTAACAAATCAACTTCACATTAGGATTCGCAAGCCTTGAATAGCATGAATGGTGAAGATACGTTGACAAATAATCTAAAGAGCATGCAGTAGGCCCAGCCACCATGGGCCCGGGGGGGGGGGGGGGGGGGGGGGGGGGCACCCCCTGGGTTTTGTTTTATTTTTCTCTTTTCTTTTCTTTCTAAAATATTTTTATTTTTGTGATTAATTGATTTTAATTAAGCCCATAGGTCATGACCTTACTTACATATGAAATTCTTTGAGAAAAATATTAGATTCAGTTATTTTTATCAATCAAAATTCAGATCACACATGTTTTCATTTTAAAAAAAATAGTAAACATCATCTAATAAGTATATGATTTGATAAAAAAAATACACATCGCTCCATTTCGAGTTAATTGAACTCATTTTTAAATTTTAAAAAATATTTAACGAGGTATATACATCGACTAACTTTCCCTGGATTTCTAACGAAGTATACGAAATTGTATTTTGGACTGTAAAAAAACTGAGTGTAACAGTAACACTCTACCACTCGACATTTTCAGAATATGAAATCTCGTCAATGTCAAATTTAAATATATGTATTGTTTATGTTTTGACATTTTTTTGTAAATTATCGACATGAAATTTGATATATTATTGTAAAATTTAATTATTTTTTTTATAATTATTCAATGACATGTTTTATGTGAATGTCTTTATTTCATTTTTTTAAAATATACTATAAAATTTTTAAAAAATAATGATATAACCTTAGAAAATATTTATACAAGTCACATTAGGCCCCCCTCCCCTTTATAAAAACCCTAGCTCCACCACTGAGAGCATGTATGATGTTCAAATAACATACTCTACAAAGAGTTTTTTCTATCATATTGAATGTTTAAAAACTTCATGAATCATATTTCTATTCAAGTATTATCTTTTTATATTTCGGTGACTTTGATTATGGTGATTTTTTCAATATGAAATATGTGGTTGACGCAATTTAATTTTATTGGAGTACTCCAAATGAGATATATGGTTGACGCAATTTGATTTTATTGGAGTACTCCAAATGAGATATATTTTCTCAGTTTAGCTAATTTTCCTAAATAATTCAATAAATATCAAAAAAATTAATATCCAATTTCATCCATAGTTAAAGAGTTATACAATTTATACTTGTCTTTTTTATATATTTCATTGTAAGAAGTACTAAAAATATATATACTGGAATGGTTTTTGTTCAAAAATTTTAAATTAAAAATTCATGTGCACATATGTCAGCCCCTTCTTACTAATAATTTTAAGTTGTGTTTGGATGTGAGGTTAAAGTACTAAGATTCTTATAACATTGTGCTTCAAACTCGATTTTTGAAAAACATTGTTTTATTAGCTTTTCATCGCAATATTTTTTTACCTAAAAAAAGCTGATGATAGTTCGAAAAGCTACACTTTGAAAATGTGTTCGCGTTTGAGAATTTTTAGCTTTTCAAACGCAGAATTTATCCAAAAGCATATCAAATAGCATGAGACATTAATCTCATATGCTTCGTTAGTACCATGTACTAGAATAAGAAAAAATTCAAAAATACAAAACATGTGTGGATTAAAATTCAAACTGAAAACATGTGCGTAAGGAAATAAAAATTCAAAAATTTGAGGACATGTGAAACTATGAAAGAAATAAAAAAAAGTAGGCAGTGAAGAGCCAAAAGTAACAAAAAAGTTTTTTTTTTTTTTAAATAGTTTGAAAGGAAAAAAAAAACGTGGATGTGGTTAGAAATAGCTAAAAAACAAAAAAAGTGGGACCCAAGTGGCTATTTAAGATTTTTTATAGATGGAGTTATTAAAAAAATAAATTTTATAAAAAATTTAAAAGATCTACTCTTATCATATATTTATCAGTTTTTTTAAAAATAGAACAACTTACATTAGTAAAAAATAAAAAAATAAAAGAGAAAAGATTTTCAATATATAAACTTTTACGATTGTCCTCGATTGGATTTTATATATTGAAATTGTTGCATGATGATTTCATTATCAACATTATTATTTTGATAATAAATTAAATTCTATTTGAATACACAGATAAGTGAATGAGTTTTTGATACACAAATAAGTGAAGGAAGGAGGTGTGTAATGTTGATTAGTTTTGTTCATTATTCATACACAATTATGTAGTGATGGAAAACAATTCAAATAAATATAAAAAAATGGTGAAAAAAAATCCAAAACCAAATTCATGATTAAAACATGAAGCAGAGTAGAAATAGAAAATCGAGAACATAATCAGCGACGATCTGTGGTCCGTCCGTCAGTGATCGGCGTGTTTGTTCATGAATAAGCGATCTGCGAGTCTGCCAATAAGGTCCCAGAGTTGCCTTTTTTTTTTTTAATGTGGTGTTTAAGGTGTCACTTTTTTATTTTTTCTAATGATGCAATGAATATATGGTTTTTAATGGTAATGCTCCGGTGCTGGGTTGGTTTATTTTTAAATTTTTTTATGGTATGATTTTTTTTTTTAATGTAATAGATCAAGCTCTGAGTTAAATATGGTGGGTTGATTTGTTTTTATTTTTTATTTTTAAATTTGACGGGGGTTATTTGATCTCATCACTGAAAGGTGGTGCCTCCGCTGGCTGTCAACAAACCCAAAAGAAAATGTCAAGCTGACTGTCAAAAAAGAAAAAAAAAATTGGGACCCACAACGTTGACTGTCAAAAAAGAAAAAAAAATTGGGACCCACAATAGTTGTTCAACTAATGATACATGGCAGTCTTGCATAGTAAGTTAAGTATATCCTAAGCGTATGATCCGCACCCAGGGAGTATCCAAGATTTTATTTTCGGGTGGGCTGATATAATTTTTTATATTAAACATTTTTTTTTTGTTTTGATAGACAAAAAATAAAAAATATATAAATGACATTTATAGAAAGTAACAATGTATGAGATATTTGAAAAAATATTACATATGTTTACAAATTATCTGAAGTGATGTATGATATAAAAAAAATAATTTTAAAAATAAAACTAAATAAAAGATATAAAAACAATAAATATTTTTAAAAATCTTCAAAACAAAATTGAAGAAGGAAAAAAACAGAAAGCACACATGTGAAATATAATATTAAATTTTCACTTTTTTTAAAACAGAAAATTGATAAAGATATAAAAATAATAAATATTTAAAAGTTTTCAAATAAAAATTTAAAAAGACATTTCAAAAAATTTAAAAATTGTATCCCAAACATGATATAAAAAAGATCTACAAACATGGAAAAACAAATAAAGGTCAATAAATTTTAATTACTTCAGGTTAAATTTAAGATTGGACAGTCCACACATATTTTAATTTTTTACAAATAATATAAAAATTTATAAATTTTTATAAAATTATACATTCTTTTTATTTATTTAAATAAAATATTTTAATATGTATATCTCGTTTATCATATTGATCCGATTCACCTATCGATGCTGGTCTTTGTGTGGGTCTTTTTGTATTTTATCTTGTTTTAAAAAAATTTTTTGTCGTTTTCTGGTGGTGGGGTGGTGACCTATTGAATTGTTTGAAATTGAAAAGATGAAGCTTATAAATGGGACTTCAATGAATTGTTTGAAATTGAAAAGATGAAGCTTATAAATGGGACTTCAAAAGCCCTTCCCTTCACAATTTATTTATAAAAATGAATAACTAAACCAGTTCTACAGTAATTTTAGCAAAATTTGGGCCCAGCCAACTCTAAAGTCCACCCCTGTCCGGACCCGACAGTCTTGTACATGTTTGATCACTCGGGATAGGATTGAATGGCGTCATTGATGTTTTTTTTTTCCCCCTGGCGTTGAATAGTGGAGAGTTAAGTTTCTTTCTTGGGCTCCAAGTCCGAAGGTTCATGCACGCTGAGAGCCAAGAGCAAGAACCCTTACACCATGTATGGTTTGAGAATTAAATTATTGTGAGATTTATGAACTATTTTATTATAAATAATGATAAAATAATTTTGTGTTTGATTATGTTTTGAATTATTCTCATTTGAAAACATAATAATAAAGTTTTTGTTGTTTAGATAAAATGTGAATAAAGTGTGGATAAAGGATTCATAAAAGTTAAAAAATGATGACAGTTGATTTATAAGAGGAGATGACAATGGATTTAATAGTGGACCCACATATTTTTTTAACTTGAATAACCTGAAATAACTTAATTTTAATGGGTGGATGGAATCCATATACTACTTTATACTAGTTAAGTCTGGCGTACAAAGTCTCATTTATTCCAGTCATCCAAATATTTATAATGAAGCTATTCTGATTAATATCAACTTATTCCGAGCTTATTCTTGAACCAAACATGGGCTTAGAACTATTTTTTTCTTTAACGGTCTAACATTTTTTAGTTCATTGAAATCCATACTGTTTATCCAATGGTCCAACCCATAAACTTAGGTTCACATCCCACACGAGGGGACTAAGCTTGGGGGACTACAGGTTCACTTAGGCCGTGTTTGTTGCAGTTTAAATATACAGATTATAGATTATAACTTATAGATTATAGATTATAAATTTTCTAATAAGTTATAAACATGTTTGTTGTAACTGTTTAAAAACAGTAAATAAACAGCAGTAGAAAGTTTGTTTAATAAGTTATAAAGCAGTTTTTTGTGTTACAATTCTCAAAAATAACCTCACACTACAAAAGTAAAAATAGATTTATATTTGATTAAATAAGTTGATTTTTATATAAATTTAATTTTATAAATATTTAAAGGAAAATTAAATTAACATAAATAATATTTCAAAATCACTACATTATTTTTCAAATATTACATTATAGAATTTTAATAAATTGAGTAACAAATGGAATTATATAAAAAAAATTGATAATCTACTTTTCGTAATAGTAAAAATTTGAGAAGATGAAATGAGGTTTAGTGATTTTTGGTATAATAGGAAAAAAATAGATACACATATTATTAGTAAAAGGATTATGGGCATGAGTGTCCAAAATAAACAAATTAATTCATTTTATAAGCTATAATCTCAAAAACATCCATTTATGAGCTTAGAAATTATGATTTTTTAAAGTCGTTTTTAATTTAAATAAATTTCAATAAGTTTAAACAAACATGCAACAACAGCTTATTTTAAGCCAAAAGTTATAATCTGCATCTTATAAGTTTAACAAACATGTACTTAAAAAAGAAAATGTTAGATTCAGTCATTTTTACCAACCAAAACTCAGTTGATATATGTCTTCTTAATTTTTTAAAAATAGTAAACATCATCAAATAAGATATATAATTTAATAAAAAGTGTATATCGCTCAATTTCAAGTTAAATGAATCTTTTTTAGTAAGTGTAAAAAAAACTTAATGAGCTATATGCTTCATTGGATTTTTAACAAGGTACATGGGATTGTATTTTAGACTCTAAAAAAAATTAAGTATAACAACGCCACCAAAAAATTAAAAAAAAAGAGAGGAGGAGGTGGGAGGGTTCGGATCTCCTATGTAAACCACACAGGGTGACCCTGTGAACACTAACCATAGCGCGACACCTGTCAAGCGCGGCACGTGAGCATCACGTGATAAACTTATCAACCAAACACAAGGTGACCGTCTCTTCACGCCGTTTCATCCAAGGTAAAATCTTTTCCTGATTAAATACTTTTTTAAAAAAAAAAACTTTAAGGTAACATTGTATTATTTGCACTAGGGATTGAAAAAATTAAAAACAAGCATGAAAATATAAACAGATTATTCATTCTCAAATATAAATAATACTTATTATAAATTTTTTCTCATTTTCAAAATAATATTTAATTAAAAATCTATTCTTAAATACAAATAATACTCACCAAAGGTTTGACCTTGATTTTTTTTCATCTAAATAATGTGAATTTAAAAAAAAATGGAAGAGACACCAAAGGAAAAAAAAATTCACATCAATTTATGAATTTTTAGTCATAAAACTATAATATAGATTAAGAGAAATGATTAAATTCTTTTTTTTAAAAAAAAATCACATTGAAAGAAATATTATTTTGAAAAGGAAAAAAAATATTCATCATAATTTTCGTCATTTTCAAATCACATTATTTAGAAAAAAAATGATTTTTTTATTTTTTTTAAAAATGGAAAAGTCATTTTCTAAATCACTTTATTTAGAAAAAAAATAATTAATATCAGACTTCTTTCATGAGTATTATTTGTATTTAGGAATGTATCGTTTAACCAAATATTACTTTAAAAAATAAATAAAAATTTATTTTTAATTATTCAAATTTAAAACAAAAAACAACCCATGCAAACATTATTAAAAGGAATCATACCGAAACCATGCACGCAAAAAAAAAAAAACCCCTCCACCTATGTTTTTTTTTGTGTTTCAAACCCCTTCCCCTCCCCCTCCGGCGGCGTTCTTGGAAAGGGCGTGGTGGGGTGGTGGGACCCATGGAGGTGGTGGTGGTGGTGGGAGGGGTGGTGGTGGGAGGGGGAGGGGGAGGGGTGGGTTAGAAACACATAATGAAGTGGTGGGGTCCGAAAAAAAAAACCATACTCTGTGCATGGTTTTTTTTTTTTTTTTTTTGCGTGCATGGGTTTTGGTTTGCGTGCATGGGTTTCGATTTGATTTTTTTTAATGATGTTTGCATTGGTTTTTTTTGTTTTTTATTTTAAATTTGGATAATTAAAAACTAAGTTTTTATTTATTTTTTTAAAGTAAAATTTGGTTAAATGATACATTCCTAAATACAAATAATATTCAATATTAATTATTTTTTCTTAAATAACATGATTTAAAAAATGTCTTTTCCATTTCTTTTTTAAAAAAATGAAAAAATTATTTTTTTCTAAATAAGTTGATTTGATAATGGCGGAAATTATGATGAATATTTTTTTTATTTTCAAAGTAATATTTCTTTTAACGTGATTTTAAAAAAAAGAATTTAATCATTTTTCTTAATCTATATTATAGTTTTATGACTAAAAATCATAAATTGATGTGAATTTTTTTGTTGGGTGTCTAATCTATTTTTTTTAAAAAAAAATTCACATTATTTAGGTGAAAAAAAATCAAGGTCAAACCTTTGTTAAGTATTATTTGTATTTAACAATAAATATTTAATCAAATATTATTTTGAAAATGAGAAATTTTTTTATAATAAGTATTATTTATATTTGAGAATGAATAATCTGTTTATCTTTTCATGTTTGTTTTAAATTTTTTCAATCCCTAGTGCAAATAATACAATGTTACCTTAAAGCAAAATATATATATATATATATATATATATATATATATATATATATATATATATATATTTCAATCAGGAAAAGATTTTACCTTGGGATGAAACGGCGTGAAGAGACGGTCACCCTGTATTTGGTTGATAAGTTTATCACGTGGTGCTCACGTGCCGCGTTGGACAGGTGTCACGCTGTGATTGTTTACATAGGAGATCCGAACCCTAGGTGGATGCCTCCTTCACTCAATTTGGTGGGCAGGACCTCGCATAGGGAGGGGAGCCACGGCCACCTATCCAAACACCCCCTCCCCCACCCTTTCAGAAAAAGGGGCTTTCATTTCCACCCCATCAGTTACTCAACCCACCCTCAAATTTCAATTTTTTTTTTATATCGTGAACCCACCCTCAAATTTTTAAATTTTTTTTGAGATTTTTAATTTTAAAATTTAGCGATCGATTCCTCACTTCTTCATATTTAGGTTTTAGTCCCTACATTTAAATGATAATTTAGTAATAAGTCTCTCCCAGAAATTAAAAAGCAAATTAAATAATTTAAGAATAAGTCCTTCCCAGGGACTCAAAAGGAACATATCATTTAAATGTAGGGACTAAAATCTAAATATAAAGAAACGAGTATCGATCACTAAATCATATAATTTACGTGGACTTAAAACTAAATTTTTTTTTTTTATATCACCAACCCATCCCAAGTCTTTATCTCTTCCAAATATCTCTCTCAAAATGAGACTGGAGGGAAGATCTGCAGCCACTGCTGTTGCCGTCCGATGGAGGAGGAAGGAGTTCTTATTCATCTTCATTGTTGGAGGGGGGGAGGTCGATGCTGTTGGTGTAGAAGGGTTTAGACTTGGGTTTGGGTGTAGCGGATTTGGAGAAGGAGATGGATTTAGACATTGTGGTGAGCAACGGAGAGCTTCTCTTTCGGCTTCGGATTCGATGAAGATAAAGAGTTGTTAGAGGCGGAGATGAGGGTCCAGGTGGTGCGGCCGGTGGAACACTTTCAAGAGAGAGAGAGAGAGATGAGAGGGGGCAGGGATAAAGGCCCCCTTCAGAAAATGAGATGAAAGGTGTCTTCTATTTTTCAAAAGTGATATTACCCATGATGTTTTTTTTTTTAAATTCATTAGAGTATATACTCACATTAATGATCAATAAAAAAAATCATTATTACAGTTTTAAATTAAAATAACTAAAAACATAATAAAATAAAAACTGTTTTATTCTTTATTTATACTCAAATAATTATTTATTCGAAAATAATTTATATCACCGTTTAAACAGGTTTCAAGGATCTCCGGTCAAAAGATAAGCAAACATATTACAAGATATGAGCCAACCAAGCAAAAAAATGAAAGAAAGAAAATAAGAACCACATCCAAGATTCATGGCTACAGTGGAATCACCTTGTTAAATATGCAGGTTCGGAATCATCTCACTTTGGGTGCCTCTATTTGCACATTTTTCATATATTTATGTTGGGTGTGCAAGGAAACAAAAGAAGTCCAAATAAAGGATTAAAGGAGAGGAGGAAGAAGAGGAGGGGTCAGGATGGATCGGGGCGGAGGAGGGTGTGGAATGGGGAGAGAAGGGGAGAAAGAAAGAGAGCAAGAAGAGGGGTCGGGGCAGAGGAGGTCGAGGCGGAACGACACGTGAGACTGGAGGCACTTGACGGCCACAGCCACATCTCTCTGCTGCTTGTGCTCCTCCGCTAGCCCCCATAGACCCTCTCCCTCCTGTTCTCCATCTCCTTGTGCCTCTCCCTCCTGTTCTCCATCTCCTTGTGCCTCCTCTCCATCTCCTGTGCCTCCCACCCCAACCTCGACCCCTCCTCTCCTCTTCTCTTCTACCTCCTCTTGCACACCCACAAGATCCATTTAAGATCCATTTATTTGAGGTGTTTAAAGAAAATCTTCTATTTGTGTTGGGTGTGCTTAGACATTGGATGTGCACAAGAAAAAACAGGGGTGCAAATAGAGGCACCCCCTCACTTTTGAGAAACAGAGACTGGCTGAGGTATAGAGACTGGCTGGATTTTTGATGTGGCTCTGTTCAGATGGCCCTATATGTAAATACACCATTTTCTATCTCATACGAGGGGGATGCAGCCAGTTTTACTGGTTTGCCTCCCTTGGTGTGAAGGTCGAGAATTGCCAAAACTTCTTGCACGTGAACAAAAATAAAAAAATGACACGTAAAAATACAATTATATATACCGATAAAATGTGATGTGATGCGCATATGTTAAAGGAAAATGCTAGGTACAACCCTATTTACAGTCCGCTGTGCAGTCAGTTGTCCAGCACATTTTGATTTTTTAAAAATAGTAAATCTGATATAATGAGTTATATACTTTTATGAAAAATGCATATAACTTCGTGACAAATAAAATGGACCCATATAATGGAAGACATGAAAATGGCTTTTAACAGCCAACACAAAAATAGTGTTCTTAAAGTTCATCATCCTCTGAATCTTTCATAAGAGATGATGAGGGCAGGAGATCCCAGCCAAAATCAAAGAATTAAAATAAAGGAAGCAAAAGTCATGAAGAAATATTCAAGCAGTGATGGGAAAAAGAGCAATGGCCTTGTGAATCCATCTAGATTCTGGGCCAATGGAAATAGCTGACCATTCACCCCTCATCCTGCACCATATCAATCTTGGAACAAGTATGTCACAGTTATCGTCTAGAAATGCAATCAATGTGCCCTGTGAGTGCATCTATGTTTAGTTTTGTGTTCCTGGAAATATAGGTATAAAACCTACAATCATGGAAATTGCTTCTCACGACCAACACAAAAACATGCATTTTATCATAATGAAATTGGAGCAGTAGATGGTAAGTGCAAATGGAAGGGATGGATGCAACTGATATGGAAGAATTGCTAGCAGTGTCAAAAAAAAAAAAAAACACTATACCAGGGAACTGTGACTGATGTTTCAGTTTCATAGGAGGAATGAGTCTGTGATTTAAATCTGTGATAAGTTCAATTTGCAGTTGCTACTGCTGATCACTTAAAAAAAGCTAGTTCAAGAATTTCTGAAAAATCCATCAGACACAGATTCCTTATGTTGTGATTGTCAATACTACCCTCACATCTGCTGCTGTGAGTATAGATGAAGTTTCAAAAAATGTTGAACAGAAAACATGTGCATTTATTCAAAAGAACAATTTCAAGTAACAGCTCCAGTTCTAACTCATTTGGCAAATTTAATAAAAAAGATTACTACAAGAACCTCCACCTTTCCTCCAATCGCCATAGAGAAAAATAAAATAACTGACAGTATAGATCATTTGGCATAGTTCATAAAAAAGATTACCAGAAGAACTTTGAGTTTCCTCCTGCCATTACGCCTCAATAGCAACTTTGGAAGACTCTATTTCCTCCCCTTCCAGCTGCTTGACAGCATTGATAAGGCTTCTTGTGATACCCCTGAGATACAAACCACCTTCTTTCATCTCTTCCAAGAGCTTCTCTGCCGTGCGCCAGTCGATAGCTTTGAAACACAGTGACACAATCATCTTATCATACTCGTCCGAATTCGGGCAGACACCATCTTCTTTCATCTCGTTCAAGCACTCTAAAGCACTGTCAAACTGCTCAAGCCTGCAATACCCACGGATAAGGGCGTGATAGATGACCCGGCTTAGCTTGGGATGCCTCTTTTTGGCCTCAAGGAAGACATTGCGTGCATCACTCATCTGACCACCCTTGGTGAAACCACTCACTACAACTGTGTATGTGTAAATATCCGGCCTCAGGCCCTGATCCTCCATCACCTTCATCCAAGCCATTGCATCCTCCATGTTTCCTGCCTTTGCTAAGGCGGTAATGATGTAATTGAATGCCCTACCTCCTGGAGGGGGGCCAGACTCTATCATTTTAAAGAGAAGCATCTTTGCCTCTTCAAAATCATTAATCCTACACAAGCCATTAAGAACATGAGAAAAGGGTTTGATGGCATACTTTCGAGAATCGCCCACGAAGTCCTCCAATAGCTCTAAACCTGTACGGACCGTATCGTTGTCCTTACATAAGCTGATAACAAGATAAGCCAATTCTCGCCTCGGAGGACACTTGTCGTGATCCTTCGCCATCAAATAAACCAAATGAGCATCCTTCGCCCTCTTTCCCTTGCAAAACCAGGAGATGATCTTTGCAACCTTCTCGCCATCCGGCAACACGCCCAAGCCGAGCATCTTCTCACAGATCGACCACGCAGAATCAAACATTGAACGACTACAAAGGGATCCAATAGTCAAGTAATAACTATCTCCATCAGGCACACATTTAAAATCATCAAATTTGTCAAACACTTCCAATGAAGAATCTCTCTCGGGCACAAATTCCCATTCTTCAGATTCACTGGGCAATTCCTCAAAGGACTTCTTGCTCTCCTGGAATCGCCAAATAAGAGCAAGCAATCCATTGAGAATCTCCGTGTTCAATACTCCACTCTCCCTCTCACCAATTCCCCTAATCAAATCCCACAACAAGAACGCATCATTCTCAACAACAACATCTGAGTTGCCAACAGCTTCAACCAGAAGATGCACGCATTGCGGGGTCACGACAAAATCAGGACTTTCAGAAGCCCATCTGAAAAACCAGATCAGCTTCTCCCCCGACCCCAATGGGGTACGAATCACCCTCCCAACGAATTCTTCACTCAATGTCAAACCCAAGCCATCAAGCTTTGATTCTATCGGCTCACCTGAATCACTCCGGAGAATAGATAACACATTCTCCACTTGTTCCTCATTGATTTCAGGGGTTTCTTCATCTGGGCCTTCTCCATTGCCTTCCAAATCAAAACTAGGATTTCCCTCTCCATCAAAAGCCTTCCCTTTATCAACAATATCATCAAATCCCGGAGAGGAACTTGTGTCCTCTTCGGCAAAGGCGGAATCTTTATTGATACCCTCATCAAAGACCCATGGAGAAGCTTCAGCTGCTTCTACAACAGATTCAGGAGCAGAAGAGTTAGAGTTCTTACCGTTTTCAGTTACACCGGGTTCTGAAGCCGATCCGATCCAGGCGGAGCTCGAATCATTAGAGATGAATCTAGGGTTATGGAAGAGGACCCATTTGTAGGGATTGGGTACTGGTGGTGTTGAATTTTGGGTTAGGGTTTTCTGGGTCGGCTGGGGTTTGATTGGATGGAGACTTGGTTTTGAAGGGGATCTCAAAATGAGAGCTCGAGCTCTGGATCTCCACATCTCTCTGAGTGAGTGAACGAGAGAGGCAGAGAGAGAGAGAGAGAGAGAAGGGTTTAAGGACGCCTTTTGAATTCTTCTTGATGTTAAATCCTAACCGTCCATTCAGTGATCCACATGGGCTTATTGCGAGTTTAATCATCGCCGTCTGTTCCATGATAGAATAAAAGGGGCAGTTAATACCACCCCATCAGCTTCTCATCCCACCCCATGCTAAAATTGCTTCTTTTCTTCTTTTTTTTGTGTATTTGAAAGAGACCAATCTCATCCCATCCCATAATTAACCCACCCGGCGACCTCACCTTCTTCCCCCATCAACAGCGAACACCTTGTTGAACTCTTCCCCCGATGATATTACCTTCCCTCCCGTCAATAGCCCCATATTCAGCCTCTCCTGCACGAACTTGTACAAACGGATACCACCAGCACTCTCGTAGTGATCTTGACACCGATGCATTCCCCGCTTCGTAAGCCGCTCTCGCCACCTCCACCTCCTTGTGCATGACCACCCCATTATCATTCCATCTCGCACCTCTTTCCCTCTCTATCTCCCCGCGGTCACTCTCCTTCCGTCGGCGGCTCCTCCTCCAGTGAGGCTTGTCCGGCGAGTTCTCGGTGGTTTTGGTGTTGGTTTATGTGTTGGGCATTGAATATGTGATTTTGGTGATCAACAGGGATCACATATGACAACAATAGGAGATGATGCTACGGCAAACATGATAGGAAGCACCGACGACCGGGGGAGGAGGCGAAGACAGTACTGGGATAGGAAACATTGGTGGAGGGAGAGAGTGAGAAAAAAGGAAAATCTATTTGGGGTGGGGTTACACTGTGTAAAGTGTATTATATATATTGGGTTGAGATTGTGGTTTATAAAAAATGGTCTGGGTGGGTTAGCTAACGGGGTAAATTAGTAGTAAAAGGGGTTAAAATAACTGCCTCTGAATAAAAATCGGCTGATTAAGCATCGATGGGGCATCATGGCCTCAAAACTATAACAAACTCGTTAGAGGAGATGGTTAACACACAACACTTATGTGGTGTCAGCCAAGTGCACTTAGATGCTCAAGTTAGATAGAGCTTTTTCTTTTTTAGGAACAAGACATGACAAAGCTTGTGCAGAAGTGAAATCCCATACCTAGTGTTCGGGGTCTATCCTTTATTAGTAGATAATGTCATGCACTCGTACCACGCTAAGGTGAGACCACGTAGATGATAGTTAGGTTCTGGGACACATCACATGGAGGTGTGATCACGCTACTAGCTTACCATGAGCTATTCATGTTAGATTCACGAGGGAACTATGAGAGTTGCTAATCTTGATCTGGTGAACTGCATAGTTTGTCAGCTACCACATAGTCCAGTATTATTTTGGTTTAATCTCTATATTTGGGGAATGTAGAAAGAAAATCATCAGATACATCTAAAACACTTTGTTTGAAAGAGTTTGAAATATATCATCTAAAGTACCAAATATCCCTTGTTAGAATGAGTCTGGGTTATAATGGTAAGAGAAGGATGGAAGAAACCTTCCCCAAAATCCTTTAGTTGTGGTACACAATCCTTCAGGTTTCTCACAATCTCAGTGATTCTCTATATAAGATGGTTATTTCTATTGACATTTTTCCTTGGAGAATACTTTGGAAATGGAAGTACTTCATAAGACATGAGGCACCTTAGGGATGCATAATCTATTTTAGATAAAAAAAAAAAAAAGAATATCTTATGTCATGTGTCCACCAAACCAGGCGATCGTGCAGTAATGATTGAATTATCATTGTTCATTTTTCCTTCAATTAGACATTTTCCACTAGATGACATCAGCATCAGAGGAGTTGATGGTAAACTCCTTCTATACTTGTATCTTTCTTTAGTATTTGTATTACGCATGGGAAGGGATAAAAATTTGACTGTATGGATTCGGGTTATGGGATGAGCCCACTTCGCTACTTGTTCGACTGTGGACCTCGAGCGTTGATGGACGAGATGGGAATTCAATGACCTACAAAAGGTCCTCCGATGCTCAACTCAGTAGATATTGAATCTAGGGTTCATGTAAAATAAAATTTCACAAACCTTAAATGGGAGAACTACTCCCTTATTTATAATCTTGGTGTCCTCCCCATGGATCAATGACTGGATTTGACATTGATCCCATTGGATGGCTAGACATCCAGTGACCCATGAGATTTTAAAAGATTTTGTGGATCTATGTTGATTTCTCCCAATATGATTATGTGGGACTTGATCCCAATTTGACTCAAGTTGGGCCTGGTCGTCGGATGCACGTGAGTTTTAGGGTGCGTTTGGTTGCACAATTGCACTGCGATTGCGATTGCAGGAAGCTACGTTTGCAATCGTGCAACCAAACAGTTTTGTAATCGCAGTTTTAAACCCAGCGATTACAGGCAAATAGTGCCCAAAAGCTGCGATTTCAAAAAGCTGAGAAAGTGAGCTTCCTGCAGAATCAGGTTTGCAATCGCAGATTCCTACAGAATCAGTTTTGCAATCGCGCAACCAAACGCACCCTTAGAGATACATGTGTGGATCGTTACTCAATCAGATGGTGGGATGGTAGGATACGTGGCCCGCCGCTATTGGGTCTAGAAAATGACCCATACATGCATGGACAAAATTTGAGAGAAATACTTTACTCATCACATTTTCATGTTGAATTATTATCAGCGTTCCACAATTGTTATTATCGATTTTTCATGTAAACGAATTGCGTGTTTGGTGATACTGGAATTATTTTGTTGAAAATGATTTATAGTGTTTGTTTTTATGAAAAACAAAGTGCATTAAATTATTTTTAATATTTAGTTCCAATATTCAAATATAATATGATAATATCATAAATTAATTGGATATTTAAAATTAAATCCCCAACATATTTTTCTTTTATTTACCTAATTTTTTTAAATCTAATATGATTTTAAAAAAATATTCAGATTTCATGTAAATTTTTATTTAAAATTTTCTATCTCATATTAATATGATAATTCTAAATTTTCATTTCCGTTTATGCCCCTAAAGTTTTACGTACTGTAAATATTTGGTGAATGTTGATTTTAGATTGAGGGTAAGAAAGGAATAAAAAATCTATTTATACTTTTAAATAAGATAACATCATATCCATATCACTATTAAATTTTAAAATAAAATTATCTTCATTAAATATTAACAAATCTTTATCCACCAAAAAATCAAACTCTTAATTCTTGAACTATTATGGGACGTTTTTTTTAAATCTATTGTTTATTGTTTTAATATATCCCATAAAATCTCTTATGGATAAGACAATATTCAAAAATAAATCTTATATATATCTTATTCAACATTTTAAATTAAAAAAAATTAATAATAAATTTCTCAATTTTTTATTTATCATGTTAAAATTCCAAATAACAAAAAAAATGAAATAAAAAAATAATCGTGAAGGTAGAAGATTTATTTTCTATTTAAAAAAATTTAATCGTGAAAAACAATAGAGAAGATTTGGCTAAAAAAACTGAGAAGATAAAAAGATCATTGTTTTACAGAAAACGGCATAAGAACCTTTTCACGCTGATGCCAAAATCCCCATTTGGAGGTGGTTAGGGAAACAATTTTCCTTTAACCGCTATTTTCTATTCATTCAAACACACATTTTGTGTCACATTTTACCGAAAATTAAAATTTACTATAGTTTTTTTGTAATGCTTTTTATTATCTTTATTTTTTTTGTTCTTATCTTCAATCTTGTATTTGGATCAAATATACGATAACTTGAAATTTTTTTAAAAAATATTAAGCCTACCATTCCTATTAATGAGGCATTAATATTGTTTGGTGGAACACATTATTTCTTTCTTTTCTTTCTTTTTTTGGGAAGGGTAATCATAAATGTTATCCTAATTTTACAAAATAAAGATAAAAAATTGGAATAAAGTTTGTTACACCTTTTACCATGAATAAAATATAATTATTTTTTATCTCAAAATGTGGATAATTGTCCATACTTTATCCCCTTTTTTAAGAGAAAATGACAAAAAACATATTTATCCTACAAAACAACAATCTCTCTATACATAATGAAAATCAATCATTTTAGAGGTTTTGTTATTATATATCATATTTTGTATTTCTTATATATCTTACATGATATTGTTTATCATTTTTCATTATGTATAATCATAATATTTAATTTAAATCTGTATTGTGTCCCAATGCAGCAAATGATATTTTTATATTATAAATCTTTATTCACATTTTTTATTTTTTTTTGTTTTTTACATATTTTTATAATATCATTAGTGCATATCCATTTTTTTAAAAAAACATCAACATTTAATGGAGTTCATCATCAAAAATTCAAATTATATTGGTACATATTTCAAAAAATCCACATAGTCACAAAGAATTTACAATAAAAAAAAATTGATCTATATGAATATGTGTAAAATATATTAATAAAATTAAGAGGGTGAAATATTTTAACAAAGTTAAAAGATATGGAATGTATTAAGGATTTAATTGCATAAGGGTATATTAGTCTTTTGTGTTTTCAAAATTCTAAAATGTGACTTTTTTATGTATAATTTTAAAAAGTGACTGATTTGGGTATTTCTAATTTTGAGAGACTTTTTTAGTCATTTTTCCTTTTTTAATACCATATGGAATAACAAGTGATTTAATTCAATTTTTTCATTATCTCAACCTCTAATCCCCATTCTAAGAGTAGCTCCAATCGGACTGCATAATGAAGATTCAACGACCATTTGAAGCCGTCCGACTCCAACCGAACGCCAAAATGAAGACCCCACGACTTCAAATTCAAATTGAGCTCCATATTTGGAGAACCACTATTTATGTCTCCCTATGTCACATCAATGTTAGGTAATGTCTAAAATGATTTTATTAACTTATAATATTTTTTTATAAATGACATTTAACTCATACAAAACTTTAATTTTTAATTTTCTATATGTATTTAATAAAAATATAAAATTTTGAAAAAAAATTTACAAAAAAATTTCATGTAAAGTTCAAAAGCAATGTTTCAAAAATCAAGTCATTCATTGAACCGGAAAAATGAATGGGATAAAGAGTCACCGGTTCAATTGTCCGGTTAACGGGATTTGAACTGTAACATTATCATGACGTAATAACAGATCAATATCAATATTAAATTTTTTATATGTAAATATAGAGTTAATATAATTTGGTTATTTACATTAAAATTAGGACATAAATGTCAATAAACAATAAAGATGAAAGAATGAGAATTTTAACAAATCAAAATAGTGATTTGAAAACCTATACAAAAAAAATTGAAGATCCACATTAGAGTTGAAGAGTCTTCAAAACAACAAAATCTTCAAAATGAAGACCCCATTGGAGTACAGGGGTCTTCAAAAATATAAAATCTCCAGTCGGAGTCATCAAAATGAAGACCCCCGTTGGAGATGCTCTAAACTAGGTCATAGAGAGTGAGAGTACAAGACATAGTAACCAATTATTACTCCACCACAGTGAATAAATAAATATTAAAAAAAAAACAGAGGCGTTGAGTGCAAATATGCTCTTCCCGGGTGCTTTATACACAAATCTCTGCGTGCCCAAAATTAAAAACAATGTTTTCCCATTAAGTGTTTGAATTATAACAGTTGGTCTCCTATTCCTAAATATTTACTGGTGTTCACTAAAACATTTATACTTGGAGTGCATTTTGAGAAAGGTTAGGGATCGTCGTATTTTCAGAGTGAACCATCATTGAACTATTGCATCAAAGTGAGGAGGAATCTGCTTTTGGGAAAGCGCTTTTACGTGCTTTGATCCACCAAATTTGTCAGACTTTTCTAACTCTATATTTAGTTTTAATTTTGTTGTAGTTTTTTATAATTAGAAAACTTAGTGTTGTCTCCAACACATGTCACTACAGAAAATAGGGCCTCGTCTTTATGTACCTCCCAAAATGTGGTCTACATCCAAAAAGAGAGTATTTTAGTATCTTATTTTAAAATAAAAAAAATTTGAATAACGTCTTCATATTCCACTGGAATTTTTTTTGTAGCATGTCCTGTATGAAGTCGGGAGAAAATTACCAAATAATTACAAAAGAGCGCTCATACATTCAGTATGTTTTACAGTCTCATTTACAAAAGAGCGCTCATACATATTATCGTATCTCAGGATATACTTCATTTTATATAACGGTATATATTTCAATAGAAGAGTGTATAATTTAAAAAAAATGATGTGGATCATGAGACGACACTTGGGGCTTGACATATCAGTTTTCGTTACAAAAACATCTACACAAGGGTATCAAGGTAATCCATGGTTTTTGGTACACAAATTTATGAGTGTAGTTATACCCAGATCCATTTTTATTTCAAATTTCAGTTTTATATACGTCGATAGAATATTAACGGAATATATACTCATGTTAACTAGGTATATACTTCGAAAGAATTTTTTCGCATATTCTATAAATGCATCTATATAATTAATTAAACTATATATTTCATTTTTTATAAAAAAACATGTACCTCATTAGATGAGGTATACTATTTTTTAAAAATTCAAAGCAAATGTAGACTGAAATTGAGATTGAAAATAGAGTTATACGTAACATTATCCCATACTTTAATATGCTAACACAGTGGATCCAAGACCACATTCTAACACTGTAGATAATTGGGCCGTAATGGCCCATAAACAGGTTATGGGAACAAACCCATACAACCATCCTACACGAGCTTTTCCACGTGAGTGTTTTTAAACTCAAGTCCGTTTGAAAACGGGTTTGGATGATTTTTGAGTTTGTAAGAAACTATTTTTTCAGACATGTTTTCAAATAGAAAAATTAGGGTCAAAAGGTGCATGCAGATTTCTTTAAAAAATATTCAAAAACTGGGTTTTTCTGAAGTTGTGGAGAGGCAATTTTATGTAAAATCAGTTTTAACCCAAGCTTTTATCTAAAATCAGTTTTGCAATCGTTCAACCAATTGGAGCCTCAGTCTCCTTGTCAGTCTCGTTTGCAGTTTGGAGGCAGTCCCCAAAGGACTATACACTTGATTAGTAGAGTATATATTATCTCAGTGTAGTATATGCTCCATTAGTACAAAGAATGCTCGATGAATTTTTCTTTATTTTTTCAAAATAAAAAATGTACTAGTTTACTATATATATTTCACTTTCATAATGATATATAACTTCATTAGAAGAATATATATATATTTTAAAAAAAAAATTCAAAATGATTGGGGATTATAGACAGAATTACAAACGAAACTGGATATATCAATTTTCTTTGTACATTAAATCTTAAGGATCCGTTTGAATCTGATTCTATAGTGAAAACATTGCGGGTATTATTGCGCTTATCGCATTTTATTAGTTAATCATCATACGTTTCAAACTTTTCAGAAACACCGCTTCTTAGAAATGACATATATTTGTAAAAACGACGATTTGAAACTTAGTTCCAAACAAAAACCTAAACATCCTCTACAAAGACAGCAAGCTCCAGCGGGGCAAGTGCGCCAAATTTGACCGTCATAAAACGGCCATGTTATCCCGTTATGCATATTTCAGGCATGATCGATCAAATCTCAAACATATAGATATTTAATTCAACACTTTATTATTTGTGGTTTTAAAGCGAAGTGGAATCGAAGAAATATCAAATCTGGCTCGGCACACGTACCAACAAGAAAAAGGGATTCGGATCCATATAAAGAAAGGGACGGTTGTCTAGATTCACGCGGTTCTACCTTTTCACACACTATGGACAAAAAGAGAAAATTCACCGGGTTGGCCACGGTCGGTCGTGATCGTGATAGTGACCGAGGTGGGAACATGAGTGAACCACCACTGAAACTTGCATGTCGACAGCTCACTTTGATATAAAACCCAAGAATTTTATGTGGTAGCCATTAAATAATAGTTTGGCGAGAGTTAAAATTTTAAAGATAAGTTGTTTTGACTTTAATAGATAAAAATTTCAACAATTTTGTTTATATTCGCATTTATCAAAATTAGAATTAAAAAATGATGATAAATACTATCATTGTCTTTAGATAAAACAAAATATATTCACTTTCATTTTAAAATTAGGACAACTGTTGCGGTTTATCATGATTACTTTTATACCAAACGAGAATAAGTTATCCTCTCACTCACTTATTCTCATAATTACCATTTATCTCACTACTTATCATTTTGTCAAACCAGCCTTAATAAAGATTGTCATGTAGACAGTATAAAATATTATGTTTTTTATTTTCATAAACTCTTACAGATAAGAGTATATAAAACATTATGTTCATTTTTAATAGATTTATCGTATATGTGGCACCTTCTTATTGGTTGACACAGGGAATTCCTCTATCTTTGACATATGAAATCTGATCTCCTTTAAGATGAATATGTTGTAAAGTAACTATAATACATGAACATAAAAGTACATAAACAAAGCACACAAGCATATAGAGAATAGAAGTAGAGAGATGATTTATTCTTCACTTGTTGGTTATGGAATACATTACAAACCCCTCAATTTATAGGGTCCATGGAGGAATCCCAAAGGTAAGGAGTTACAAGCCTATAGAGGTGAGGGGGTAGATAATGAGGTGATTAATAGTGGAGGTTATGGAGTTGAATGAGATGGGTTATGGAGTTGAAGAGTGGGAGATGTTATGATTAGGAGGAGTGGTGGGTATCCACTTTATTCACAACACTCCCCCTTGGATGACCACCACGCTAAGATAAGTGCCTCATTAAAACCTTGCTTGGAAAACCCAATGGGAAAAAACCAAAGCGAAGGAAAAAGAGTACAATTTAACTTAATCGTATAATGGTGTATGCGTTTAATCACTGCCTCGTTAAAACCTTGCCAGAAAAAACCCATTGGGACAAAATCTAGGCGAAGGAAAAAGAGTACAGTTCGCAAAATGTCATCAAAAAAATTACTCCCCCTCATAAGTACAAGATTTCAAGAATTTTGGTCGCTAACTCGTCGTATCCCGATGTTATACACCGGCTTCTTAAATGTCGACGTCGACAAAGCTTTAATGAACAAATCTGCAAGATTGTCCTTTGACTGAATTTGTTGAACATCAATTTCATGTCTCTGCTGGAGCTCATGAGTGTAAAAGAATTTTAGACAACTATGCTTCGTTCTATCACCCTTGATATATCCCTCATTGATTTGAGCAATGCATACTGCACTGTCTTCATAAATAGTTGTTGGAACACTGTAATGAGAGATAGTCCGCATGCAGTACGAATATGATGAACCAAAGACCTTATCCACACACATTCCCGAATTGCTTGTTTGTGAGAGAGCCTTGTGAGGATCTGAAAGATATCCAGAATCTGCATAACCCTTAAGTTGTGCACCATTATTGGAATCTTTTGCATAGAATAGGCCCATGTCTGACGTTCCGCGTAGATAACGAAAAATGTGCTTCACATCATTCCAATGCCTTCGAGTTGGTGCAGAGCTAAATCTGGCCAATAAGTTAACTGAAAATGCAATGTCAGGTCTAGTACATTGGGCCAATTATAATAAAGCACCAATTGCGCTAAGATATGGTACTTCAGGACCAAGAAGATTTTTTGTATCTTCTTTTGGACGAAAAAAAAAGTCATTCTTTGGATCAAGTGACCATACCACCATAGGAGTACTTAATGGATGACATTTGTCCATATTAAAATGCTTCAGGATTTTTTTTCAACATATGTTGTTTGATGAAAAAGTATCCCATTTGAACTCCGCTTAATCTACAGGCCGAGACCATATCTTGTTTTCCAAGATCTTTAATTTCGAATCCATTCATAAGATATTCTGAAGTTTTGTTGAGCTCTTCCGGAGTCTCAATTGAAATTATATTATCAACATAAATTGTCAAAATAGCAAATCCCTTACTAGATATATTTATAAGGACACACGGGCAAATGAAATTGTTTTCATATCCTGCTTTCATCAAGTATTCACTAAGACGGTTGTACCTACTGCGTTAAGCTGTACAATGAACGTCTTAGCTTTATTGAGTACATACTCTTTGATTTTTGTTTTAGGCAATTTATATCCTTCGGGGATTCATATAAATTCCCATATAGATAAGTTGTTACTTCGTCCATTAGTCTCATATCAAGTTTTTCAGAAACTTCGAGACTTTCTAAGTAATGGAACGTTATTGTATCCATGACTAATGAGTATGTTTATTCGTATTCAAATCCCAGGTTTCTGCAGGAAACCTTGTGCCTTATATCCAGTAATTTTATTTTCTCATTTCGTTTTCTTACAAACACCCATTTGTAATCTTCAGGGTTAACATCTTTTGGGGTATGTATTATAGGTTCGAATATACCACTTTTCAAGAAAACTCAATTCTGCTTTAATAGCATCTTTCCACTTTGGTTGTCGACATTCATTTATGCTGTGTGGTTCATTTTAATCATCGCCCTTTGAAATTTCAATAGTATGTCATCGATGATCATTTATTTGCGATTCCACATTTCTCTTATATGCATATAAAATACAGAGATCTCAATATTATTAGGTACATTTTCCTCTTCAAGAGTTTGTCACTTCTGGAACTCGTTTCTCTTCAAAGATATTATACTCTTCTGGAGTTTTAGAGAAAGTGGATCTATTGTTCATAATCTCTTCTGAAGCATTATGTATAACTTCTTCTGCATCATTATTAGAGCATGATTTTTCATTTGATCTCCACTTATGGGGAGCTTATTCTTTTGAACCTATTGATCTATCACGCTTCTGGCATGCATTAGGAATTTGATTTTCACGTTGAGTGGTACGTGAGTCTAGATGAGACAGAGTGGATGAATTTTAAAATAGCATATCTTGAGATAGGTATATTCAGTAGACTTCTTCTGGATCTACATGAATACAATGTATCGTTGATACAAAATTTTGTATATACTGATAATATGATATATGCTCTTCTAGAGCATTCGATCAAGTTTGTAATACTAAAAATAATATTATCATTTGTATTAATTAATATTAAACTAAAAAAATAAGATAAATATGAAAGTGCATTTCATATAATAAAGAAAAATAAAGACGTAAATATAAAATTGACAAATATCTAATCATATATGAAGTACATGACCAATAAAGAGTTTAAGCATACTTCAGGTACGCAACCAATTTAAAGATTTGGACGTACTTCAAGTAAGTGACCAAAATTATGTTATGAAGTACCACATAGATGACAATAATTTTTTTCTGCATTTTAGGGGTTTATTATGCAAACGTTTCCCTTGCTTTCTTCAATAGCATTCCACTTCTGGTGGTTTCAAATAACTTGTCATCTCTACTATTGTTGTGGTTATATAAACCATGAAATAACCCTTGACCATGTCCATTGCTCAAAATAAAATAAAATAAAATGCATTTGCTTCAGGCAACGATGCTGAGTTAATAGATCGGGTTTCATGATTTTTTTATTTATATTATTATCAAAGCTCATTATTCAGCAATGAGAAGATATAAAATTTGATAATAATATTTTTGCTTTCGACATTGCTACTACTGGAGTATCTTTGAGACACAATGGTCGGTGGAATTTTCACAATGAGAATTTAATATTTAAATCCTCTATATTATGATGGTGAAAGCTAATCACAATTTTTACATGTTCCTACTGGGATACATGTAGCCACCTTTATTTTTTATATATGATCCTTCAGGGACCCATAAAAATTTCATAACTTTTGTATACTCCTATATGACTCAAGTAGCCATTAATTTTATATAATCCTTTAGGGATAATAAAATTGTATGTAGTCTTTCAAAGATAAAATAAAATAAAATTTTATATGGTCCTTCAGGGATTCATATAATCATAATTTAAATATAGTCCTTCAAGGATCTATGTAAATAATTTTTTTTTATTTTGGTCCTCTAAGGACCCAAAAAATATATCATATAACTTTTGTTTGGTCCTACAGGGACACGAGCAATCATGATTTGTGTATATATATCCTTCGGGGATAAAAATTATACCGTCCTTCAGGGACACATTCTAATCATATCTTTCACATGAACCTCCAAAGATCCATGTAATAATTTTTTGTATAGTCCTTCAGGGACAAAATAAAATAAAATTTGCATGGTCCTACTAGAACACATAATTCATAACTTTTATATGGTCCTTCAGGGATCCATGTAAACACAATTTTTGTATGCTCCTATAAAGTAATATAATGACTTTTACTTGGTCATTCAGGGACTAATATAATCATAATTTTACATGATCCTTAAGGATCCATGTACACAATTTTTTTTTTTGTAGTCCTTTAAAGATAAAATAAAATAAAATTTACATGATCCTATTGGGACACATTATTCATAGTTTCTACATGGTCCTTCAGGGATCCATGTAAATACAATTTTTGTATGGTCCTATAGGGACACATGACATTGTAACATTAAAATGAATCACAAATCAAATATTTATAAATATCAAATTAATTGATACAATGAATAAGGATTGATGTTAGCACAAATCTAAGCAATAAGTGAAACATCAAAATATAATTCCATTGTTTACCATAAAAAAAAAATTTAAGCTACAAATTTTAATCATCTTAGCCAAAACTTTTTTTTTCACATATATATGAATATGGAACAAATTGATACTAATATGATTGAAAGTAATATATGGCATAGCATGTCACGGTATTGTAACCACAATATAATAATTGAAACACTATATATGTTGAATAAATAAACTGATTAAGAAGATATTTATGCCACATACAAAAATGAAATCCATGTTGAAGTCCGGGGAAAACCTTTAATTTTCATTATTAAAAATACACAAATGAATCACGGTGTTTTCAAATGGGGCATGATGGTGAATATAATGAGTTCTACTCGTGCTAATAGAATCATTCATGAATTCAACAAGGATGACATGTCATGCTTATAACAACAGTGAATTCATTATGGATATAAGGCATGAGAGAAATTTTTTTTTATGGAGATCATTAACAACCCACCGAATACAAACCTTCCTAGTAGATCATATTCAATTCATGCATCCATTTTGAATTTATGCATGCACTAAAGACAAAATAAAACACATGCATATATGAAACGACAGCTATATAATAAAATGCATGAATTATTGGGTTTGATTACAAATCATGGATCCATGCGCATATTAATCACGAAGATGAGATTACATGGCCAAAACATTTTTTTTAATACTATGATATAGAATATGCATAAAGAAATGCATTCTTAAAACAAATCTATAAAAGAATGCAACGCATGGTATATTTAATTATGTAGCATATAGTAAGAAAACTCATTTTTCTTTATCAAAAAGAAAATCATAAAATTCTCTATCATGTTGTGTACAAAATATAAAATAAGATAAATCATGATGATTTGAATATCATACATTCACCAAAAATATAAATCTTTGGAAATCTTTTTTTTTTTTTAGAAAAAATATATAATTTTATGAACTCACCAATACAAATCTTTGGAGATCTCATGAACTCACCAAATTACAAACCTTTGGAGATCTCTTTAACATCTTGAATGCTTGAATCGAATAAGAGTTTATTCGTGCTAATAACGTGTTGTAAACTAACTATAATACATGAACATAAAAGTACATAAACAAAGCACACAAGCATATAGAGAAGAGAAGTAGAGAGATGATTTATTCTTCACTTGTTGGTTATGGAATACATTCCAAACCCCTCAATTTATAGGGTCCATGGAGGAATCCCAAAGGTGGGGAGTTACAAGCCTATAGAGGTGAGGGGGTAGATAATGGGGTGATTAATAGTGGGGGTTATGGAGTTGAATGAGAGGGGTTATGGAGTTGAAGAGTGGGTGAGGTTATGACTAGGAGGAGTGGTGGGTATCCACTTTATTCACAACAGAATAATATTTTAAATGAAATTTTAATTATTTAATTTAAGATATAAAATTTGAATGATTTGATATTTTTTTCTCATTTTATTTTTTTTATTCCATCACTAACATTATTTTTAGTCTTTCATCTTCTTTTTTTTTTTTTTGGTGGGTGCATCTTTTTTATTTTGTTTGAGTGGGATTTGGAGAATTTCAACCGTTTAAAATAATACAGTTTAATTAGAAATCAAATTTGATCCAATCCAATTCAAACCCGAATCTGACTCAACATGAACCAAACCCAAGTCACACCCGATGAGTTGAATTTTTCAGGTTTTGAAGGTCTTGTTTGATTGAGTTGAGCTTGAATTTACATTTCTGACAATTTATTATTGGATTCGATTTGAGCTCAAATATAATCCAACTCTTGTGAGTTACACCCTTAATTAATTTCACCCTCAATTTTTTTTATGAGAAAAATGGGAGGTGCAGCTTTGTTTTTTTAAAATAAATAAATAAATAAAGAAGCTCCCTGGAGGAGTTGGTCATTCACCTGATCATGTGCCAGTGCAACTGTGTAGATCTAGTACGTTTTTATCCTTGGATAAAGGTAGTGCAGGCTTTTTGCAAGGATCCTATATTCCTATCCTATCCACCCCATTGGAAGATGTGATTAGTCAAATATTTGTAAATATTTTATCTCTCTACTTGTATACGATGTTTGGTTGTGAGGAATTTAAATTCGTATCATGCTCTGAACGAATTAGTGGGGATGCTTTCACATGGAATGTATCATGACTACAAGTAACACACTGTTTCTTTGTTTTTTTTTTTTTTTGATTAAAGGTAAGCATGAGCCTTAGTTATATTAATTAAGGCAAAACATGCCCAAAACAAGTAAGAAGGGTAGATGAAGGGTCTACCAAGAAAGATACAAAATCTATCCCTCAATTACAATGACATCCCCTTGAAATGACACATTACTCGCCCCCGCACAGGCAATACCCCAGTCTTTGATAAAGTGACAAACCATTTCCCACACATTTTCGGGATATACTAACTCATTACGAAAAATACAATGATTTCGCGACAACCAAATAGCCCAAATGACAGCCAAAACATAAGATTGCGAGACCTTTGCCTTGACGCTTCTGTCGCCTCTCGCCTGCAATCTTTTACCTGCATCCCAGAGCTCTTGCAAGTTGGAAAAGTTTGTGGAGATGCCCGTCGCCAAACCAAGGCGGCCCCATATCAATCTAGCCAACGAGCAATCCACCATCAAGTGGGATACCGATTCCTCTCCGACGCCACACAAAACGCAAGTTCGATCATCCATGGGTGCCCATCGAGCCCTGTATGCCTTCGTTAATATGCGTTCTTGGTACATCAGCCATGCAAAGAAACAAACTTTGAGAGGTGCCGAAACTCTCCAAATCTCCTTTGCCTTGTCTGCAGTGGACGGGTAAGTCGGGCGCTCCCTCCTCCACCAGTCGTAGCACCTTCTAACAGAAAAAGACTCCCGTGGTTGTGGGTTCCAAACCACCTGATCCGCTTCACCTGCATGCAATGCTACGTCATTAAGAAGACCGAGGAGCTCCATGAACTGCGTGACCTCAACCTCGCCGAGACGGCCCCGCAAGCGCACATCCCAATGGCCATCTCCTGTTTTTCCATTCCAAAAACTATTCACCACTCCTTCTTTATCACATGCAAGGTGAAACAGACCTGGAAATCGAAACTTAAAAGCGCGGTCTCCAGTCCAAACATCTGACCAAAAGCAGACCTGCCCTCCATCACCTATCTGCCATCGCACCGCATCCAAAAACCCTTCGGAGAAACCCAGAATGTTCCTCCAAACACTGGACATGCGATTAGATGGGACGGGGAACCTTTTGTTTGGCCCACCACATCTATATCGAGCCTCTAGAAGACGACACCAATGCCTGTCTCAATCAGCTAGCCATCTCCATCTCCATTTGCAAAGGAGAGCTCTGTTCATGTCCGAAAGGTTCATCACACCAGCCCCTCCTTTGTTTTTCCTGCTACAGACCCGATCCCAATGCACTAGGTGAACTTTCCTCCCTGAATCGTCAGCCCCCTGCCATAGGAATCTCCGCCGAATACCGTCAAGAATTTGAAGCACCCCAGTTGGTGCTTTGAATATCGAAAGATAGAATATAGGAAGATTGGAAAGAACTGCTTGTATGAGAGTTAACCTTCCGCCCATGCTTAATAGCTTTCCTTTCCAACCATCCAACCTCTTCTCAAATCTTGAAATCAATGGACTCCAATCTGACTTCCTGATAGGCCCAACATGAAGAGGAAGCCCAAGAAGCCTAGATGGGAACTATTGGACTTGACACCCAAAGATACGGGCATAGGTCCTGAGCTCCCCATCATCAAGATGAATCCCCAACATTGCCGATTTTTGAAAATTTATCTTTAGACTAGAGAGGGCTTCAAAGCATATGCACACGAATTTAATCCCATGAATCGAGCGGGACTCCGCCGCAGACAAGATCACTGTATCATCCGCATACTGCACGTGTGAGGTGGACGGACCTATGTTGCAAATAGACAAACCTTTAACCCACCCTTCCTGTTCGGCCAACGACATCAACCTATTGAAAGCATTCGCCACCACCGTAAAAAGGAGAGGCGAGAGAGGATCACCTTGCCTCAATCCTTTATTCAAGTGAAAAAAGCCACAAGGCTTTCCATTGACAAGAATGGAAGCTTTAGCCGTGGAAATGCACTCCCTCACCATTCTAATCCAATTGGGTTCAAACCCATGACATTGGAGAAGATGCAAGAGGAAATCCCACCTCACATTGTCATAGGCTCTTGAGAAATCCAACTTGATTACCACCCCTTTCCGTCTATCTCTATGCACCGCGTGGATGCATTCTTGAGTGATCATAAAACTATCATGAAAAATCCAACCCGGAATGAATGCGGATTGATTTGGCTCAATCATGCCATCAATCGCCCCTTTTAGCCTGTTAGCCAATGCCTTTGCAATCATCTTGTAGCAACTATTTACCAGACTAATGGGCCTGAATTCTTCCACCCTGATCGCGCCCTCCTTCTTGGGTATCAAGGTCAGGAAAGTGGCGTTTAAGCAACCAATTCCCATAGAACCCGTATAAAACTCCTGAAATAATTCAAATAGGTCAAACTTTACCACAGCCCAAAACTCCTCATAGAATCTAAGCCCAAAGCCATCGGGTCTAGGGGACTTGTCTCCGTCAGCCCCAAATATTGCTTTCTGAATTTCTATCTCAGTGAAAGGAGCCTCAAGGACGGGCCAGAGGTGGTCAGGGACCTTTTTGAGGTCCTCATCAAACCATGAGGGGGCCGACTGTCTATCTTTCTGAAATGCCAATGAGAAATACCTCACCAAGGCTGATTCGATAGCCAACATATTCTCCACCACTTCACCCTCCACTTCCAGCCTACCAATGTGATTTATACGACGTCTCATATTAGCAATTCTATGGAAATATTTGGTATTGTTATCCCCTTCTTTGAGCCAACATTCCTTTGAGCGTTGTTTCCACTCCAACTCTTCTAAACGTAGCAGCCGATGCCATGCACCCTTGAGCTCTGACCGTTTCTCTCTGTTCGCCCCAGAAAGAGGCCCCTGCTCTTCAAGGACATCAAGAGAACGAAGCTCGAGTTCTACCTCTAACTTTCTTGAGCGCCTCTGTCTATTCAGTTCAACACTCCACCTCTTGAGTATAGACTTGAGCCTTTTCAGTTTAAAAGCCACCTTCCGGGCTCCCATGAGGTCTCCTGCAGGAAAAGACCATGACGCCGACACCACCTCCCGAAAGTTGGAGCACTGATACCACCAGTTTTCTAGCATGAAATGATGATGACGAGAGACTGGATCGCCACCAGAAAAAGAGAGCGGGGAATGATCTGAAACAGTCCTCAGGAGAGCAGACAGAGAACTCCACGGGTAGTCCTCCTCCCATCCAACATCCACCATGACTCTGTCCAGACGAGCAAGAGCCGGGCACTCTCGAAGGTTGCTCCAAGTAAACTGCTGATTAGACAGAGGAATATCAATAAGCCCCACCTCCGCAATCCATTCCGAAAATCGAAGCATCGCCCCAGAAATTCTGCTCTCGCTGTTCCGTTCCTCGACGAAACGGGTAACGTTGAAATCACCCATTAAACACCATAGGTGATCCCAGCGTGCCCTGATCTCGCCAAGGTCTCCCCAGAACTCCTCTCTCGCCGCATCCTCGTTCGGACCGTAAACACCAGACCAGATCCATCTTTTTTGTGTAAGAAGATCCTCTAAGACCACTGACACAGAGAAAGCGCCCTCCCTTTCCTCCACCAACTTCCAGTGACTACCATTCCAAGCTAAGAGGATGCCCCCCGAAGCACCCACTGAAGGTTTGAAAACGAACTCCGATAAACGTCCATCACTGATTGCCCGAAGATCCCCTCCCATGAACGGCTCCATCTTTGTCTCCTGGATGCACACCAAGTTTGCCCCTGATTCTCCAACCAAAGCTTTAATTGCCGCCTTCTTTCGAGGGTCATTAAGACCCCTAATATTCCAGCATAAGAATTTTAACATTAACAACCAAGATAAACCCAACTAAACTCCACAAATGCGTCCAGAACTACACTGAGCACTTAGGATTCCCATAAGAGCACCCAGCCTCCTTTGCAACAACCGGGAACGCTGAAGCCGTACGAGCCCGAAAGGACTCTTCAGTATTCTCCAAATCAAAATGGACCCCCATCTTCTGTGCCTTCGAACAGCCTGGAGAGTCCCTAAACTCCAACGTTTCCCGAACTTGGCTGTCGTCCAAATCAAATAGACCCTCCGTCAACCCGGCCTCCATTTCCAAGAGATCTTCCAACTCTTCATCTGACAGCATCTCGCCAGTGTAGGTGATGAACACCCAGAAGAAGGACCTGGGAGTCTACCCACCACAACAGATTTAATTTTAAAAGCAGGCGGGAAAAGATTAGAAGTATTTACCGGACCCACCCCTGAATTCACAGATACTGGAGATGCCAATTCGACCCGTTTAAAGTCCTGGCCCATATTTGGAGAAGATAATGGGCCTCCTGCCAAAGACACCGGATCTGTAGGCCCACCCACCCCACTAGCCAAAATAGTCACACCTGGTCCATTTGGTATTGCATGGCAACTAGACTCCACGTGGCCCCTGGAAAAACCCTGCCACCTTTGAACAGTCCTTCTTCCTCCATATCGTCGAAAGGTGTTTGACTTCCTCAGATGTAGTTCCCTATGAACCACCAATTTGTGTCTTGAAGGAAAGGTGACTATCGATCCCCTCAAATGTTCGACCTGCACCACCGACTTTGCCAAAGGAACCGATTGCGTGCTCCATCCAACGGTGCTTTTGAGCCCATCTGCTTTTGTGCTGTACCATCTGTCAAAGATCTCAACACCTCGAGATTTGCAACTCCATCCAACGGTAGGCCGAGCGCCGATGGAACACCGTCGTGAGCCACCGCCTTACCCTTTTCTTCCACGGTGAGCTTCCCACCTGCTCTCATAGGAGCCACCTCCACCATGCCTGAGTTCATCGGTCCCAACCTATTGAACACCGGAACCCGAATGCCACTGCAGACCACCTCTGCAAAGGATAAATTCTCCCGTTGCCCCACCAGCGCCACCTTGATGAGAGCCTCCCAGCCTCCGAAGTTGGCCCTCACCGCCTGAGGAATAGACCTCCCACCGATCACCCACACCGAAGCCCGAACCGGTGGGAACTCCTCCTCACTATCCAAGACCTCCGAGAAGCTCATCAGAAAAGCAAAAGGGGAGATGATGTTCCTTAGGGTCCCCTCGGTCCTCCAAACCAAAGGGATACCCTTAAGAAGGATGTCCACCTCCCCACCCGACTCCTTTAGGACGCCAGTGGAGAAGTCACACTTGCAAAACCGGATGCAACCCCCAACCACCGGTAACCTCTCATCGTTAAGGATGAACTCACGAGCCCTCGACGACGGGATGCGAATGATAACTTTCCTTTTGCAGATGCCCCACGAGCTCTTGAAATCAATACCCTTCCACCACGACCTTAAAAGCACCATGATCTCCTCGGAGGAGAGGTCATCCTCTCCCTCCCAGATTGTGATGATACTCGAGCACAGGCATTTAACCCTTTCTGCAACTTCCTCCGACCACTCCACCTCAACTAAAGGGAGAGGAGCTTCCACTGCAGGACTAGTGATCTATGCAGGTGCGCCCGATGAACCATGACTCCCCGGAACAGAACCATGAGAACCACCGCATTGAGGGCTACGATGGCCCCAGCCCCCACATTTCCAACATCGGGGAGGATCACGACAGACAGCGGCCATATGACCACGCCCCAAACATTGTAAGCATAAGGACTTGCCCAACCATTTGGCAATCCCTGGACGGGCAGAAATGCCCCGTCGAGGTCCCGCGTTGAGCTGCCTCCCTGTCCAACGTCCGACCCCCGAGACTGCCCCCTTGTAGTTCAATCGACCCCTTCCTCGCTTGTGACGATGAACCACAGTCCACGCCCCACCCTCTGCATCGTTCGCACCTCCAGACTCCCGAACGCCCGCCACCACCGGATGCGCCGCTTGGATACCGTCCGTGTCGCTTGGATACATTCTTTTCTCCAAAAGGCTAACACCAACTGTTTCTCTGTTTAGTATTCCTATTCCTATCTAATTATTTTACACCTGTGGTATTCCTATTCCTATATAATTATTCTAGAGTGGGGGATGGGCATTGTTGGCGTGTAGAGCATCCAGATCAGTGAAGCGGCTTGGAGGATTATTGAGTAGGGTGTTGGTCGAGTTTCAATTGGGGTGGCACTTGGTCACACTATTTTGGATGCTTTGTGCTTTCTTTGCTCATCTTCATTTTCTTTTTTTTCTTTCTTCTCTCATCTGTAAAACATTGTATTATTTTCATTATTGGAATAAAAATGTCTATAGTTATTTCGAAGAAAAATATTTTACACCTGAATATCTATTGTGAGACATGGTGATATATCACTCATATGATTTTCAGTATTAACAATTGAACCAACAAAAAAACCAACTCTTAATATATCTTGTTTTTTACCAAGACAAAATAATATATATATACTAAATAGACAAGGATAATGATATGCTCATCCTCTTTTACAGTCTCATTTGTACTCCACAAACTTTTTAATTTTTTTAAAATATATATTTAACTAGAAAAATATATTTTTCTGTAAAAAAACATGATACGAAAACTGAATGCATAATATTTTTACATGTTTTGCACTGAAACATATTAAAATATTATAATATATAATATATGGTGTTAGACAATTACATATAATGCATGAATGATGGAACGAAGGCAAATGAGATTGTACAATGGATTTGCAAAATATCGTGAGTGTATGAGTGGCCATCTAACAAATAGACCAAATAAATTGGTTTTAGAAAAACGAATGGGGTTGTTTGTTTGTTGGGCGGCCCTAACTCGTTTTTATATGGCTTGAGCGTTAATATACTCAATCCATTTTACAATTTTTGTCTGCAGCTCAAAAACGATAGTGTATATATATTATACTGCGTTATTACAATGTATACTGTATAATCACAATATACAAAAATTAATTTTTTTTTATAAAAAATATATTAATATATACTTTGTTTTTATATAATTAAGAATGTATATTTCAATTGATGAACATATATATAAAAAAAATGGTGAGGGCCGCATACAAAGATGCAAAGCTGAACATCGTAGGGGGCTTCACCACCTTGGCCCAGGCGCGACAAACACGTGGCCAGTTAATCACCATCCAACTCATATACTTTCATATAGTTCGTGGGGGGTCAGAAATGAGAAAATAGTAGTTTTGGGGGGGTTTTTTTTGAAAAATTATCCTACCATATAAAGGGCGGTAGCTCGATGAATGAAGATGCAAGAGTTAATTCTTTGAAACGATGGAAGTAGAGAAAGCTTCGTTGGAACAGAAAACAGAGAAAATGAAGAGGAAGCACAGAGGATGGGGGGCCATGCCTTATGTCATAGGTACGTACAACTCACACAGTGGTAATTTTGATATGGTTCATAATCAGATTGGAACTGATAGTGAGGTGGTAACTCAATTAATTCTAATTTTTATACTCTTGGATCTTGTTTAATTTGGAACCACTGAGTAATTTTAAGTTTAATACTCCTTGAGTGACTGCTCGAGAGTATGCAGATTATACATATATATAAAAATATATATTATGCACCACTGTATATTTGAAATTTACATTAACTAATTAATGTAAATTGTAACATGGTTCTAGATCCTCACTACAACCTTATCAGTAAGCTTTTCATGAGTGGTTCATATTTTTTATTATTTATTTTCTGGTTTATCCTTTTTTGCCATTTGAAAATATATAAATAAAAACCAAAAACAAAACCTTATAGACTGGAGGTGCAAGGGAATGGTTTGCCAGGAAAAACATATCCAAATACGGAAAAATGGTTGTTATACAACTCAAAACTGAGACAAGGTAAAGACAAATTCATAATATGAAGTATGATTTTATATATATATATGAGAATTGAATGAAAGATCAGGAACATGGTCTATCAAGAATATATGGTAAAACTTGATATAGGTCGAGGATTTATGTTAAGATTAGCCCCAGTGGGAATCCTTTCTCAAGCATGGCCAAGGTGGTGGTCGCATGTTTTAAGAAGAGGGGAGAAAAGCCGCCTGTGGACCCCAAGATTGAGCTTTTTAACCCGCCCCTGACTGCCAATTCTATCAACTCCAAGCTTCCTTATACTGATCAATTCAGGTACTGCATTTCCCATTGTCAATGGACTCAAAACTCTTGTGCTATTCATTTCTTATTGAGCTCTGGCTTTTTATAATCCCAAATGCAATCTCATATATTTCGTAATGAGATATATACCTCGTTGAATTTTTTTATATTTTTTTTATAAATGATATTGTTCAATTCATTGGAGTATATATACTTCATATTTTGTAAAAGTGATCGCTAGATGAGATACATGATTTAAAAAAAAATTAAAACGTGAACTGATTTTGTTTGATACTAGAAGTGAGACCTGAATCTAACATTTTTCTTTCTTATTATTCTGTTTTTTTTTATAAAAAAAAAAGGAAGCAATGTTTTTTTATATCATGAGAGCTTAGACGGGATGGGATCCATCCATCGAGTTTCATCATAAATTGTTCACATGTGACAAGAAAGAAAAATGATACGTCCAATCATTTGTGCAACTCTATTTGCAGTTCACACCATTATTTTAATTATATATTGTACTATCTCATTAAAGTATACTGAGATACAATAAATTATTTATTTTCTTTTTAAAAAAATGATATTTTTTTATCCATACACTAGGATAAAATCTCATACATAATCTCTATATACACCACATTATTATAGTGTATGAAACTGTAAAATAGGTTGTAAAATAGATTGATGTATCCAAGCTCGACCAAAAAAAATAACACAACCCTCCTATGTATGTTGTCACATATATATTAGTCTCTAAACAGAAAAGATCTGATGATGGGATCCACTAACATATTTTTGAAACAAAAAATTCTGAAATCCCTGTCAACACTGACATTTCCAATTTTCAATGTATTAATTTTAACTATATATGCATGATTGTTTTAAAAAGTTCCATAACCAACACCAAGTTACTATTGTGGGTCATGTTATTGTTGCCTCCAGGTTCCTCGACAAGGCAGCAGTTGTAACCATAGAAGACCAGATCAACCCGGACGGCTCCCCCGCCGACCCCTGGAGACTCTGCAGCCTACAACAAGTCGAAGAGATGTAGTGCCTCTTACGCGTAATTCCGGTCTGGTCCACGAGCATCCTCTTCTTCATGGCACTCTCCCAACAATCAACCTATTCAGTAATCCAAGCCATCCAATCCGACAGAAAACTCGGCAAGACCGGGTTCCAAATCCCCGCAGGATCATTCGTCGTGTTCTCCATGCTCACCCTCACCGTGTGGATGTAAACGATTTTGGTGGACAATGACAAATAATTGAGTTTGAGGCGCGAAGAAGAATCGCTTTCCTTAAAGTGATAATTGCCCCCACTCGTTGAGAGTTTGCTAATGGGTTCATAAGCAATTCACTTCCAGGATACAACAAACTCAGAGTTCTGCAGATAGCAACTCTGAAGAACTCTCTCACAACACTCTCGAACTAAAACTCATCTTCTAATCTGTTCAATGAACAGACTTAATAGGGTTTGAAGGGTTGCCTTTGCAACCTTTCAAAATTCTGTTACAGAAAAAGGGGTGCATTTGCATCTCTTTATATTATGTCAGTTATCACCTGTAGATAACTGTTGTGAACAGTTAAAGGGATGCAGTCATTAAGCTGGATTTCAAAATTATGAAATCCAGCAAAAATAAAATCATATCAATTTTTGTGCGCCTAATAATGCGTCAAAATGCGCCTACACGCGTACGCGCGTACACATGTTGCATGTGTAGCATGTGTGGTCCCCCTTTGTCTTTTTCAAGACACCCTTCTAGAAGTGGGTTCACTTATGAATTGAAAAATTCTCTTTCAATTTTCCGATGTGGGACTATTCACCAAGTACCCACTTCACATATTACAATCTTCTTCAACAGTGGATCCCAATCTACGATCAATATCATCGTCCCCTGGCTACGCAAGGTCACTGGCAAAGAAGGCGGCATAACATTACTCCAAAGGATAGGCATTGGGATCGGTCTAATGATCGTTATGTCAATCGTCTCTGCCCTCGTTGAGGAGCGGCGGAGAGCGACATCCAGAGGGGGAGGCTCTATGTCAAGCTTATGGTTGATTGCTCAGTGTGTCCTAGCCGGGCTTGCTGAGGCTTTTAGCATCATTGGGCAGAATGAGTTCTATTACAAGCAGTTCCCGGAGAACATGAGGAGCGTCGCCGGCTCGTTGTTGTTTTGTGGCATGGCGGCCTCTGATTACCTGAGTAGTTTGCTTATAAATGTGGTGCATAGGACTACGGGGGGAGCGGGGAGGGGCGACTGGTTGGCGGAGGATCTCGACATGGGGAGATTGGATTACTACTACTATTTGGGTGCTTGTTTGGGTGTCATCGATTTCTTGTGTTGTGCGAGGTGGTACAGATACAAAGGTTTTGCTACTGACCATGAAATTGCAGAGATTGTCATGCGATAGACACAAAGGGGTTGATTTGTGATCAGCATGTCCCCCACCTAGCACTCTTGAGGGGCAGATCTAAGATATGATCATGGATTTTAGAGTTGTCTATGTAGTGCTACATTACAATATGTAGTATAGGAGAATGGGAAATGTGACAAACCACATATGTTTTTCATCTGTAAGCCTCTTGCAAAGGGGAAAAGTTTTCTATGTGATTAATTATGATTTGTTTCATCAGCTTTTATAATTAAAGGGATGTAATTATGGTGGCGCGATGAATCGTTGTCATGATTAATTATGGTAGCACGATTAATCATTGGAAAGCATTTATAATTTCCGAAATGTATTTAATTTACACTATAATGATGGGTAAAAATTATGTAGAGAATGATTCAACTTCCATTAAACTATCACAATCGTGTATCACATCCGAAAGTACCATACTGACTTGCTAGCTAGTTTTTCCTTCCCTAATTTCTGCAAGTTACTATCTCATAATTGAACAAGCCAAAGAGATACAATCAACCCCTGGAAAATTTGCCAACCACTCGCCTGTAGAAGGACATCTTTACCCAATTAGGAGAGGTCCAGGATTCATCCTTTGTTTTTTCCTTTCCATTCACTAATTTTTTTTTATCTAATCTGCAGGAATCAATCGAAAAGGCAAATCCCTTATGATACACCAAATCCGGCTCGGTTATTGATAGAGTGAATAGATCTGCCATTTCTTGAAATCTCTCTTCTGATTCAAAATCGTGGTGTAATGTGTACCCCCCCTTGTTCCGATCGTGGAATAGATGAAATAAATCAAAAAATGGATTTTTGTTCAAGAATGAAATCTTATTGGAAATGTCCATATCTGGTTCATCCTTCGGAACCATATCACATCGTCCCGGATCTGATGAAATAGGATGAATTGAGACGGTATTTTGTAAATAAGTAATTATCTTAAATATATCAACCATTTCTTTATTTTCTGATCGCCGGGAAGAGACAAAAGAATACCAAGGTTAGCACGGTTGATGATATCAGCCCAAGTGTTAATAACACGACCTTGACTGTCAACTACGGATTGGTTGAAATTGAAACCGTTTAGGTTGAAAGCCATAGTACTAATACCTAAAGCAGTGAACCAGATACCTACTACAGGCCAAGCAGCCAAGAAGAAATGTAGGGAACGGGAATTGTTGAAACTAGCATATTGGAAGATTAATCGGCCAAAATAACCGTGAGCAGTGACGATATTATAAGTTTCTTCCTCTTGACCGAATCTGTAACCTTCATTAGCAGATTCATTTTCAGTAGTTTCCCTGATTAAACTAGAGGTTACCAAGGAACCATGCATAGCACTAAATAGGGAGCCGCCGAATACACCAGCTACGCCTAACATGTGGAATGGATGCATAAGGATGTTGTGTTCAGCCTGGAATACAATCATAAAGTTGAAAGTACCAGATATTCCTAGAGGCATACCATCAGAGAAGCTTCCTTGACCAATAGGGTAGATCAAGAAAACAGCAGTAGCAGCTGCACACATACAAGATTCGTCACTCCAAAAAAGATAATGGTAACCCCACCATTAACTACTTCATTTATGAATTTCATAGTAATAGAAATACATGTCCTATCGAGACAGAATTTGTAACTTGCTATCCTCTTGCCTAGCAGGCAAAGATTGACCTCCGTGGAAAGACTGATTCATTCGGATCGACATGAGGGTACGGCTACATTGCATTGTCAGAATCCATGTTGTATATTTGAAACAGGTTGACCCCCTTGCTTCTCTCATGATACAACCCTCTTCCCACTGAGTCCACCTTTCGCCTTGATCCACAGAGACAAAATGTAGGACTAGTGACAACAGTTCATCACGGAAGAAAGTACTCACCGAGCCGGGATCACTAACTAATACTAATATAATAGAAAAGAACTGTCTTTTCTGTATACTTTCCCCGGTTCTGTTGTTACCACGGGCCTTACGCAATCGAGGGGATCATATAGATATCCCTTCAACACAACATAGGTCATCGAAAGGATCTCGGACGACCCACCAAACAAAGCATGAAAGCCAGGATCTTTCATAAAATGGACATCCCCTTGTGAGTCTTTCAACAAAAAAAAGAAAAAAAAAAGATAGAAAAAAAATGTTACACTCATCCCATTTTACAGTACAAAATACAATCTATTTATGTTTTATTTAAAAAAAATAAAATTATACTCCATCTAATAAGGCATATACTATATAAAAAATGTAAAAAACTTTAACAAAAGTAAAAGTACTAAAAAAAAAATTTTAAAAAATCAGCCGCAAAGCCTAATCAAAGACTTGAAGACCACGTGGAGTGGAAAACCATCGCAGCTGTCTCTATGCAGAGTGCAAACACCAAAAAATAGGGAAAGTCATCACGCAGGGGAGAAGAAGAGCCACCCTGCCTTATCTTCCCATAAAGAGCAACTTCCAATATTGTGTACACCACCATTCACTGAATACAAAATTATATAATGCCGACCCACCTCGGCACCTCGCACTGCGTGATACATATAATGTGAACAATCGCTGACGACAATGCTGACCGTGACCCCATTGGACTTGTGCATGCCAACCTCAATTATTTTGGTCTTTCTTTTATTTTCCTTCATGGTCCCTTGTTGCCTGTTGGACTAGTATTGGACTGTACAGGGTGTCTTTTTATATATAAAGGGGTTGAGTCGAAGAAGAAGCTTGAATGTTCACGGGAAAGGATGGACAAGAAAGCTATTGGTGCAGAGAAAATGAAGAGGAAGCACAGAGGGTGGAGAGCAATGCCTTATGTGATAGGTAATATATATGAAGTGGGGAGAATCAATTTGTTTCATGCATTTGTGGATCTATAATTCTTTTTTCTTTTTTTCTTTTCTTTCTATGTTTTGGGGGGGGGGGGGGGGGGGGGGGGGGGTAATACATGGATCTGTATAATTTCAATTCTATGAATTGTAGTTTGCCAAAACATCATCAACCATAATATTCAAACACATAATTGAATTTTTGTATATAAACAACCATTGAGTAATTTCCATGATTCTACATATCCCATACCCAGATGGAGAGTAGGTAATTAAATTATAGAATTTTTTATTTTTAAGTCAGTGTAAACTATGTTATTTAGTGATCAATCAATCACTTATTCATATTTCTTTTTAAGTCTCCAACTTTAAAAGTCTATTTCGTTTTTAGTACCTGCTCCAAATGTCCGTTTATACATCATTAATTTTTGAAATTGGATTTTTTAATTTTAGATCTATATAAACTATATCATCGATCTCTCCCATTTTTATATTTCATTTTAAGTCATTAACTTCAAATATATTTTCTTATTCATCTCTGAACAATTTCTGTATGATTATGTAAGTATTTTGATATATGAAACTTTTATACAAAATATTTGGTGAAAAAACTAAAATAAAACTGTATTTGCATTGTTAGATGTTCAATAACAATTTCAGTATTATTCAGCATTGCATATGCGCACCCAATCCAATATTACATTCTTTTATAGACTTAACTATGTAGGTAGGATTGATTTAGATGCTATTTAAAATTTTATTACATGAACCGAACAAAAAATAACATAATTTACGGGGATTGATCACGAAATAGTATAGTTTACATATATTTAAGAATAAAAATTTTAAATGTATGAAATTGGAAATTTAAAAAGAAATATAATAAAGGAGAGAACAACCATTAAATAACATACTTTACATGTACTTAAAATAAAATTCCCTTAAATTGTATATTATGCATAATATAAGATTTGCATATAGTAGGACGAGCTAATCTAAATTCAAGAAAACTTTTGGATTTTTTCACAAAATTCTTTATTAATTGTTGTCAATTTTTTTCCCCTTATTTTCGTGTGGATAAACGGTGGTATGTAGCTAGGAACAAAGTTGTCAGTTGTCACCCGCCCGCCCTTCCCATGAATAAACAATGAAAATTCTACTGGTTAACCTAAGCCCCTGTTTGGTTGGGGAATAAGAAGAGTATATATGTGAATAAGTAAGAATAAAACAAAAAAAATGTGTTTGGATGAGTGGTATAACATGGTATAGGTATACCAGAATAAACTAGTATAAAGTGGTATATGGATTCTAACCCACCCCTGGAATTAAAGTTATTCAAGATTATTCGACCCAAAGAATAAGTGGGTCCACTATCAAATCAACTGTCATCACCTCTTATAAATCACCTGTCAAATCAACTATCATTATTTTTTTATCTTTTATAAATTCTTATCCATACTTTATTCACATTTTACCCAAACAATAAAAAATTTATTCTTACGTTTTTCAATGAGAATAATTCAAAACACAACCAAACACAAAATCACTTTATCCTTATTTATACTAGAATAATTATAATTATCAAAATAATTTAATTCTTAAAATTCCAGAGCATTAACTTTTGTGGAAATTTTACCCCTCTTGTACTTTAAAGATATATTCAATTGTGAGCTTTTATTTTATAATTTTTTGTTATCCGGAGCGGCGTGTGTAAGTTGATTATGTATTTTCAGAAGCATGCATTTCATAAAAATAAGTATATAATAAACATTGTATATGCCAATGATTAAATTTTTTTCGGTGTGTTTGAAATTTCTTTTGGATCATGTGTGTCTGAATTCTAATTTTAATGTCAGTTTAACAACTTTAACCTAGAAAGATAATTAATCTCCATTCATAGAAATTCAAATGTGATAGATTCCATAAAACAAAACAAAAATCTATAATTTAAAAAAAAATTCAAAAACAAAATATTTCAAATGCCATCTTGAGTGTTAACCAAATAAATACGAGAATGAATGTCACACTCAACTCTTAATTCCGTCTTACAATAGATTCCCACTATCATTTCACTATCTAACAAATAATGAATAGAATGCTACGTCGAATATAAATGAGATTGAACGGTCTTGAATTGATTTAATTGTCTCTATGACACATAACAGGGAATGAAACCTTTGAGAAACTGGGGACCATTGGAACTTCGGCTAACCTGTTAGTGTACCTGACCTCCGTGTTCAACATGAGCCGAGTCTCTGCAGCCAGTCTCCTTTACATCTGGCGTGGCAGCACCGACATAGCACCTTTATTGGGTGCCTTTATCTCCGACTCCTTTTTAGGCCGCTACAAGACAGTCGGAATCGGTTGCATTGCTTCACTTGTGGTAATCAAATTGTTGTCAGTTTCTATATTATTTTTATTTTTACTGGTAAAATAATAGATGTGAAATGAGATAAATATGAGTAAATAAATTTAAAAAAAATACATATTTGTTTGAAAGAAATAAATATGTATACTTATGCTAGAATATATAAAAGATGTTTACATATCAATTTACATATTATCATATCTTATAAATCAAAAAAGATAATTGAAGTGTTAAAAATCATTTCAATGTTCCTCATAACTAAATAAGTTTGTGTGAACGGATCAAATACGAATCTTATAACTTAATTCGTATTCTATCATAAATTATTCTATACAAATTTTTTAAAAAAATTAAAATTGAGCATTTAAAGTTTTTCCTATACAAATAAAATACAATAGTTATTCATGAAGGATATATAATTGAATTTAAACAATATATAATATAAACACAATCTACAATATATATATATATATGAAACTTATTACGTGCGGTGAACGGCGGGTGCGGCCGCAACATGGGCCGTTCAATCGCGGGTCCATCACATCCGACGGTCGATGTGAATCGCATCCGACCGTCCGATGCGATGGACCCGTTATCGACGGCCCGTGATCGCTGACGCATCCGCCGTTCGCCGCACGTAATAATCCATATATATATATATATATATATATATATATATATATATATATATATATATATATATATATATATATATATATATATATATATGAAACCGATTAGATGCGGCGAACGGCGGGTGCGGCAGCGATCACGGGTCCATCGCATCGGACGGTCGAGTGCGATTCACGTCGACCGTTGGATGCGATGGACCCGCAATCGGACGGCTCACGTCGCGGTCGCACCTAATCGCGAGCGCGTGTATATATATATATATATATATATATATATATATATATATATATATATATATATATATATATATATATATACGCCGATGATAATATGCGGGTCGTGCGGATCCGACGTGCGTCGTCCGATCGCGGGTCCATCGCATCCAACGGTCGATGTGAATCGCCCCCGACCATCTGATGCGATGGACCCGTGATCGACGCCGCACGACCGTACGATATCATTTCCTTATATATATATATATATATATATATATATATATATAGGGACGTGATTGCGTGTGGCGAACGGCAGGTGCGGCAGCGATCACGAGCCGTCGATCACGGGTCCATCGCATCGGACGGTCGAGTGCGATTCACGTCGACCGTTGGATGCGATGGACCGGCGATCGAACGGCCCACGTCGCAGCCGCACCTGCCGTTCGCCGCACGCAATCATTTTCATATATATATATATATATATATATATATATATATAATCGAGCGATTAGGTGCGACGGAACGATCGTGCGGCAGCAACGTGGGCCGTTCGATCGCGAGTCCATCGCATCCAACGGTCGACGTGAATCACACCCGACCGTTCGATGCGATGGACCCGTGATCGATGGCCCACGTCGTTGCCGCACCCGCCGTTCCGTCGCACACAATCACCCCTCTATATATATATATATTTCACAGTACATATTGAAATATATATCTACACTTCCAAATAGTCAAATACTGGGCATATAATCTGATTTTCCATATATATTTTTGTTGCATATATATAGGCTTAATCATAACATAGAACACTTGGGTTTGTATAAACATGCACCAAATTACCCTCCTACCTCTAACTTTCACAGAAAAAAAAAATGTGTTTTTCATGAATCAAATTAATGTTTCTTGACACATGATTTGCAATTGGTTTTCCAGGGTATGTTCACAATCATGCTAACATCAGGTATTCCAAAGCTGCACCCCCCACACTGCGCGAATGGGGGGACCTGCATTGGCCCAAACGGGTGGCAACTAGGCTTCCTGTTATGCGGACTGGGGTTCATGGTTGTCGGGGCCGGAGGGATCCGTCCATGCAACCTCGCATTCGGTGCGGACCAATTCGACCCGGACACTGACTCGGGGAGGAGGGGCATCAACAGCTTCTTCAACTGGTACTACTTCACCTTCACGTTTGCGATGATGATATCGTCCACGCTCATAATCTACGTCCAGAGCGACGTCAACTGGACTCTGGGTCTAGCCATCCCGACAGTTTTTATGTTCTTTTCGTGCGCGTTCTTCTTCGTCGGATCGAGGATTTATGTGAAGGTTAGGCCTGAGGGAAGCCCTTTTACAAGCATGGCAAGAGTGGTTGTTGCCGCGGTTAGGAAACGGGGAGTGAAAGTGCCTGAGGATCCCACAAATGAGCTTTTTAACCCACCTCTGCCTGCTGGTTCTATCAACTCTAGGCTCCTCTACACTTACCAATTCAGGTACATTGTTTGGGATATACATTATATAATTCTTCCTTTTATTTGCCTTTTGATTTTGCTCGAAATTCAGACGATTTGCATAGATAGAACAAGTTTTTTTAAGTGTGTGCGCGGTGTGTCAAACGAGAAGAGTACATATGCTTTTATTTTTTTTAATTATTTACCTCTTAAATGAGGCATATAGTTTTATTAAATATGAATTGTATACCGTATTAAATTGAATGATTTTATTTATATATAAGAAACGTTTAAAATAACTAGATATATACAAAACATATTTAGAGCAATTTACAAAATAATCCCCCCAAAAATGAAAATTAACAATTTTAGCCCCACTCCCTGACAAAAAATTAGCCCCCAACCCAGTCAGCACTACCATGACGCAACTGATCTTTTTTTTCAACTAGAAAGCGTGATATATATCATATCATGTTTTCATATGTGATTTATACATCATCCCTCATTTATCCCCCGATTTTTTTTAATCTAATATCCATTTATATTTTTAGATTGGATTTCAAATTATATTAAAATCAGATAAAATTAAAATAGAATTTATTTATTTAATTATATCTAGATAAGATTATTTTAAATTTTATCTAAATCTCAACACATAAAATATTGAAATTTTAAATTTTAAATTATTTAAGATTTTCAAATTTAGATAAAATCTTCATAGATAAAATTGAGATAAACTTTAAATTATAATTAGTTTAATAGATAAGATAATAAGATTGAGATAAAAAAATTTGAAGTATATTTTAATTGGAATTAATGTTCATTTAAAGTTTAAATAAAATAAAATAAAATTTTAAATTTTACCAATATTATATATTCAATTAAATATAATTCAAAATTTAAATTTTATCTCGTTCTTATCTATTAAGATTTATTTAAATTTTAAAATCTCATATAATGAAAATGTTAAAATTTCAATCTTATCTATTCATATTGAGATAAAATTCAAAATAATCTTATCCAGTAATTTTGAGATAGAATTAAATATTTTTCAATCTTATTTTATTTTAATTTGATAAATACATAAGAAAAAATATAAGAGAGAAAGAAGATGTGATTTATAAAGACCCCTCTAAAATGAATATTAACAAAAATGGTTCTGTTCCTTGAATAGTAGGAAACAAATAGCCCACGTCAGCGCTGACTGAATTTTTTTAATAAGGAGATGTGGGCTATATGTTTCCTAATATTTAGTCAACGTGGGCTATTTGTTTTCTAATATTCGAGGAATACAACTATTTTTGTTAATATTCATTATAGAGGGGTCTTTTTTTGGCAAATTGCCCCCAAATATTTATTATTGTTAAAAAAAAAGAAAGAAGGTACCACTAGCGTGAGTGGCTTATTATTCCCCCTTAATTAAAAATCAGATTTTGTTTGAGGTCCATTTATCATGTCGTACTCCCAAAGCACGACTAATAAAATATGTGTCCTTTATGATTGTCTCATATTATTGTTTGTCTTATAATGAAAAAAAATCTAAAAATTCTCAATTAAACCAATCATTACCCTAATTACATTTTAAGTTGACGGAGAACATTTTCCTTCCTTTGGTGCGTCTTTAAAAAAATTTTAAAAAATGAGTTTTATAAACCTAGACCAATTAATTGAATGTTGGAGGATCCCATACGTATGTCCACAAGTTCATTGAAAAAGGGATACCGACGAGTCTCGTCCATTGAATGTGAAGACCATGTAATCATCCATAGATAAAGTTAGGAAGCAAAACATTCAAATCCGGGCATCATGGATGAACAAATTGACAATCTAAAAAATTTGTTTATTATTTCCTGAAGACGATTTGCCGTGTCCTCAAAGCTTGATTTTATCCTACTATTTACTTGTCCTTTATAGTGTTTCTCTGAATAATTGAATTTGTCACCCAAAACATCATCCTATCAGTGCATATATAGCAAGAACCCAGATCATTATACAGTGTCAGACATGGTTGAATGCAAGGTGGAGGATTAAAAATAGACAAAGCAAAACCAACCGGGCAAGAACACAAATGTGCACAGTATATTTTGTTTAGAGGACAATTTGTAGCAATTCCATTTGTAATGCATTAGATATTGGTTGAATTAATTAATGATTATGGCCATTTGACATCTTCACACATATAATGGATCATCTAGGCTAAAGTGATCATGCTTTCTTTATCAAGGTTCCTCGACAAGGCAGCGGTCATGACAGTCGAAGACGAGCTCAACCCGGACGGCTCACCGACCGACCCCTGGAGACTCTGCAGCCAATAACACGTGGAAGAGATGAAGTGTCTAATTCGAGTGATCCCAGTTTGGTCCACAAGCATTATCTTCTTCATGGCCCTCGCACAACAGTCCACCTATTCAGTATTCCAAGCCCTCCAATCCGACAGGCGCCTCGGTCGAACAGGCTTCCAGATCCCCGCCGCCTCGTTCATCGTCTTCAGCATGCTCACACTCACCCTGTGGATCCCAATCTACGATCGAATTGTCGTCCCGTGCCTAACAAAACTCACAGGCAAAGAAGGAGGCCTAACTCTGCTCCAGAGAATGGGCATTGGCATCGTCCTCTCGATCACGATGTCGATCTCTTGCGCGCTAATCGAGACTCAGAGGAGGAAGTACTACTACTCGAGAAGAGGTCATGGGCATGGCATGCCAAGTCTGTGGCTTGTCGTGCCGTGCCTTCTGGCGGGGCTTGCTGAGGCTTTTAACATCATTGGGCAGATTGAGTTCTACTACAAACAGTTCCCGGAGAACATGAGGAGCGTCGCGGGGTCTCTGATGTTCTGTGGGATGGGGGCTTCTTATTACCTGAGTAGTTTGCTCGTGTCGATCGTTCATAAGACGACGGGGGGAGGGGGGAGGCGTAATTGGCTGGCGGATGATCTGAATGAGGGGAGATTGGATTGGTACTACTACTTGGGTGCGGGTATGGGTGTGCTCAATTTCTTGTATTTCCTCTGCTGCGCGAGGTGGTATAGGTACAAAGGCATCTCCCCCTCCCTTGAAGCGGCGGAGATCGCCTTGGAAGAAAAAGAGAGCATCATCAAAGTACAAGTGGTTTGAGTGCTTCTACAAGTGGGGTTTGCATGCCTGCAATTACTGTTATAAAAGATATCCTTCTAAAGCACAAAGGCGGCATGCAAATAAGGAAAAAATTGGGTTAAATAAATTGTTACCTCATATGGCATAAAAAAAAATATGGATAAAGTATGGACAATTGTCCCTATTTTAAGATAAAAAATAGAAATAATTTGTTTTGGGTAAAAGGTGAAACAGATTTTGTCCCAATTTTTATCCCAACATCTATTACTACCATTCCAAAAAAAAAAATGTGTTCCACAAACAATATTAACTCATTAATAGGAAGGGCATATTTGATATTTTTTAAAAAAATTTAAAGTTATCTCATATTTGATCTAAATGAGAGATTGATGATAAAAAACAAAAAATGAAGATAATAAAAAACATTATCAAATGCAAATCTGATTAAAAATAGTAATTTTTATCTCCATAAATTAGACTAATTTATCTTAAAAACTTATCCATTTATCAAACTAGGTCAAAAGGTTTGTATGATTTCCACTCGATTGTTTAAAAACAAGAGTGGTTTTTCTTTTGCATGTATAGTTGGAAGAGCATTGTTACACCTCATATGAACAAAGTATATATCTGCTTTCAAAAAAATTCACATTAGATCCATGTAATTCTTGGATTATATATTCCTTGTTTTATAAAAGATTGAGACTAAAAAAAAAAATATTGGACCTAACGTTTTCCATAGTTAAAATTGTTCTCTTGTAAAGTCATTATATGTTTATGTTTAATTGAAACATTACTTTTAGCATTAATAAATTAGTTCATGTATGACCATATGAGTATTTTTTTTATTATTAGACATGATTTTCATGTAAAATATGTGTTAAACTAAAAGGAAATATCATAAAAATATTAGCGCGGTTTAGAACTCACAATAAAAATCTTTTTGTGATGAGTTTAGTTGCTGTCGCAAAATACTTTTAGGCGGTTTCAATTTTTTATGACGTATCTTGTTCTACCACAAAAGGTCTTTTACCTATTCCAAACTATTGCTAATATTATTTTAAGAAAATTTATGGCTACGTTTCATTTAAATAAAACTATAAGAAAATCGCCAATAATGGAAAACAATTCATACCATTCAAATCAAAATTCATTTCAATTCCTCTATTATATTCAAACATCATCCATTAATAATAAAATTTCAATTCCATTAACAAACCATCACTGAAAAACATCAATACAATATTATTTTCTGTGTATAACATGAACATTAAAATCCCAATCAATGTGAATAAGAACTTGTAGTTGAACTTCACGTCTTATCCACAAACGAGAAGCAGAACCTTTTCGTAGAACACATTCATAACTATGAATGTGCAAGATTGGACAAAGAAACCAAACATTGTAGCAACAAAGGAAAATGAGTACTAAAGAAGAATACAAGTCAGGTTTCAACTTAACTACTTTAACCCTGACCAAATATATATAGGCTAACATAGATAATTGCCTATGATTTGAGTTTCATATTATCTAAATGTTGTAGATTACATCCTCTAGCTGTCAATATCATTCAATAGACAAAACAAAAATTAAGAACAATAGTCCGTCGATAAGAAACAACCCAGACGAAAGGAAGTCAGGAATTCCAAATGGAAAGCAGAGGGTAAGTTATTGTTACATTAACAGTTTTGGATTTTTTTTTTTTTTTTGAGATAACGTAGGTATTTCTATTTCATAGAGAATTGTACAAAATAGAAAATGTCTTAATAGCAGGTGAGAGGAGAAGAGGAAGTAAAAACAAACAAAATATAGATCCGAGCCAAGCCGAAGTGACTGTTTTGGAAATCAAAACATACAGACATTGTGAATATAGAACAGTTTTGGAAATTAAAGCAGACATTGTGAATTCATCATTCAATCTAGAAGAAAAATTCTGATCCCAAGGAAGTTAGAAATCATGAGATCCCTTTGTTAAATATTTAGACCTTTGATCATTGTAATAGAAGAGTGGAAGAAGATCAAAGACCTTAAGGTGGATGAACTTGTAGGACCCTTCCAAAGCTGTGAGTCCTACCATTGCTAAACAAATGTAAGAAAATTCCTTTGAAAACTGAAGCAAATTTATGATTGGACCTGGCACTGAATTTGATGGTGATAGTAAAGAAGAATTTGTCTTTCTGGCAAAAAAATTAGAAAAATCTTAAAGAAACAAAAGAGCTTACAGTAGACATATTTTCTAAGAATAAGAAAGACAATTAAAATTTAAAAAGAAAAATGGCAAAAAAAAAATGTCGAAAGAGAATAATACAGCTATGAATGAAACTTGGGATTATAGATGTGTAGACACCAAAAATATTATTTTCAATAATCACTTTAATTCTTCACCTAATGAAATGAAAGTTCTTGTCATGAACCCTTTGATCCTGAAGATGATGATGACCCACAAGTGGCTTATATATGACAAGCTGTATAATGAAATATTAACTTATTAAGAGCAATAAAAACTTGACATTGATGTAAAATATTCAAAATAATTTAGCATTTGACTCTGCCTCTTACCTTACTGGAGGGTGATGCAAAAACTGCCAACGCATTCCAAGGTTGTAAGCCTATTCATTCATTCTCAATACAAAAATGCTACCACAAATTCATGCTCAATACAAAAATGCTACCACAAAAAAAATAATAGTGGTGTTCATCCATCAAAGCTATAATCTCTAAAAATGCAAACTAAAAAACATCATCCTTAGAAGTAGAACTTTATTCCATCCCTTATTCTTCGAACTATCATCAATTGACACTGGTAAGAGCACTGGTAAGAGTACTAGTAAGAGTGAAACATGCAGCAGCGCTCTTGAGTTCATTTTCAGCAACATTGTCCTTCTCCTCGGCCTCTATCCGGTTCTTCAATGATGAATCGTCAGAACTGCCATTCAGAAAAAAAAAATCACTAATAATGATCATAACAATATTATGCCAATAAAACCAAAAACTAAATTTCATATGAAGACCTTGATTGATAAGCATCCTTCGAATCCATGGTGTCGAAAAATGGTGAGATCTCATCGTACTCATGAGTGGGGGGCATGATTTGTTCATGTAGCTTCTGTTGTTCGCAACTGAAAGACTGAGCAGGCGCGGAGACGCCACAAAGTGTTTGTGTTTGTGTTTGCATTTCTGGTGTTTGCATTTCTGGCGTCACGGTGTTTCCGTTATACAAATGTTGTAGCCACATGGTTTGGTCGTTGTGCTCGTCACCTGTAACTTGTACATTCGAATTAAACAGAACATTATCATTGAAAAGCGGGAGAGCGGCCACAGCTTCAGCATTGGACAATGCAGCTGCTGCTGCTGTCTGATATGCTCGAGCTGATTGTTGACTAAGTTACACTCATACTGAACTTGCTGAATCTGGAATTGGAGCGTCATGATGATGCCTAGACAACCATAGACCGGGTACTTGTCCCTGATGTTAGACTCGTAGATAATGGAGCGCATCGCCTCGGACTTCTGAGAGGGATCAATCCTGTTAAGAATCTTCAATATGTTGCTAACTCCGAAGAGCTTGTGCGCGTTTTGGAATTGCTTCGGATTGTCAGGTGGAAAATAAGGCGCGAGTGGGCACGTCGCCGAGCACTTCCTCCTCTGATACTTGCAAGCTGCACATGCTTGGCTTGTCCCTCCCTTCACCGTCATAAAAGTTGTATCTGATCTGGTTTTTTTTTTCTATGGTGAGATAAGAAGATTAATATATAGTGCATGTGAGAAAGATATATGAAGGAGGCTTCATGGGATAGTGAGAAATCTGAACAGTTTGTTCAAATCAAAAAAGTTTAGCTGGTTTTGTTGGGATTTTGGATTGGACTTAGTAAAATGTAGGGGTGGTTATTATTTTGTTGAGATGCTGGATGTTGAAACCGTTGCCACCTGGTTGATATCAGTGGTTGAGATGGATGTGATAGAGCACTCACAACAGAAAGCCTTTGAAATGGTCTTCTACATTTATCATAATGTGAATTTCATATTGAACCTTTTCGTTGTCTTTTGCATGTAACAATACTTAACTTGCTTGGGGAGGAGGTTTCCTTTTTGAAACTAAGCCAAATTATGTTGGTAATGTAATCCGCCATATAATCTTCTACCTGCTCCCAAATGACTAAACAAACCTCAAAGAAAAGAAAAAACCGAAATACCATATATATACACAATAATACATATACACACTGTCCTAGTGATCATAGTACAACAGTTTATAATATAGGTTTTGAGTTCAAGTCTTGGTACTGATTTATAAAAAGCTATAATTATAATTATAATATAACAATTGATTTGACATATGATCAATTATATTAATAAGATTAATAAGATAAGATAAGATAATATAAATATGGTGAAATAATAAAATTTAGGGTGAAATACCAATAGCTTATTTTCATTTATTCTAAGTAGTTGTACTTAAGCCTGTCAATCGGACGATACGATCGGATATGCTAATATCTATATCCTAACTTTCGGATTCGGATACGGATATTAATTTTCGGATTCGGATCTCTTCGGATACGGATCGGATACGGATATTTTTTGGATAATTGACATGTTTAAATATTAACATTAATTTTGATAATTAAGTAATATTTTAGAGAGAAATCAAAATTAAAATTGAGTTTTTAAGGCTTATTCTCTCTTTCGGATATCATACATTGAAAATTTAATAATATTATAATATATTATTAGTATGATTAATCATACAAAATAACAATATGAACAATATATAATACAAATATATATATTTTTATAATATATGTCGGATACAGATATTTTTCGGATCGGATAGACTAATATCCATATCCGCACTCTGGATCTTCGAATATCGGATATTTCTGATTTTTCAGATACGAATTCGGATCGGATTCAGAATTTTTTTGGATAATTGACAGATTTAATTGTACCCACTTTTTTTATATAACTACTTATTTCTTACAAATAAACGGGTTTTTGGGCTTATTCAGCTTTATTCCATCATATTCTCCCCCTATCACTCTACACAAACACCTCTTTGTTCAACTCATCCGGTGACTGTTCGATTACCAACTGATGTTCAGTGGAAGCAAGGTACCAATCATGGCCTTGAATTGGAAGCAAACAATAGTGGATTGAATTTGGTTAATCATGACTGAAAATACATTATATAAAAAAAAAAACCTACAACATGTTAAAAAATCTTTCTGAAGGGGTAAAATCATCATTTATAAAAGGTTTTCTACATTTTAAATAAATTATAGGAGGTTTTTTGTATATAGTGTCTTCAATCAAAATTAACCAAACTGAATATTCACAATATATTCCTTATTAATCAACAGAAGTTTAATTCAGGAGGTTATTTAGATTTACACGTGACTTAAAGAAAAGTCAGGGTCATATGGATTTCAAACAATTTACAAGGGGTTTTTTAATTTTTCCCTTGATTTATTTATTTTTTTTGTTGGTGAGTTTTTCTTAGAAATTTATTAAAATATAATATTATTTATTAATTTTAGGGCAATTTGCAAAAATGGACCCCCTAGAATCAATATTTACAATTTAGCTCCGCCCACCAAATATTAACAAAAAATAGCCCGAACCCAATCAGCGTTGTCCGGGTTTTTTTGTTTTTATTCTTTCAAAGAAGGCGTGATATGTATACATGTGTGTGTGTGTGTTACACCTCTCGCGTGATATGTCTTAATTGAAGGTGTGATTTATAAATCACTCCTCTTTCTCTCTATTTTTTTTATTTAATATCCACATTTGTATATTTTTATATTTGATTTCAAATTAAAATATTAAAATAAAATCAGATAATATTAAATCAGAATTTAAATATTTAATTAAATCTAGATAAGATTATTTTGAATTTTATCTAAATTCCAATACAGATAAGATTGAAATTTTTATTTTTAATTATTTGAGATTCTAAAATTTAGAGAAAAACTCCATAGATAAGATTGAGATAAAATTTAAATTTAAAATTTAATTCAAAATTTAATTTTTTATGTCAATCTTATCTTTTAAGATTTTATAATCTCGTATAATTAAAATTTTAAAATTTCAATCTTACTTGTTGAGATCGAGATAAAATTGAAAATAATCATATCCAAAATAATAATGAGATATAATTAAAATTTTAAATATTGTTTCAATCTTATCTGATATGAAGTGTGATTTATAAAACACATCAAACGTATAAAAAAAATTTTAACTAGAAGAGATTGAGGCGTGATTTATAAATCATGCTTCTCTTTAAAAAGGAGGCGTGATTTATATATCATGCCTCCTTTGAAAATATAAAAAAAAAAAAAAAACTTAGTCAGCGCTGATCGGGCTATAGGGCTATTTTTTGTTAATTTTCGAGGGAAGGGCTATTTGTACTAATATACGGTTTAGGGGGGCCATTTTGTATTTCCCTTAATTTTCTTTTCACGCACATCGTGTATGGGTGAAAACTAGTTTATTAACTATTCTCATTGCATTTTCATTGTTTCACATTGAACTTAATTAAGTATGTCAATTGATCACATATGTATTGGATACTTTAATATCTATATCTAATCATTTTTAGAGTGAGGTCATTGATATTGTCAATTTTCATCTGCAGTCTAGGTATTCAAATATCAGATAGATACGATTTGGAATGTAAATGAATATTTTTTCAGAGAATTGATATTGTTTATTGAGAATTGATGATAACCTAGCCATAACTATTCGAACTAATTTTAAGAATTACCTTTATTCATTGCAAAAAGTGCAAAAGTGAATTGTTCTATAATATTGATAGAGAGTGAGTGTGTGTGCGAGTACATATAAGAGCATCTTCAAAAGCCTCCATACATCATTTTTTTCTTTATATAGGGAATCAAATCAACTCAGGTCCAACAGTCCTCCATAAACCTCTCTTACTACATTTTTCTTTAACACACTCCATATGGGTGGCCAGCGAGCCACATTCACCACATTCATTCCCTACATTCAAAAAAAATTATATTGCTCCTTCCCCTTCTTTCATTTTTTGTTTCTTTAAATGGCATAATGGGTATTTCCCTACATGAAATTTTTTATTCATTATTTATAATTAATTTTTATTCATTATAAATAAAATTTATTTATTTTTCTTTTTGTTGAAATTTTGAATTTACTTTTAATTAATTTTTGTTCATTATTAATTATTTTTATTTAAATGATCTTTAATCCATGTCAATATTTGATAAATTTTATAATATTATTCATTTGATATTTAAACATCTTGTAATTTATATATATAATTTAGATTATTTAGTCATTTTTAATAAAGATTGGTAAGAATGAGGAGACTTTTGAAATAAATGACTCTCTACCTGTCATAGAGATACAATCTATTCCCATAATGTAGGAAAATAAAAAAGAGACTTTTAAAGATGCTCTAGGTACTGAATAGGGGTTATTGCATGGTCGAAAGGGTTATCAAAACACAAGGAAATTAATATTATGGTATGCTTCAATGGTTCTCCTGGACCACATAATATTTTGTGCACTTTAATATTATATCTTCTAATTAATATTATCAGATGGAGTGCAATTGAATGAGCATATAAATTATATTTATATAGCCAAGCTTTATTCTCCACCACAACTAACGGTCTCTTTATGGAAAGAAGTGCTAAGAGTGTTTCTGAGGAGAAGAATATTGGAGGTCGTAATGAAGAAGTTGAATTCATTCCAGATGTCATCAATTTGATTTAAAACATTGGCAATTTGGAGGCAAGGGTCAATGACTCTCTTGATCAGTTCGATTCCACACCCAATGTGATTGTAAAAGCCAATTCAGATGATTCTCTCTCAACGAACCAAGCAGAGTTAGAGACGGGTTGAGATCTTCTGCTTATTTTTCTGTACTCGTTTTATGCTTGGATCAAACAGACGGCCAGCTTTGGAAACCTTTTCTCTCTCAATAGCAATTCGTCTGTTTATTTTATCACTTTATAATTAACTTGTGTGTTAATACTTGTAATATCAAAAATCAAAACAGTAGTACTAAAGATTCTCCCTAACCACCTTGAGGCAATGAGATTGAGCGGAGGAATACAATTGAGACTATGTTGAAACATTTAATTAACTCCCTAACCACCTTGAGTTATTTATTGTGCTTTTTCACCTTTTGTTTTTGTCCATTTGCTTCGAGATTGTGGGATTTATTTCTTTGTTTATGGCTGAATTAATTAGTGGTGAATGTATTAGAATTGTATCAATCGTCATCATGTTAGACGAAACAGGGGACACCTTTTTTTTCTTTCAATGCTGACTTTTCTGTAGAGATGCTCAAGTATGGTTCATGTATTCAGTGCACTTTGTTGTATTGCCTGAAATTAATGTGTTATACAATATCTAGCTTTCTCTGGTTGGAGGGGATGCACCCTAGCAGCTAGGCTGCTTAGGCTTCTCTAGAAACAACTTGCCATATCCTGTGTGTTTCTTTGAAGGACATTTGGACTTTTGATTGGGTGAAATTCATGTACTTACCAAAGAAAAGGTTCATGCGAAAAACAATTCTAAATAAAATGCCCATCAATAAATACCCTTTTTTTTAAATTGATACAAACCAATTTGTTTATTATCATTTAAGACGTTTAGAATTGTCACTCTGATACCTCATCAGTGGATAGAATTCTTTGTGTTCCACACTCTTATATGATGACAACAGCCCAACATCCAGGTGCATGTTTTCAATTCAAATCCAAAAATCTCTCTTGAAAACATACCTTGCAAACTCGTTAACGGTGCCGTAAGTGAGAGAACTGATTCTCGTTGAACTCCAGCAAATAAAAGCAAAAAACTAAAAAAGTACTGTTTAAAAGGGGTCCAAAAAAGGAGCCCAAATGTTTTACGGCGTTTTGTCGGCTGTTACACTTTTCATATAGCTTGTTAGTCATTTGCACTTACTATAACGACTTTTATATACTTTGTTGGAATTTTTTTGTACAATCTATATAATTCATTGGAATATATATTCATCTTTTTAAAAACACATACCTCATTAAATAAGATATATTATTTTTAAAAAAAATAAAAAAGGATATGTACTGTATTTGGGACGAGAATTGAGGCTATGTATGACATTTTCCTTGCCTTTTACATTGTGAACCGGCTATATAAGAAATCCTCCCTCATCCCCAAGAACTCCATCAAAACATATCTTCCAATATATACAACTTCACAAACAAACACAAAAATGGGTTCAGGATACTCATCCTACCAAAACCAAGGCAGCTCATTCTTTGCCGCCCCAGAAGTTGTTCCATCTGCGCCATCGACAATTCTCACGTTCCATTCTAAGACTGCTTGGAAGGCACACTGGGAGACCTATAAAAACTCCACAAAACTTGTGAGTAAATCAACATCTCTTTCACACACAATCAAAATATATGGAATAATTATAAGCATTTGATTTTTTTTACTAGATGGTGATTAACTTCACTGCATCATGGTGTGGTCCTTGCCGGACCATTGAGCCTGCAATCAAAGCATTGGCGGCCAAATTTACAGACGTCATATTCGTGAAGATCGATGTCGATGAGCTCATGGTATATATTCATATTCATGATGATGCTCTGGTTTAAGGTTTTAATGGGTTGTTTATATTAATGTTTTTTTTTTTCATTTCATTAGTCTGTGTCGGAGGAGTGGAAGGTGCAAACAATGCCGACGTTTGTGTTGGTGAAGAAAGGAATGGAGGTTGATAAGGTTGTGGGAGCCAAAAGGGATGAACTTGAAAGGAAGATTGAGAGGCAGAGGTTCTAGATTCAAGAACCATAACCAATAACATGCACACAGCATTGGTTCTTTAGCGCGCTAACAATATGTACCATCGTCTTGTTGTTTCTTTCTCACCTGTTTCAGAATTGTACTGTGAGTTTTCAAAAATAAAAGCGCGATAACAATGTTTACTTTCTTTTTAATAAATAAATAAGTAAAAATATTGGTTCTTTAGCCTTTACATATGTGACTAGCTTCTTTTTCCTCGTTTCTTTTGATTTTTTTTAATGGGCTATGTCACTATGTTTGTAACGCAATGGCTGCTCAATGCCTAAATTGCATAAGAAGTTGAAGATCCCAAGCATGGATTTTGTTATAATAATAAAGGTTTATTTAATAATGAAGAAGAAATAAATTTCTATTTTTCCAATGTCCCCTCAAAATCTATTTTTGGACAAACAGGGTAGGTACAAAATTTATGGAACTCTACAACTAATTTTTCCAACATCTAGAGGAATAATATAATGCATATTGCATAATTTTTGTGGATGCACAACAATATATAGGCTCCGTTTGGAAACACATATTGAAAAATAGCTTTTAGAATAAAACTGCTTTTTAAGATGATTTTAGACTTTGATTTTTTTGGTATGTTTTTTTTAATTTAGGAATCAATATTTAAAATGAGTTTAATGTTTGGTAGAGAAAGTTGCTTTTCAATTCAAAAAATCGATTCCGACAAAAAAATCACAGTTTTTTAGCTTTTTAAAACATGGATTTCAAGAGAAAAATTAAAAGGAATCCAGCTTTTGATTCCGTCGGAATCCACCCCGTTTGGCTGCGCGATTTTAAGATTTTAGTTTTTCAAAAAACGGAATCCCTAATTCAAATAGATAATTTTTCAAGTTGGTTCAAATAGCACTCCTTTCATATACAAGAACACTGGTCATAGAAATGTGCTCATACACATTAAATGCAGTACGTAAAAACATACATGAAAAAAAATATTACACGAGTAACAATTAACATGCGGACACTTGAAACAAAATGACAAAATATATTCCACGATTTACATATTAACCGACCCTAGGGTTTGAAAATTTAGCTTGGGCCTAGGCGAATTTTAAAATGGAGCTCTCATATACATTTATAATTAAGAAAAAAAGAGCAATATTACATGTAGTATTTGTGGATAATCCATATATCTCTATAGGCATTCTGTTATATGACACCACTATCTCACTTCTCGCTTTGTTCATGTATCTCTCTCCTTCACTCTCCCAACTCTCTCTCACACACACTCTGTCGTGATTTGTCTTTTGCGCCCGTCTAGTCCCACCAACAAACTTTCTTACCCCACCAGTCCCACCAGTGGGTTAAAAAAAAACCCGGTGTTTTGCTATCCCTATCAATCCGGCCAGTTCGACCCGATTTGATCGTCATTTTAGGTTTTGGGCGATCGGACTTGGTCGTCATTTCATGTTTTGGACGACTTGATTTGGTCGTCATTTCAGGTTTCGCGCGACCGAATCTAGTCGAACAGGATTTGTAAAAAAGTTTATAATTTTTTTTCTTGAAAATATAATCCCACGACGTGTATCCTCATTGAATTTTTCATATCACTCCAAGTCTGAGTTGTAATGTAGGGAGAATAAATCATTGTTCTTATATGTAGAATATAAGAACATTTTTTTTTACATAAGTTACAGACAAATTTCAAAAGTCAAATATAAAATGTATTTGGATCTACTGGTACGTTTTTTTTTTCAAACAAAGAATCATCTTAACTACGAATTCAAACGAAGCTTAAAAATGATATATATTTGTCTAATAAGATAGTTTTCTATAAAAATTGAATTAATTGAAAGTATATCTACTTACAAATTTTTCAGTCCCTTAACTGTTGTTTGATAAAAGAATAAATGTAGAATATGATGGATAAATCCAAAAATTTATTTGTTTACAAAAAATAAGTAGATATAGTTCTGAACCTTGTTCGACCAATTACGGTCATCCAAAACCTGAAATGACGACCAATTTCGGTCGCCCAAAACTTGAAATTGCGATCAAGTCCAGTCGTCCAAAACGTGAAATGGTGACCGAATTCGGTCGAATTAAATCAGTGGGAACAACCAAACACCGTTTTTTTTTTTATCGGTGGGATATGAAAATTGTTTAGTGGGATAGACGGGCCCTTTGTCTTTCTCTCTCTCCCTCCTTCTTTCTCTAAAGTGATCTACTTTTCTCACCCTCTCCAATCTACCTGTCTTTTCTCTCTCCGTCCCTCTTCCTAGTATGATATATATTTCTCTCTTGATAATAGACTGTGTATAATTATTTTAATCACCCTACAACTTGTGTCTTATTCATAATACCAAAAGTCAAAACGCTAACCACCTGAAACCATTGAGATTGAACAGAAGAATACAATTGGGACTATGTTATAAAAAATTTACCCCCGGTTCATGGTGGGTTAAAACAATTGTCACTAGCTACCATGTGTTAGTGTTAATCAACATGACATGCCCTAACAGTTGTACCTTGCTTCAGACAAGCATATGATTTTTACCATATAAAATTAGAAATAAACACACTCATGGCCAATGGTTAAATGGTAAAGGGGAAACCATGGTAAAGGGGGTAATTTCATGAAATCAAAGAGACTCTTCTATACTTCTATCATACAATGTATTTTCTAAATCAGCTAACAGAATGAACAGTTCAACATACGTATAGAAAATCCAAAATGGACTCTTCTAATCCTGTCTCCTCGTATTTTTGTGGCCAGATGGCCATTATATATGTTAGACAAAACAAGGGACAAAAATTGAAATGTACAAATATGTATTTTATACTTTTGATTGAATGAAAGTCCTTTACTTACCCCAAAAAAATGAAAAAAACAAAGAGTAAATGCGACAAACTACAAAGTTCACATACATACATTAACAAGTTTCCAGTTCTAATATATGCGAGCTTGTTTGGATATGAATTCCAAATAGGAAAAAATATCCAAAAAAGTCTTCTAAAGATTAAAACTATCCAATTAAAATAACTATTTTTAACAATTTTACAAGAAAAAGTCACCTTAAACTATCTTAGAACTCAAAATGATACAAATGTCCCTATCTCATATAATTTTTAAATTCCCTCACCCTATTTAAAATGTTTCACATCTTCTTCTAATTGAAAAACTACATGAATGCAAAAAACTATTTTTATTTAAGAGTGGTTTTACTTGTTCTTAAATTTTCTGAGAATATAATAAAAAAAATATTAATATTGTAAATTTTGTCACTCCTAAATTTTACAAGGTTTTTTTGGAAATTCCTAACTTTATGACGTTTAATTTTTTTTTTATCATTTCATCTTATAAATGTCTTAAGGATTTTTTTATAAACCTTAAACATAAGTTCCCCCAACAAATCTTATAAATTTAGAAATATCCAAAAAAAATATTAATTTTTGACAATCAACTCTTAATATTGTGTTCAGTTATACAAAAAAACAAAAATAAACTTCATCACATATAAAAAAATATTTTTTTTAACATTCTTAAAATTGGATGCGAAACAATTTAAATATAAGTAAGAATATTTAAATATAATGGTAATAAGGTCATTTTATATCACAAGATTGTAAAGCAAGACTTTTTCAGGTAGAATTTTTAAAATTTGCTGATTTGGGTATTTCTAATACTTAGATTATTATTTTTTAGTATTTTTTCTTCTAAATAGCTTAATTGATACAAAACCAATTTGTATGTTTATCATTTAAAACGCATGATAAACTGTCAGTGATACCCCATCAGTGGAGAGAATTCAATGTGCTCCACATTTTTATCCAGCTGCATGTAACTTCAAATCCAATTCTCTCTTGAAAATTGTCTTTGCAAACTCAACGGTGAGACATAAGTGAAAGAGAACTTATTCTCCTTGAACCTCCACCAAATAAAGGTGTACAAAAAAGAAACCCAAATGCCAAATGTTCCAAGGTGCATGTTTGCCTTTTACATAATGAACTAGTAGCTATACAAGCAATCCTCCCTCACCCAAAGAAATCCATTAAAACATATCTTCCTATACAACAAAAATGGGTTCAGGATACTCATCCTACCAAAACCAAGGCAGCTAATTCTTTGCCTCCCCAGAAATTGTTCCATCTTCGCCGTCAACAATTCACACGTTCCACTCTAAGACTGCTTGGAAGGCACACTGGGGAGACCTATAAAAACTCCACAAAACTTGTGAGTAAATCAACATCTCTTTCACACACAATCAAAATATATGGAATAATTATAAGCATTTGATTTTTTTTACTAGATGGTGATTAACTTCACTGCTTCATGGTGTGGTCCTTGCCGGACCATTGAGCCTGCAATCAAAGCATTGGCGGCCAAATTTACAGACGTCATATTCGTGAAGATCGATGTCGATGAGCTCATGGTATATATTCATATTCATGATGATGCTCGGGTCTATTTGATGGGTTGCTTATATTGATGTATTTTTTTCATTTCATTTCATTAGTCTGTGTCGGAGGAGTGGAAGGTGCAAACAATGCCGACGTTTGTGCTGGTGAAGAAAGGAATGGAGGTTAATAAGGTTGTGGGAGCCAAAAAGGATGAACTTGAAAGGAAGATTGAGAGGCACAGGTTCTAGATTCAAGAACCATAACCAATAGCATGCGTGCAACATTGGTTTTCCAGCGCGCTAGCAATAACTACCTTCTTGTTGTTCTTTCTTTCTCGCCTGACCCACTTCGGAATTGTATTACGAATTCATAAATAAAAGCGTCATAGCAATGTTTACCTTCTTTTTAATAAATATATAAATAAATATTGGTTCTTTAGCTTTTACATGTGTGACTTGCTTCTTTTTCTTAATTCTTTCTCACTCTTTTCTTTTTTTTTTCTGGGCTGTCTTTATGCTTGTAATGCAATGGCTGCTCTATGCTTGTAATGCAATGGCAACAAATCTCAAAAACAACTTTTAGCTTTTGAGGTCACATCAATTTAAATACATAATCATTTAAAAGTTAAAACTTATTATCAAATAGGTCAACTTAAATAAATCATCATTATTAGATTTTATCTTAAAACTGTGCCTTGAAATCTGTGTTTTATAAAGCAGTCATCATCATTACACCCTCAAATCATCATTATTACACCCAGGTGCGGACATACGAGTTGGCTGGATTTTGTATTTTTTTAATATTTGATGCTACATATTATAATATTTATATTTATATTATATAAATTACATTTTATACATAAAATATACTCCAAACAAATTAGATATCAATCTAACAAATTAAAATAGTATCCTAATAAATTAGATCTCAACCTAATAAATCAAATCGAACTCCGGACCATTTGAAAACGGGTTTAGGCAGCTTTTGAGTTTGCATGAAGTTCTTTTTCCCAAACCCATTTCCAAACAAAAAAATTGGGACTAAAAGCTGCATATATATTTTTGTGAAAAAAGTGCTCAAAGCCTGAGTTTTCTAGAAATTGTGGATAAATAGCTTCTTGCAAAATCAGATTTAAACCTAGCTTTTGTCTAAATCAGTTTTGCAATCGTATAACCAAACACAGCCTCAATTTTATTATAAATTTTAACAATTCTAAATTTTAAATATTATCTTCAGAATTAATTGCAATTGAACAATAAAGAAAATTTATATCCATAAAACAACTCTTCTTATTTTTCTAGCAATCTTCCTACTTTTCTAGCAATTCTTACAAAATCAAAGTATTCAACTTTAATGACATTTTTTCTTCTTCACATGTATAAGTCTTTTGAATATCACATTATTTGGTATATAAACAATTACATCAAATATAAGAATAAAAAAATTTCTATATAAATATTTAATATAGGCTATGTAGCCCACCCCAAAATATTGTTCTGGATCCGTCCCTGATTATACCATCAAAAGGTATGCATAAAGCTGTAATAGGTAAAAGCAACTTTTCAAACTGTGTTTCTAAACGCTATCTAAGAAGTAGAAGATCCCAAGCGTGGATTTTATAATAATAAAGATTTATTTAATAATGAATGGAATTAAATTTTTTTATTATTTAAATGTATTCCTCCAAAATATATTATTGACCAAACAGGGTATGTTTGAAATTTCAGAACATAATTTTCCAACATCTGGTGGAATAATATAATGCATAATTTTTGTGGATATACAACAATAGTGCATGTATACTTCGTTTAGATAAATTTTAAAGTTCGTTTAAAATAGCACTCCTTTCATATACAAGAACTATGGTTATATAAATTTTGTGGATGGTCATTATATATGAGACCAGTACAGAAAGATGCATGGTTTTTATAACTCATAAAGTAAATCACTTTTTAACCGCATTATGTTCGACCCTCGGCTCTCTCTCTCCAATCTAGCATGTGTTTTTCTCTTTCCATTCCTCTTTCTAGCCTGATCTGTATTTCTCTATTGATAACATATTGTGTATTAATTCTTTTAATCACCCTACAACTTGTGTTTTATTCATAATATGTCGAAACGGGGATAGCTATTGAGGACTTTAAATTTCCTAATTAACCACATGAAACTATTGAGACCGAATAGAAGAGCACAATTCGGACCAAGCTCTGACAATGGTGGGAGATCATTTTGTTCATGGTGGGTTCAAATGACCCTCACTGCAATGTGCCAGTCAACATGAAACATGGCATGCCTTAACAGTTATACCTGCTTCAGACTAGCACATGGTTTTTACCATGTAAAATTAGAAACAAACACTCATGGCCAATGGTTAAATGGTAAAGGGGGTACTTTCATGGGATCAAATTAAAGTACTTTTATGAGATCAATGAGACTCGTCTAGAATTCTATCATACAACGGATCTTCTAAATCAGCTAACGGAACGGACGGTTTTGAACGTACAGAAGATCCAAAATAGGCTCTTTTATCTTGTCTCCTCATATTGAAAAATGTTACACTCAGTCTATTTTATAATACAAAACGCAGGCAAACATGTTTTTATTTTATTAAAAAAGTATATGCCATATACTTTTATAAATATGTGAATAACATTCTCTAATGAATTAGATTTTATCATTATAGAAAATGTGAAAAAATTTCAACAAATTATATATCTCAATACAATTAATGGAAAGCTAATGAGGTATATAAAATTGCGATTAGGCTTTAAAAGGACTGAGTGTAACAGAGCTTCCTCATACTTTGTGACCATTATGTTAGACACTAAAGGGGACAAAATTTGAAAGATGGGCAAATGACTCAGAGCTGAACTGTTGTTCTAATTCTTACCCTTCTGTGGAGATGCTCAAGTGTGGTTCATGCATTCAGTGTCATTTTGTTGTATGGCCTCAAACGAATGTGTTTCACATGATCTAGGTTACTGTGCTAGACCGACGCTTCCTCTCCTAAGAACAACTAGCTATATCTTGTGAGTTTCTTTGAAGATTAACTCTCTACATGTGTTTAGAATGAAATTCATATACTTACCCAAAAAAAAAAGAGTCAATGCCACAAACCACGAAGTTCACATATATTTACAAGTTTACAATTCTAATATTTGCAAGCTTGTTTAGATATGAAAGTACCTACACATATTTGATTTTTTATTCATATTCACAAATGAAATCGGATAGTAAACATCTATCAATTTTCAAAAAATAAATACCCATAACTTTTTTTAATCTTAATTGATACAAAACCAATTTGTTTATTTATCATTTAAAACGTTATGATGAACTGTTACCGATACCCCATCAGTGGAGAGGATTCAATGTGTTCCACTTTTTTATCCAGTTGCATGCACTTCAAATCCAAATCTCTCTAGAATATCGTGTTTGCAAACTCAATGGTGAGACATAAGTGAAAGAGAACTTGTTCTCCTTGAACCTCCACCTCCATCAAATAAAGGCAAAAACATTTCTTAAAGATGTCCAAAAAATTACGGAACCCAAATGTTCCAAGATGCATGTTTGCTTTTTACATAGTGAAATAGCTACCCTATATAAGCAATCCTCCTCCACCCCAGGAACTCCATTAAACCATATCATCCCATGCAACTTCACAAACCACAAAAAACAAAATGGGTTCAGGATACTCATCCTACCAAACTCATCCTACGGAACCCAGAAGTTGTCCCATCTGCGCCGTCGACAATTCTCACGTTCCACTCTAACTGCTTGGAAGGCACACTGAGAGACCTATAAAAACTCCACAAAACTTGTGAGTAAATTAACATCTCTTTCACACACACTCAGAATATATGGAATAATTATAAGGATTAGCTACTTTTTCTTCTTTCTCACTCTTTTCTTCATTTCTTTTTATTTTTTTCTTCTGGGCTGTCGTTATGTTTGTAATGCAAGGCTGCTCAATGCCAAAATTGCATAAGAAGTTGAGATCCCAAGCTGGATTTTATAATAATAAGGGTTTATATAATAATGAATGGAATTAAATTTTTATTATTTAAATGTGTGTTAGGAATTTTCGGATCTTGAGATGCAATTAATCTAAGGAATAAACAAGTAAATCGAGATCAAAGACACAAAAATTTACGTGGTTCAGCAAACTTTGCATACGTTCACGGAGCACACCAGAGATCAATCCACTATCTAGGAGAAGTTTTTACAATTGTCACGTTGAATATAAAAATCTCCGGAACCTAATGAAGAAATATGAGATGCCCTTTTATATTGACATCTCATTAAGATAAAAAAGTCAATATACCGAATACACCCCAAAAAAATTTCTCAGGGCGCTGCCCCCAGACCCCGCGAGCTGACCGGGAAGCTCGATCCCCGCGAGCTCTGCGGGGAGTTCGACCTCCGTCCGCCCCTGCGTAACGCCAACAATCCTTTATACACATCATCAGACTCCACAATATATAACACATACCTCCAAAATATATTTTTGAACAAACAGGGTATGTAAAAAACTTTGGAATTTCATAACATAATTTTCCAACATCCACTGGAATAATATAATGCATAATTTTTTATTGATAGTGACATCTTAGCAACCCGAAGTTTTGTTTGATTTGTTATATTTTTTTACCTTTTTTATCTCTTTCATTCATTGTACGCAAATTCGAACACGATATATTTTGATGTTATGATTGAAATAGATTTGCCCAAAAGGTTCCTCAAAAAAACATAGTGCATACTTTATTTAGACCATTTTTAAAGTTGGTTCAAATAGACGAAATGACCAAATATATAACTGGTAAGCCCTATATAAATAAATAGACCCCACCTGCATCCCTAAAACCCACCAAGTAATATGGCATGTTAATAAATCTTCAAAAATAACAAACGAACAAATTAAATAATATCAAAATGAAAATATATCCATTCTTTGATAACATAAGTATCTTAATTTATTATTTAAAATGTGCATTAAAACTATAATTTTTTTAAAATTTAATGAAATTTATTGAATTTTGTGAGCATAAGAGTTCTCACTTGGTCCTCCCATGACAAATCCAACAATTTGAGTAGTATTAGCATTTAGCATGTCAATTCCCTTCCCACATATTGACTAAGAATAACTCCAACCACATTTCATATCTCTAAATTTGGAGGGTGGTGTATTCTGACCACATTACATATCCATCTCCAAATTTAAAATCTGGACTTGACCCTTCAAATTTGAAAATCTGGATTTGATCCTCCAAATTTGAAGGCAACCTTCAAATCACATTTTTCACTTTTTACTTTATACACTAATTACTTTAATATAATGTATATGTAGATCCGCTAATTCATTTTTAATAAAAGTACTATAATTAAAAAAATTCATCGAGACTTTTAAAATGAGACTAATATTAAATTATTTTAGAATTAATTTTAGATAAATTCTCATACATTTGATTATTCAATAATTATTTGATTTATTTCATTAACAAATTAGTAATTTAAAAATAACTCCAAAACTATTTAATATTATATTCATTTTAAAGGTCTTAATGAGTTTTTCAATAGTATAATTTTTAATATATGAATTAATAATAATAATAATAATAATAATTTATTAACGAATTTTTATATAACATTATATAAATTTAAAAATGATAAGAAAAAATAAAGGGGAATGATTTGAGTGCAACACCTTCCAAAAAGAAGAATATGCTCTAAGCATGTGTTTGTAAGGATTGAAAAGTTGCTATTATATTAATCTGTTTTTTAACGCACTTTTTAAGGATGTACCTTTTTTTGTTACTTTTTAGTAAATCCACGTTTTGATTTCAAATGCCATGATTTCTGCAAAAGCATTTATACAGATACAACAATTTATAAAATATGGCTTTCAAGGCAAAAAAGTGAACAAATCATGAGGTTGCTTTACATTTAATCTACCCTATTTGGCCCCATATTTGGAGCTTCCAAGTGTAGCCTAATAAGAGTGTCATGTGTGCAATGGGACCACCCCTCTCTAAAGCCCGTTGAGTCCCTCTTACTGCATGATCTTTATAAAGGCGTTTTAATTGCTCGAGTTTCTCAAGTCCAAACTTCATCAGTCTCCTTCACCTTTCATATTAAGCTTGTCAATCGAACGGATACGGATTAGATAGATCTATATCTGTATTCGTATCCGATCTAAAAATTTGATTCAGATACGGATAATTTTTTAAAATATCCACAAATTCAAAAATGAATAAAGAATTATTAAAATATTCAAAGATCCAATATCCAAAAATAAAAATCATATATCTAATATAAAACATAAAATTATAAATATATACATAAAACATTACACGCTTTAGAGTAAAAATAAAAATAAAAACACATACTAATCCTAAAAATATAATTATATAATTAAATAAATAATATTATAATAATATTTTCGAATACATATTTTTTTCGGATCGGATAAAACATTACACACTCTTTATTATCATGGCTAACGGGGCCGCCATTAACAGCTTCAATGGAATGCATCCTCCTTTAATTTGTTGATATTAAAGAAGAAGATTTCATTAATTGAGATTGTAGAAAGTGCACAATCGTTGTGTGAGTTTTTTTGTAATCGTTAGATAATCAGAGAGAGAATCTATAATTTATTGTTCCCAAATGTCAATTAGAGAAGGATTAACATTCGATTATTTTAATTGAAGATTGCTATTAGAGGTGATGGAACTTAACGCAGTGATATTCGTGCACAACTTAACCAAATATCAAAGATATTGATGTAATTAGCATTTCAGCATAAATAATTTGACAATAATATATATATTTTTAGCGTTGATATTCTCAACCCTCTTTACCGTCTGTAAAAATCTGTTAAAGTCCATGAGAATCAATCTATGAAAGTCTGTAAAAATCTTTGAGAATCAATATGTGAAAATCTGTAAAACTTTGCGAAAGTCTGCAAAAGTTTGTGAAATTATGAAAATCTATAAAAATCCATCACTTAATGTCCACAGAAATCAATCAAAGTCTATATCGACTACCCCCATTAAATATAGTCATATATATCTCATTAGCCCCATATATTCATCATTACAAGGTATATACCTTGTTACAAAATATTCACTTTTTATAAAAATATATTTATCTCGTTAGATGATATATATGATTATATTAAAAAAACATTTGGTATTACATGTGTGATTATAAAAACACTAAGGCTTTGTTTGGAAACGGGTTTGAGAGTTAGTTTTTTTTTTAAAGCCAGGTTTAAAATTGGATTTGCAGGAAGTTGTCTCTCTAAAGATTATGAACAAAGTTAACTTTTGGGTAGTTTTTTGTAAAAATATGTTTGTAGCTTTTAATAAAGCTGTAGTTTTTTTTCTTATTTGGAAGTTGGTTTAGAAAACTCAGCTTTTTGTAAACTTAAAAGTTCTCCAAACTAGTTTCCAAATGGGCCTAAGTATAACATATGAGTGTGGTTATTCATACCACCCTTTTTATTTGGCCCACCTCCTTAAATTACCAAAAAAATCACTTAGCCCCCCGTTTACCCCCTATGGAATGGGAATAGGATTTATGACATAGTATACATTTATCTAAGCATAAGTGAGTATAAATAAGGATAAAGTGATTTTGTGTTTGATTGTGTTTTGAATTATTCTCATTGATAAACATAAAATAATGTTTTATTGTTTAGATAAAATGTAAATAAAGTATAGATAACGATTTAAAAAGATAAAAAAAATAATTATAGTTGATTTGACAGGTGATTTATAAGAGGTGATGACAGTTGATTTGACAGTGGACTCACATATTCTTTGGGTGGAATAACCTAGGATAACTTTAATTCCAGAGGTTTATTGGAATCCATATACCACTTTATACCAGTTTATTCTAACATACTTTATCATGGGTTATCCGGGGCAAACAAACACAACAAAATTCTTCTCCGGGGTTATCCAGAGGCTTATACCCAAAACAAACGGGGGCTTAGATATGGAATAGTCCAGGGAATAAGTGAGAATAAAGCAAAATATGTTTTTTTTTGTTTGGATGTTGGTATAACCTATGTTAGAATAAACTAGTATAAAGTGGTATATGGATTCCAACCAACCCTTGGAATTAAAGTTATTCCACGTTATTCCACTCAAAGAATATGTGAGTCCACTGTCAAATCAAATGTCATCACTTCTTATAAATCACTTGTTAAATCAACTATCATCATTTTTTCACCTTTTATAAATCTTTATCCACACTTTATTCACATTTTACCCAAACGATAAAAAATTTATTATTACGTTTTTCAACGAGAATAATTTAAAATATAATCAAACACATAACTCATTTTATTCTTATTGATACTTATTTATGCCGGAATAATTGTATACTCAAGAATAAGTCATATTCTGCATCCAAATAGATGTTTTAAAAAAAATACATTGCTCCCACCACCATGTCTTCAAACGAGAGGACCCAAGTCTTCTTTTCGGCTGGAGAGTTCCAAATGTTGCGGCTGCTGCAGTGGAGGCGCTGAGCAAGAAAATTCAGTGGAGTGGCATAGGCGAGATAGGTCGACAACGATGATGGGAAGGACATGGTAGGAGGTGATGATGGTGGTGGAGGTGGAGGAGAGGAGGAGGAGTGCTTGCGGCGGTGGTGGTGGGAGGGGGAGGAGGAGATGGGTTTGGGGGGTTATAACATAGCAGAAGAAGGGGGGGATCAGTGTGGAATCAATCAGGCATAGGAGACGAATCCGTGTGAGGCAAAGGAGGAGGAGAAGGAGGTGATGAAGGTGGAGAATTTGATGAAAAGTGAGGGCGACTGTTTTGGAGGAGGAGGTGATGGGGGACGAGGTTTGTTCGACGGTTGAGATAGAGGCAGAGGAGAAACAATGGACGGCGATGGGTGACTCAGATGGGGGGTCTGATGGGGGCAATGTGGGGAGAGACAAAGGTGACACCAGCGATGGAGGGCAAGGCCCCAAACCACCCAACAGGGATGATGAGGTTTGGTTTGTGAGCGTTAGAGGAGACCCATTAGAGTGAAGCTGGTAAGAGAGAAAGCATGAAGAGAGATATATGTGTATAAGAGCACTAATGGATAGGTTAACTAACATATTAGTATAAAATTTTTACATAACATATAAAAAGTTACTCCAATGGAGCTGTTAAAAGAGAACTAAATGTGGCATCTACCTGTCAGGTGTTATCTTTCAAACTAAGAACATCTCCAATTGATAGGTTAGTTAACCAAGATGTTAAAATGTCATGTTAGCACTTTATACCTCAACTATACCTTTATTTAGTTAGTTATTATTGCTCCAATAGACTAGTTAAATAAACTAGCCAAAATAATTGTGGGCCTTACTTCTCTATCCACTTAACCTCCCAAATGCATTTTTTAAAATTCTTTAATGAGAAGAATCAAGTGGGGCCACGTTTGGCTAGCTAAAACACGAGCCACAGTTAGCTTGAAAGATAACATTTGACAGATGAAGCTTACATTTAGCTCCCTTTTAACATATCCATTGGAGCAATATTTTTACATGTTATGTAACAATTTGATACTAACATGTTAGTTAATCTATCCATTGAAATGCTCTAACTGTGACTACTGTTTTAGCTGGCCAACTTTGAAGAAAAAATTTTAAAAAAAATCCTTGGAAGCTCCAAACTTTGCATTCCAGCCATTGATGGGATGTCAAGTGGGTGGAGAGGTGAGACCCACTATTATTTTGGATACTTTATTTAGTTAGTCTATTGGATCAACAATAATCAACAAAATAGGAGTGTAACACTTTAACCACTTAGTTAGCTAATATATCTATTGGAGATGCTCTAATTGGATGATTTGATATTTTTTAAAGACAAATTATGCATGTTTGTTAAAACTTATAAGCTGCAAATTATAGATTTTAGCTTAAAATAAGCAATTGTTGCATATTTATTTAAACTTATTTAAGTTAAAAACAATTTTAAAAGGTAATAATATATAAGCTGAGAAATGGATGTTTTTGAGATTATAACTTATGAAATGTATTAAAAAAATTTTGACACTTGTGTCCTTAATTTTTTTTACTAATAATATGTGTATCTATTTTTTTACTATTACACTAAAAATCACTAAACCACCTTCATCTTCTCAATTTTTTTACTATTACAAAAAATACATTATCAATTTTTTTTTATAATTCCATTTGTCACTTAATTTATTAAATTTCTATAATGTAATATTTGAAAAATGTTGTAGTGATTTTGAAATATTATTTATGTTAATTTGATTTTCTTTTAAATATTTATAAAATTAATTATATATATAAATTAACTTATTTTATCAAATATAAATTAAATTTTTACTTTTATAATTTAGGGGTATTTTTTATAATTGTAGAATAAAAAGTTGTTTTACAATTTATTAAACAAACGTTCACTACTACTTATTTACAACTTTTAAACAGTTATAATAAACATATCTACAACTTATCAGAAATTTTTTAAATCTATAATCTGTAAATTTAAACGGCAACAAACATAACCATTTATAGGGTGGTGGGATTGACAAAATTAAATTGAGGTGGGGGCTTAAATAAGGTTGTGTGCCAAATAAAAAGGACGGTGGGAATAACTTGACCCATAACATATTCCTATATTTTAAAGAAGGGGGCGGTTATACCCACACCTTTAATCGAGTACCCCACACCATAAAAAAATTACAAAAAAACCAATTACTTAGATATTCAAAAGTTGAAAGCCACCCCGTCCTATCCCACCTCATTTAAACAGTGCTCACCTCTTGTACTTTTCACCCCCATAAGAATCCATAAGACCACACTCCCCACCCCCAAAACTCAAATACAAAAAAAAAAAAAAAAACATTTCAAAACCCATTTCACAACGTACGTTTTGGATCTGGTTCGACTACATTCAGTCGTCTGCAATATCCCAACTTGACAGACTCCTGTCGTACTTATAAGGTTATGGTCGACTGCAATCGGTCGAATGGGTTCCAGAATCGTTCTGAACCTGGTTCGACTGACTTCAGTCGTCCTAAATGGCCCAGGGCGACCTCGTACTGTCGTCCATAAAATATCAGAATCGACTGTGATTTGTCGAATGAGTCCCAGAAAACATATAATTATACACAAACAAAAGTAATGGTTATAGTTCAAGATACTAATTTCAAAGAGAAAGATCAACATTAGAGAAATACAAACACCACCATAAAATTTCAAGTCACCCCCCATAAACAACATTCTTTGCACAATGTACACATGCAAATTAACACCTTCACATTACACCACCCATCCTTAAAAGAAGAAAAAAACAAAACAAAAACCAACGATTACACAGACATCCATAAATCAAGAACCCCTAAAAATGAAAATTTTCAAAGATCAAGAAGAAAAACCTCCAACTACCAAAACCATTAGCCACCATTTCCAATTCCACCACCACCGCCACCCCTGCCCGCTCAGTCGAACCCAACCGCCACAAAAGGCGACGACGCCTTCACCTTCGGCGGCCTCCCGCGGCCCCTCTTGACGACCCCACCGACTACCGCCGGCGTGTCCCCGGAGGGTCTCCCCCCTTCTTAGGGGGACGACCCCGGGGCCTCGGCAGCCCACCGGCAGCAGCCTTGGCGGCCGCGGGATCCTTTGGAGGTCGGCCGCGGGGCCTCGGCAGGCTCATCATCCTCCGTTACAACCTTGCAAGAGACAATCATCTGAACCTCCTGAACATCTCCTCGAGATCTGTGCTCCCCATCGACGCAAATGGAGGCGTCCCTGCACATGCGGACAGAGGCGATCTCTGAAGGGGAGGAAGACAGAGGCGAGGTCGAACTCTGCCATGGATTCACCACCTTAGAGAGAGAGAGAGAGAGAAGGAGGGAGGGGTGAGTGTGTTTTGTAAAATGGTTGGGGGTGGATTTCCACTGTGAGGTTTCACATATATATATATATAGGTGTGGGCTAGAGATTTGTAAAAAAACTTGGGGTGGGTCGAATAATGGTGTGGGTTTCTTGATAAGCGGTGTGGGTGTAACCGCCCCCTTTAAAGAAGCACAGAAGCATATTTATGCAATTATTATTGTTATTATTATTCTTTACTCCAAACTCATGACTTTATAGAAGGGAAAGCTATTCCCACTACCCAAGTTACCTATTGTCACTACCTAAAATTACGAAAATGCCATTATTTTTTTATTTTTTGTCTCCCTTTTTCACTACCAAGTTCGAAAGCGTCCAGTCGAAGTGTTTTTCATTGGGATGACAGAGATCCGTCGATCTATTTGAGCAAGTGTCGACATGTGTCGAACTCTTCAAAACAACAACTTTCTTATAAGAATCAATCACTTATACAATAATTTAAGTCCTTATGAAAAGAAAAAAATGTCATTTAAGTATTTTTGAAAATCATTCACATATATATTTATTTAAGTATAAGAAACAAAAATATCAAACAAATAGTTATTTGGATCAAATAAACAGTATACATTTCATATAGACAAAATATTATTTTCTTTTCTAAATAAGTGGAGTCTTTTCTAAACAGACTCCAATTGTTTAGAAAAGAAAATAATATTTTTTTTATATGAAATGTTTACTGTTTATTTGGTTCAAATAACCTATTTGTTTGATATTTTTGTTTCTTATATTTAAATAAATATATATATGAATGATTTTCAAAAATACTTAAATAACTTAAATGACATTTTTTTCTATAAGGACTTAAATGATTGTATAAGTGATTGATTCTTACAAGAAAGTTGTTGTTTTGAAGAGTTCGACACATCCATGTCGACATTTGCTCAGACAGATCGACGGATCTCTGTCGTCCTAGTGAAACACAGTTCGACTGGCCTCTGTCGACACTTATTCAGACAGTTCGACAGACCTCTGTCGTCCCAATGAAGAACACTTCGACTGAACGTTGTCGAACTGGGTAGTGGGAAAGGATTAAAAAAATAAAATAAATAATGATATTTTTATAATTTGGGGTAGTGGGAAAATTAAGTTGGATAGTGGGTCTAACGGTGCCCTTCATGGAATCCAGCTTGACAAGATCCCCTCGCACACCCCACCCATCACACGATTCCCATGCGAAGTGGCTTTTGTATTCAATGATCCGACTCTAGAGTTCCCAATCGAACGGCCCAAACTCCTCCTCACGAATCCTATACCCCGACTATGAAACTTCACTCTCCCAAAACCCTCGCCAAAAAAAAAAAAAAAAAAAAAAAAAAAAACACACACCCTCAGCCGCTTCGGCTCCATCTCATCCCCTCTTTATATGATACAAAACCCCAAACGACATCAACAGCCATTACTTGCACCCTAAAAAAACAAAAAAAAACCTATATGGCGAGTTCGGCAGATTCAGCGGCGGCGGCGGCGATTTCGGCGACGGAAGGGCCGGTGATGAACCTGATGAACAAGCGTCTGAGGAACCTCCGTAAGAAGTACAACCGGATCGTCCAGATGGAGGAGAGCGCCTCCCAAGGGAAACCCCTAAACAAGGAGCAGGAGGAGGTCCTCCGCTCCAAGCCCGCCGTCGCCGCCCTCATCGACGAGTACGAGAGGCTCCGGTCCCCCCTCTCCTCTGCCCTCCAAGAGGAGCTCTCCCTCCACACCGCCTCCACCGCCGAGGACCTCCTCAAGCTCCTCTACTTTGGCTCGCTCTTCGACGTCAAGCCCCAGAGCGAGTTCACGTCGACGATGCTGACGAGGACGCACGAGAGGGGTTGCTGTCTCACCTACGATTACGTGACGGAGGACGCCACGGACCTCCTCGGCGAGAGGGATCTCGATGCGCTCTCTCTCCTCGGGGGGCTCCTCACCTCGCGGCCGCCGCTCGCTGGGATCTCGCATAGGAACGCTTTCGTCTCATGCGTCCATCACGCCAAGCGCTGGCTCGACAGATCGAATGAACCCTTTCAGCCTGACTCGGATGTCACATGTATACTGACTTCCCTTTCATATCATCTCTGGCATAACCACAATAGATTGTTATTGTAAACAATTTTTTTATATTTGTTTTGGAATTGAATTTAGATGCGGATTTGAGAGAGCGACTCAATAAGATTATGGCATCGGACTACTTCACCACCACTCCTGAATTAAAGGGTCCGGTCGATATGGCGGCAGCTGTTGAGCAGTTTACGGTGGCTGCTCAGGTGCCTGCAGTGGAATCCCCAGTCCCTTTACCGGCTGTACAAGCTGAAGATGCCCCAGCTGATGAACAACAGAAGGTTTGATTTTTTTATCCTTTTTAATGTGGTTGCTGTTATGAATGCATTATTGGTCATATAGAATCATTGCATATAAATTATTTATTTTCTATGTTGGTAATGAAGGCATGTAGCATCTTTTTTTTCTATGTAAGTTATTTGTGCTTTTGTTTGGTAATGTTGCATGATTTGATAAGATATCATCTGTGGTGCTTTTCCTAATTGCAGAAAAATTAATTTTTTAGGGATTTATGAAGCTTTTTTTTTTTTGTAATATAGTTATGTGATTAGGGTATTTGTGGTGCTTTCATTATATGGCTTGAGTCTTTGTCCAGGCAGCATCATTAACAGTGCCGTGCGTATGTTGATTTTTTTTTACTTGTAATTTTCAGTATATTCTTATGTTTTGTGGCATTGCATGTGAGCCATCGCACTTTTCTCATCAGTAACAATATAGACTCATCTTGACACGCTTCTACAACCAATCATGTGTTTGCATTTCTTGTGCAGTGATCCTACTTCAGCTTTGTTATTCTGCTTGTCACTGTGCATAAGAACTATGTAGTGGAAGTAGTTGAACTCTTGATGTTCTGCTATGCATCTAAGCAGTATTATAATTATTTGGATTATCAATCTTTCGTCTTTCTAGTTTTTCACATCTTCTTCTAAGTATTTTTTTTAAGAACTTTTTTTTATTATATTTAGCAAAAAAAATTGAAAAAATATTATTTTCTGTGTATTGTATAGTCATGATATTTGAATAATTTCGTGGAAATGAGTTGGAATGGAATAAGATTTTTGGGGAGTGTTCATTTATTGTGGTTCATATTTTTTAGCATATTGATATGATGATTGTAAGAAGATAGTCTTATGGTTTTGTATTTGGAAAGCAGTTATTTTTCTTGTCATGTGATCCATTATTGTGAAGTTAAGTTTGCTGTGGAAGTAGTGATTTCTTTATTGTATTTTATCTAGATAATTAATTTATCGATTTATCCGCTTTGTAATTGTATATTTTATTCCAATTTGATAATAAATTTGTTAGGAATCATTAGGATTGGATGAAGAAAATAAGTGATGTTGTTAGTATAATAGGTTGTTGAGAGTGATTTGGCTGTGTTGAGGGTAGCATGATATGGATCACCATCATAGTCCATTGATCCTTGATTGTTGAAAATATATTTATCTCTGTTAATGGGGAATTGAAATGATTGCATTGATTGAAGACATCCATTGCAAAAGTCAGTGCACTAATTTTATCGAAGAGAAAATATTTTTGCAAAACAATTAATTGGATGTGCAGCTTTCTTACATCTTATTGAATGCTTGGACAGCAAATTATTACGCAAGGTTGTTTAATTAATTTTCTGGATGATTGTGAACATTTCTATTTTTAACGTTTTATTCAATATTGAGTCTTGAATTCACTTTATTATGGGTTCATTAATTGCTGTGTTTTTTTTTCCTCACCTTTTTCATTTGATAGTCTGAATGTTGTCATGCAATACCCGTTCTATTCAGTAGTTAATCTAAAGAATATAGCAAGTGTAGTTTTGATTACAGAAATTGTAATTTATACTTAGTGTATGGGGCTGGTGTCCTTTGATGTGGGACATTGAGGATGAGTATGAGGGGCTGTGGGATACTACCAAAATTTGGTCAGTTCACCCTTATTAGTTCAAATCGGTATCCAAGTTTCTGGATTGGTTACTATTTTTCTATAATGTTTGTTTTTGTAGTTCTCCCTTTCTATCTAATCCTTTTTTATACTCACACCTGCTCAGTTGCTTGAGGAGCTCGTGTTTTTGTCTTTTCAACAATTTATCCTTTTTGACATCTTATGGAATTGTTCCTTAGGTTCGTGATCATGATAACTTCAGACAGTCATGTCCTTTGTCATGGTCCCATTGTACTGTACTTGTTGGTGTTTTCTGTATTTCAAAAATTTGGTAAGTGGTTTCATAAAAAAAAATTGGTAAGAAAAGGTTTTATAATGCTGACAATGATCCGTTGAGTGAGTTGAGTTTAATTCTATACTAACAAGCTGCTGGTACCCATACAATTTCATTTGAATTCTGTCTTCTAATTTTCTTCTTCAATGCCATTCCACAGTTGCATTTTTATGTTACATTATCATTATAGGTCTTTTCAACTGATTTTGATACTATCCTACGCTGATTGAAATTCTTACAGATCTAAATCTTTTTGAATTTTTCTTCTCATTGCTCCTCTGTCACTTTGTTTGCCTGCCCTATGTAGCTATGTCACTCCCATCATTTTCTTTATGTTCTATTTGGTTGCCAAGAAATGAAATGGAAGTTAAGCCAATTATTTCAGCATTTTCGTTTTTGTCCAGATTCATTAACACCATTTTCGTGAACAGTACATGGCTATGGTGCACATTTTTATTTTGATATGAATTAATGACATTTCAAAAAGGTCGGATATCGTTTTTGTCTTCCACCATTTCCAATCCATTTTCATCTGCCAGGCATGTCACCTGCAGATTCTCTTCTTTTTTTTTTGAAGAAGAAGAAGAAGAAGAATGATGTTCCTCAGGATTTGATCTCTTCACTTCTTTTATAGAGGTGGGAGGTGTTTGCCGACTTAACCAAAGCTCGGTTCGCCACCCACAGATTCTCTTAATTTGCAAATATTTCCATATCTTGTCCTTCATGGCTTTTCCATCGCGCCTCTTTCAGCCAGATTCAGTGTGTGTTATTTGTTGCTTCTTTATTACCCTATGCTATGATGCATTCTATTTTGTTCATCCCAGTTTTCTAACAGAAAGTCTTCATTTGCTTATAATGTATCTAACTGATAAGTTCTAGGACTCTGGATGTCCATCGTCAGATTGTTTAGAAAGGCACTTAGAAAATTTCATATGATTTATGTCCAGTTGTCCTTTTAAGGAGTGTTTCTTCTACTCTAGCTTCTACACTATCATATTCTCGAATTGTAGCTGAGTTCCTTCCTTAATTTTTTTAAAATTTTCTTCTTTAGAAACCCCATTATGTATCAATGAGTGATGAATTTTTTTTTTTTTTTACACCATGACAACCAACATTTTATTCAAGAGGCGACCAGTTATACTATTAATAGCCAAAGGGGTAGGAGAAATGCCCAAATCTTCCTACAGATTCCTATTCTAGGAGTTATTGAGAATTGCTCTTGAAAATAGGCATCTGACCCACATCCTGGAACAACTTTTTAAAATACCTGAAACTTGACATTCTCAACAGCCACGTTAACCTGTGTTGACCACATATATGCTGGAGGTTACCTGGGGCAGGCTACAACAACAAGTGAAGTTTTAAGTTTTAATTTGATCACATTACTATGTTTCAGAAACTTCCAGTGAAGTACTATTAAGCATGAAGGATCCAAGTCGTATTTGTCATGCCTTTCTCTTGTATATTATTTTATTTCACTCTCTGCTTGTGAATATAAATCTGAAAAATAATTGTTCATCAATGAAACTGGTTTCAATATTTTTGAACCTTAAGTGAGGTTTTGTTTGGATGTTGTTTTTGGGTTTTCAGTCCCTATTCAGGAATTAGGATTAAGCAGCTGTTTTGTATTTATGATTTGGCATACTTTGTGATTATATCTATTATTTTCATGTGATGGATTGATATCATATTAAGTTTATTATAATATTAACCATCTCTCAAGCCCAAACAAAGATGCCCTTCATATGCTGCACTATTTCGCATATATGTTAGCCAGTGTCCTAAAGCTAGTTGCACTTTCAAATTTCTTCACATTCAAGTAGTCATGTTTTCATGGAACCGGTATTACTTATATCATTTTCATTGTGAGCCACCATTATAGGATGTTAGCCTCTTAATTGCTGGCCTTCATTATTTGTGAGCGGAATGGGAGGTTAAAGTGTTTAAAGCTTTCTACATTGTACCTTTTCTTAAAAAAAATTCTGGGAAAACATTGTGTTTTGTTAATGTAGTTGCAAATAGTGTTTTTTTTTGGGGGTGAAAATTGAACAAATAGTACTTATTCTCCAATAGGATTGGTCTGTGAAAATATCTTTTGGGAAAAATATGAAACCAATATCAAGTAGGATTGTGTGTTACCTTGGTGATGTTGCTTCATGTTACCCAGCAAGTCTTGCATAAAAGCAAAGGAGACAATAGGCTATTGCTAATCAGATAGTTTGGCCTAGTGGTGTAGTGCAGCTTGCACCCATTTTAAGGAAGGCTCATTCCTTATCCAGAAAAAGCTTGGGGTCCATAAAAGTTGAGGCATTCTTTCGTTGTCTTAGTTTGGTTTTATTTTCGTTGGGAGATCATTCATCTTCTTTGTTTGAGGGGCATCATTCTTAACATGAAAGCTTTTGTCCTATTTTTTACAAAAATGAGTCTGGGGTTTGTTTGTTTGGATGTAAAGCAGCCACATGAACAAATTTTCATAAAAGTTATTTATGAACGCTGTTTCATCTTGACGTTTGGTTTCCAGTAAACAAGTGGTCAATGTAAACTACTTACATTGGCAACTGAAATTAGGGAATACAATTTTTAAGCGAAGCCTTTTTCTGAGCCAACTCTTTTTTGTTTCTCAAGATGAATCGCAGTTTTTCCTCAATATAATTGTAAGTACCAAAATTACTCTTAGTCTAATTTCAAAGCATTAATAATTTCATTTTTTAATAAAATATTAAAAAATTACAATGCCATAAATGTCTTTATGAAAAACACTTTTTTGGTAATTGTGTATATCTGAAGGTAAAAAGACAGGTCCAAAATTACATTTTTGTATTTCTCACAAACAAAGAAAAGGAGGCAAACTAAGGCGAAGCTTTCATGCATCTCTTCTTTTGCTTGCAAAAACACTATGCACCTAATAGTCTAGTTATACTATTTGTAAGAAAATACATTTATAATGAGCAGACAAAACTTAAATGAGGTCAAAGTGTCTTAATCATGTGTTGGGCTACTTGATTTTTATCCTCTAGGAGAAGGTCTGCAAAGTTGGGGTAGATTTCCGGAGATGAGTAGTAAAATCTATCTCCATTTCTTTGAGGTATCCTGTCGTGTTGCCAGCAGACAAGAAATTACCCTGACCGCGTGTTTAATTTTCTGTTCTTCAAAATTGCTTAGAATCTACCATAAATGTGATTTAAGGATCTTGATAGTCTGAGCACCTTACATTGACCAGATATCCACATTATTGCTAATGTTGAGTTGGTTTGCGTGATTATCTTTTTTCATCATTCCGCTAATAATATCTGAAGTCATTTTAGAATAGCCAGAACCTCAAGAAGATGAATAGGAGTATCACTTCATCCATCTGCAAATTCTAATAGCATATTGCTGTTGTTTCTCACTACACCTCCACAACCAGCTTTGAATTTAGTCCATGAGCTACCTGTGTTAAGTGACACCACTAATCGCTAGGAGGAGGATGCCTCCAATAGTGCTCAGTGACTAGTGACTACAATATTTTTTCTAGTGACAAATTGACAATTGAATTGTTCAAAATAGACAACTGCCCTTTTCTATTAACTTTAGTAGCAGTACAAAAACACTTTCAACCATAACAAATTAAAAACTTATATTTAAGGAAGGAAGGTGATCATGTCTCTTGTGGAAGGTAATCATGCCTTTGGAATCAGACCACGATGGGAATCAAGAATGTACCCAGGCTTAGCCTAAGATCCATATTGATCCCATCTCAAGTGGCAGATGGCTATAGGAAGAGGTCGAGGTTGTTTGCTCCCTCCTAGAAAAAAATTGTTTAGTTAACATTTTCTCAGTATTGTTAAGTTAAGAGCAAGAGGTGTTCCTCTCAATTGCAAGGGCGGGTAGCACCGTTATCGTCCCTACCAGGGCAAACCGTTGCATGAGATGATTTGTCTATGGGTACTGGGTGTTCGTGTGTAGATAATCTTATCATTGTTGAATATGTGGTAGATTAAGTCATCATAATGCTCTTCTCAAAACTGACCACAACTCGTCCTTTCCATCAAACCTACCATGAGGTGAAGGGTTCTTCTGGCTGGCTGGTGATCATGCTCGATCAATCGGAATCAATGAATCAAACACAATTATTTTTCCACGATTGTGTGGTGGATGCTTGAAGAACGCCTGAGGTAGATGGAAGGAGATTTAAAGGAAGACTGTTGAGTTTGGGAGGTCATCTAGTACTTCTTGAGGCAATCCTATCTGACCTTTCACTTTTTTTTCTCCATTTTCAAGGTACTAATTGGTATCCTCAACAAAATGGAGGTCATTGGAAGGAGATACAGGTTGGTAACAAGAGAACATCAGAGGCATCCATTTGGTGAAGTGGAACCAGGTTTGCTGTAGTAATGAGGGAGGATTGAGAGTCGTCAATCTTTAAAACATGAATAAAGCTCTTGTGGAAATGCTGTTGGAGCTCTTTGTGAACAAGGGTCATTCGGGGAAAATACTATATTGGATGCTCAAGGTTGGCTTTGGAAACTTAAGATCTTGCTAATCGGCAGCGTGGAAGAACAACCTTGAAATGGCTATTACTATGATGGAGGAATTTCAATTCAAGCTAGGTAAAGGGTTGGGAATCGATTTTTGGAAGGATTATTGGCTTAATTAGGTTCTTCTCCCGGCTTCCTTCTTCCCAGATCTTTATAGAGTGGCGACAAATAGTGAAGACCTTATTTGTGATTCCTTCACAAGTTGCAATAATTATATTATATGGGGCCGTTGGTTTCACCATAATTTAAATGATGAGGAAGTGGTGGATTTCACCTTTTTTCTTGCTTCTCTTGGAAGAGGTACTCTAGAATTGGAAGTTGAAGACACTGTGATTTGGAAACAAACCCCTCTTCACGGTTTTAGCGGGATAACATTTTGTAGAAATCTAAATGTGGACCCCTCATGAGTGATTCCCTCTTCCCTTTTACCCATCAAATTGGGAGAGTTATTGAAAATTTGTTGCTTCATTTTGCTTCTATCTCAAGACAAGGTTCTTAGAAAAGCAAATCCTGCAATTGGGAAATCGATTGTAACATTGTTTGTGATTTGTGTTGGGGTGGAAGATGAAACAAAGGATCATCTTTTCTTTGGGTGCTCACACTGGTTATATATGGACAAAGATGGGATTGTCTCTTTGCTTGAGATGTGATTTCAAGAGCCTTGAGGACTGTGGTCATGTTTTAGAAAAGAAGAAAAGGAGCCAAAGTAACAGCCTAATTTCAATTCATTCCTCAAGCAATATGTTAGAGTATTTGGCCCGCAACTTGCAAGGAACGAATGCTTATTTCAGAGGAAATATCTACATTGAGAATACATGGGCTACAATCACAACTACTCTACATGCTTGGGTCAGTATTTTACTCGGAGTAGACTGCCCATCGTCTATTAGGAAATAATTGGGAAGGGTTGTAATATTTAGATCTTTGGGATGTGGATGCAACTTTTCGTAGGGCCTCTTTGGTTGTTTTTGCAACCTCCTATTTTTTATTTCAACTGTCTTTCGGACGTCACTCGTCTCCCTTAGTTCGAGAGACGATTTCTTATTAAAATTGTTCCCCTCTCCCTTTCAAAAGCAGAACTAGTATTTACCACTGTGATACGTTAGCCAATATCATCAAATATTGAAGATTTGTGATGCTTTTTCTGATTGAATATTTTATTGTTTTCTTTCCAAACACACCAAATTGTAGCAGTTTAACACATTCTAGCAGTAAGGCAATTTCACCCTTAGTCCCTTACTAATTGCAGCTTTTTTTTTTTTTTGAAGAAATACTAATTGCAGCTTTGCTTGTTAGCATTTTAGAAATAATCTTTTATGGAACACAGCAAAGAGAAATGGGATTATAATCATCTAATTTTTTAGCATTTGTTGATTTAGGAATAAGAGAGATGAATATATATATTTTTAACCAGATGGATAAGTTTTCCAGATTTAAAGAGATTGAGCACTACATTACTTACCATCTTTTTTTATAATAGACCAACATGCTTTGTAAAATTTTACTCGGATGCCATCTGGACCTGGTGACCTACCAGATTTCATAGTGACCTGTTTTCCAGAGAATAAAGATTTTGATTTTCCTCAAATATTTTGTTGGGGAATTTAGTATGAACATATGACCCGTTTGGATGGGGAATAAGGGGTGGAATAGGTGTGAATAATGGAGAATAAACAAAAAAAGGTGTTTGGGTAGAGAGAATAAGTGGGTATAGCTATGCAGAATTAGGTGAGAATAAACTGGTATTTGTATTCCAGGTCCTTTCTTGGAATTGTATTATTCTTCACTGTATAAGATGACCTATCTGTCAAATTACATGTCATCGCATCAAATCATCTGTCATTGCCTCTTATACATCAATGGAGTTCACATGTCAAATCAATTTTTTATACATTATTCACATTTTATTCTTCATTAACCAAATAACCCAACCTTTATTATTATGTTTCCCAATAAGAATAACAAAAAACACAATCAAACAGAAAATCACTTATTCCATTGATAAAGTTATTTTTCTTGGAATAGGTGTAAGCCCCATAATAGCTTATGTCTTTATCCAAACAGGCACATAAGGTTTCTGCCATTCAGAATTAGAGCATTGATAAAATAATTCACCACCAGGTTCTTGAGGCATTGAACATCAGTCACTGATCTCTCCTCTGCATCTCTGAATGATTTATGGTATTGACAGATTTTTCTGTTGGAAAATGCAGCATAAAGAACCTAGTATTTGATTCTCCAAAAGTGAAACATTGCTGCCTGGACTTCTGTTTTATGAAGCATTCCTCCCTGTGAGATATTTTCTATGGAGCTGTTCAGATTGAATAAGATGCTTGTAAAATGCTCTAAATTGCAGGAACTATTGAACAAATCCTGAAATTAACTTGTGTTTGAGTTGGTTTGACGGAGGGTTACAATCTTCCAGTCATTGCTTGTAATTTCCTAAAAACTACTTCTCTTGCACTAGCATATGGGTTGGTTGGAATTTGATGGTTATAATCTTCAAAGTCCAGGTGCAACTGAGCCTGACTTGAGGATTTCTCTTGGTCTGGCAAGATCGGGCAACTAGATGATTACATTTGGCTTGCCATCGATGGTTTGGCATGACTTGAGGATTTCTCTTGGTCTGGCAAGATTGGGCAACTAGATGATTACATTTGGCTTGCCATCGATGGTTTGGCATGGCAGGGGTTCCCAACGGTTAGAATTAATTGTGCATATCTTGATGTGCCATTGTTGTCAGTCCGACCACTGGAATGCTCTAGTTGTCGGGTATGTGGCACTTCATCATGGCTGACGGTTGGAGTGGAGGAGCCATCGAGTGGTTGATTATTGAATACCAACAAACATGCTGCATCTTTGTTTCACCAGTTGAATTATGATTCATCATGTCAACCATGCTCCTCCCCCGTTGGTGAGGGGGGGACACTGTAATGCCTTGGCAATTGAATTGTACTCGAGGAACCTCCACAAAATAATTCTAGGGAATTGATGGTTTCATATTATCTGAAAAATAATTTATATTTCTTTCCTAATTCAACTCACTAATTTTCCAGTCGGTTAGCTTATTTTCAAATCCCACAACTGATGGCACTGGCCCATTATGATACAGCCTTCCATTTGGCACCTGTTTACTGGTCAGGTTATTAGGGACTCTTATTCAGCCCTCATAGGATTCTCAGTGGAATAGAGTCACAACTGGTTGAGTTTTCCTTCTCTTGCTGAGATCTGCATCTTTAAACTACAGGGTGATCAAAACTATGTAGAGCAAAGTCAATGTAGAGTTCAGTGAAATATGCTTTTGATTGATCTGTAAATGTGGTAGTATGGCTAAGGCTCATGGTGAGGACATTGTCCTTGCTCTTGTTTGATTATTTGATAATCTGTGTTTCTATGATATTTGTTTAGTTTGGATTCAATCTGTAATTAGTCAACTTTTGTTTCACTAATATCAATTGACTCCACCAAGTTCAGTTTGCATCCAGTTGATGAGATCACGAATTAGATAAGCTGTAAAGATAAACATCAAAGAGTTCAGTGAAATTGGGTGTAGACCCATAGCACAATGGTAGACAATAAATTTTGCAACCATGAGATCATAGGCTCAAATTCCACCGCGTACCTATATTAAAAAGGTTGAGGGAAATATGCTTTTACTGATTGCAATTTTGCAATTGTGATACTCTACTAAATATTCATTTGATCATTGCAATCAATCATTCCACAATTCATGGGCTTGTGATTTGCCGATTTTAATGGGCTCAATTTATGTTCTTCACACTTCACAGGACGAAGAAGAATCAGTGAACTTCTCACAAAATGAAGTCTCAGTTGAACAAACTAGCTTGGTTAATGAAGCTCCTACGACTGTATGTTGTCAATTCTGTTCAATTGTCTACTGCACTACATTTACGTGATGTAAAGTTGCATTTACATTCTTAACATCTTTTTGAGTTCTTCAATTGCAGGATGGAGTAGAGACAATGGACTCTGCTGGAGATGCCACCCCAGAAGAGGAACAGAACAAGGTCCCGACTGATGAAGAGCATCAGAGAGTGGACAGAGAATTCAGAGACCAGCAAAATGTTAATCGTAGGCCTTACCCAAACCAGAGAGGAGGCAGTCGTGGTGGTGGGAGGAGAGGTTACTATGGCAATGATCGAGTGGGGCGTGGTGGCAGAGGTGGTGCAAGCTACCAGAATGGTCGCGACCAGAACTATGAATCCGGATATCAACAGAAGAACTATTATAATCCAAAGGGAAGAGGTGGTAGGGGAGGTCAGGGGGGTTCGGCCGCTTACACAAATCATGGGTTAACAACATATGCGCCTCATGTTCCTGTCAATGCCGAGACAGGCTAGAACTGCTAAGCAATTTCATGCATGGAGTTGTTTTTCAAGCTAGGGACTTGCCTTATGATTAGATATCAAAACGTGAACCATGGCCCTTGTTATCCGATGAAAACATCTGAGATGGATCTTTTGCAAAGAGGAATTTCTTTCTGGGAGACTGTTGTGTTTCAGTTTCTTTCTTTTGTTAAATGGGACTAGTTAGTATCTCACTTGATCTCAGTATTTTGCAGTGGAAAATTGTTTGGTAGGAATCAGTAGTGGGTGTTTGGTGGAAATTGTTTGTTTTGGATGGTTGACTGTCTACTTACTGGGAATCAAATATTTATACACCAAAACAAGTGGATCCTAAGCAAATGACAAATCATGGCAAGGTGGGCTAGTGATTTAAGTACTAATTTCAGCTTAATATATTTGAATTCTAATGTATTTCCTGTAGCCGCTTTTTTTCTCTTTATGTTTAGAAAAATGTGAACATGGAAGCTTCTGATTACTGACTTTCTGAATTTTTTTTTCTCATATTATATGTTGATGTGAGGGCACTGTTATATGCAGGCTTTGTATGCAACTCCATGTTAGTCTTGATTGCTAATGAGGTACATATTTTGTTCCACCGAGCTTATAAATTTTTAAATGGTACATGTTTCTTTTATAAAACTAGTTTTTATGTACGCGTATGCGCAGTTAATAAAATGAAATGCATAATGAATTTTATATTTTCGAACTCCTCTAAAAGGTAATGGTCTTATTCCATTCAAGAATGCATGTTTCTGTATTGTACTTGTTTACCATGTCACTTTGTTTCAATTGAAAAAAAAATTGTAGCATCTCCCCATAGTTCAACAAGTACACAATGCGGATATATTTACAACAATGTGATTTTTTATGGTCAACACATAGCTGTAAATCAATCTAGTATGTACTCAGATAACAGAAAGAGATATAAAAAGAACTGTTCATAAATGGAACAAAGTATGGATTTATCAAGTACCACACAAAAACTATGCATTCTCAAACTGTCCAATATTGACAATTCAAGAGATTTCATCACATCATGTGATGATGTGACGATGCAATAATGTGACGTTAGAAATGTCAAGCAATAATAACATGATAAAATTACACAAATATCATGTTAGATAAATTTTGTTGGCATCCCTCGCTCTTTATATTACCACAAATCTTTTTATCCGTAGTCGGAATCCAGAAAGAGAGAGAGAGAGAGAGAGAGAGAGAGAGACTAAAAAACAATTGGATACACTTTCTTCATGAAATAAAAAAAATTATGAAATTTTATAAAATAGCTAGTTTTATGATCATTAATTAAGTGATAATAACTTTATGGGCTCAAATGATAACACTAAAATATTTATTATATAATTTCATAGGTACATTAATAGTAAAAAAAATCTAAACTTTAGCAAGTCATGTTTTGAGATAAGAGACTTCATTATAAATCTTAAAATTTGAATGAGGCATCTCTTTGTAACATAAATAGGGGTCTGATTATAAAACTGATACAAATTGAAGATGAAACTTCAAAGATCTCACAAAAAGAGTTGATAGGGACCTAATAATAAATATGAGGGACCTGAGGGTCTATCTACAAATAATGATAGAAAAGGACAAAGGTGACTGATTTTTCAGGGATTTGTTTATAAATAAGATGGACCTAGGGGCGTATCTGCAAATGGTCGGATCTGAGGACCTATTTATAAATAACCACAGAAAAGGACAAATTTGATCGATTTTTTTAGGGATTTGTTTGTAAATAAGAGGGATCTGCCTACAATTGTTTGGGCATATATGAATGAATAAATAATTAAAGGGTGTCTTATAAAAAACCAACAGACCCACAAAATTACGAGATTGCCATCTTAGATGAAAACTTAGGAACCTAATAATAAATATGAGGGACCTGGGGGCCTATCTACAAATAACGATAGAAAAGGACAAAGGTGACTGATTTTTCAGGGATCTGTTTATAAATAAGATGGACCTAGGGGCGTATCTGCATGGATCTGAGGACCTGTTTATAAATAACCACAGAAAAGGACAAATTTACTCGATTTTTTCAGGGATCTGTTTGTAAATAAGAGGGATCTGCCTACAATTGTTTGGGCATATATGAATAAACAAACAATTAAAGGGTGTCTGTTATAAAAAAAACTAATAAACCCACAAAATTACGAGATTGCCATCTTAGATGAAAATTTTTGATATTATTGTAGTGCTTTAAAATATAGAGTATAGATATATACATTTAAAAAATATCGAAACACGATGATGGCTCCATGGGGTAAATTTATCCATTGTTGTTGTAAGGGTGTGATTTGTCATTCTCAATATTACAAATGCCTTACTTTTGGGTTGGGATCCTTTATTTGTTTTTATATTTGTATCTAGTTTAATTTACATTGTGGGGTTGTCACATCATTATATTTATAATCAGACAATTGCAAATACACGTGAATGGAAAAAAGTTATTTTATGCGATGCATTTACAATCACATGATGTTATTCATTATAATATAATGTAATAACCTCGTATAAGTTCAACAAAATACAAATACCAGAAAAACAAACAGATAATTTGGATCCTATATTTTCACCCTTTTGCCTCACCTACTTTGCTTATGCCCCAAAACTTCGGGAGTCTGGAGCATTATGGAAAATATAGTGAACATGAAACTGTGTTTCCGTTCATGCATGATCTATGGGAGCCAGGATTGTGAGTGTGAATGGAGGAGGACAACGAGAGATATACAGTTTCTTGTGGCGTGGGGATGGAACTGTCCAAAGTAAGGTTCAGTCCTTGAGGGGGTTATTTTCTCCTTTCTATTCTTTGCATTTTCCTTCTTTATTGTATTGTATTTGTTTACTCTTTTCAATTTAAACATTGTCTGTTTTGATTTTATATTAAAATAAATATGCTCACAATTTTTTTATCTTAATAAGAAAAAACATCATACTTTTTTTCTTTTATAAATAACTTAAGAGACATGCACCCACACGTGCAAAATTGGGTTATTTCTTCTAAATAGATAAACCAAATTACATGAATGAAAATTGAAAGCTAAACTCCGGTTTTAATTATATGCTGGTAAAAAAAGTCATTCACTAAATTGATGCTTCTTGATAATCTAGTTTAAAAATAAATTTAAAATGAAAACATTCTTTTAAAAAATGATTGTATGTCATGCCATCCTATCACTTTTGAATAGGTTGTTTGAAGAGTTAGTTGTCATTTTCCTATTGGTTTGGATCAAATTTTTGGATTAATTTTTTTTATTACTAATCAACTAAAATCTTATTTCAACCTTCTCATTGCTATCAACAAAGTGATTATCCAAAGTTTTTCCATCACCACCTTCTAAATTGAGAGGGGAAATAATATATTTATGTTATTCTCAAATATGAGAGCCATAGCTATTTTAAAATTGGACGAGTTAATGGTCAAAGTTTGTTTTGATCTATCTCTATATATATATATACACGCCGCATATGATCACTCGACTATATATATAAACAGTCTGAAAAATTAGTGTAACCTTTAAAATGGTGCCTAGAGGATTTCCAAATTAATTGGATCTGCTTATTTGCTTTAAGATATATATATAAAACCAACATAGGAGATTTTATATTAAAAGTCAAATTTAGTTGTTTAAGCACCCCTAGAAAAATACCATTGATCACCTATCTTATTCAGGCACACAGCTTTTTTTATCTTCTCAAATACATTTTCATGTATCTCTTTACCCATCCAATAGCATTCAATGACGTATATACCTTCTTAAGATATATATTTCGTTAATTTTTTTTACATTTACTAAAAATAAATTCATACAATTCAAAATGGAACAAAATATAATTTTCATCAAAATATATATCTTATTAGATGATGTTTACTATTTAAAAAAAATGAAAGCACATGAGACATGAATGGAATCATTGTTTTTTAGGCTTCTTCTATGTATCAATAAATAAAATAAAATAACTCGAGACATTATATGACTATATATGACATACATCAGACAACCCATCAATGAAGAGCCTCACATGTGAATTCAGCAACTTGCCTTGTCAACTGGTGTTCTTTCTCTTTCTAATTATATTATAGAGTTTATTTTATGCTTTCACATGCAAATATCCAAATATCTCAGCATCCCTCAATGATCATGAGCCCTGGATTGTATATATTTAGGCCCTGTATGACAACAAAGATGTAGCAACTTTAAGCTATGTAAAAAGCTAAAAGTTATTATTAAATATGTCAACTTAAATACACAATTATTATTAGATTTTATCTCTAAACTGTGTCTCAAAATTTGTGTTTTATAACCATCATCATTACACCCTCAAAAGGTGTACATAAAGCAACTAAAAGTTAAAACATATTTTTCAAACTGTGTTTTCAAACGCACCCTTAATAGAAAAAAGTGACTTATTTACTGCTCTCAGCATATAGGTGCAATCACAAAAAATCCAGCTATAATAAATGTAGCTATACATAGTACATGTGTATAAACTATAAATTGTTCATATATAGTCAGTATCTAGTATCTATACCATATAATTGTATAATATACTATATAGATTTGTTCATGCAAACTCCGTATACATATAGTTTTATGAAACACATGTATCACAGTACATTTGGCATATATACCATGTAATACTATGTATTTTGACTGGTTTTGTGATGAGAATCCAGGAGATAAAATTAATGCCTTGCAATTATAATATTTTAAATGTGAAACCTAGGTGTTAGCACTCAAAATTCTATTTCATTTTTACGGGAACATAAAAGTCCGGAGACTTTCTGCCTAGCTAGATTGCAAAAAGGGGACCTCATTAGTTGCACTTTATTCCAACTGGGAAATGATTGTACAAAGAGCGTTGTTACATGCAGTTCATAGGAACAATTAACCCATGAACAATTCATATATACCTTCACAGCCTTTCAACGAAATATAAATATCACTAAAAAATAATTCACATATTATGAAAATGTATTCATTTTATTCTTCATGAAAGTAATCACGGGCCGTCGATCACGGGTCCATCGCATCGAACGGTCGGATGCGATTCACGTCGGCCGTTCACTGTTGGATGCGATGGACCCGCGATCGGACGGCCCACGTCGCGGTCGCACCTGCCGTTCGCCGCACCTAATCGCGAGCGTGTGTATATATATATATATATATATATATATATATATACCCGAGTGATAGCGTGCGATCGGTGCAGTCGTGCGGATCCGACGTGCGTCGTCTGATCGCGGGTCCATCGCATCCAACGGTCGATGTGAATCGCCCCCGACCGTCTGATGCGATGGACCCGTGATCGACGGCCCGTGATCGACGCCGCACGACCGCACCGACCGCACCTAATCACTCCTCTCTCTCTCTCTATATATATATTAGGGAAATGATACGATGCGGGTCGTGCGGATGTGCGGCGTCGACCACGGGCCGTCGATCACGGGTCCATCGCATCGGACGGTCGGGGGCGATTCATCTCGACCGTTGGATGCGATGGACCCGCGATCGGACGACTCACGTCGGATCCGCACGACCCGTATATTATCACTCGCGTGTATGTATATATATATATATATATATATATATATATATATATATATATATATATATATATATATATATATATATATATATATATTATATATATATATTATATATATATATATATACAGGGGCGATTAGGTGCGGCGTGCGGCGGCGACGTGGGCCGTTTGATCGCGGGTCCATCGCATCCAATGGTCGACGTGAATCGCACCCGACCGTCCGATGCGATGGACCCGTGATCGACGGCCCATGATCGACGCCGCACCTGCCGTACGCCGCAGGTAATCGGCCCCCTATATATATATACATACGAATTACATACGAAATTACCCCGTAGGCCGTCCCTTATGTTATTCAAGAACATTTTACCCAAGTTCAATGCAACAGTGGAAAAAAACTTTATGCACACACATTTGTCAAACTAAAACACCTCGAAATCGTTTACATGTTCAAAACGTTTTCATACATTACATGTTTTTCAAGAAATACTTTCATACAAATCATAAATAATTAAAATTTCTTTTTTCTCTTCGATCATCTCCATTTTTATGATAACTTTTTTGGTGCCCATTATGACGTATCATGCAGCGAGGCTTTGTGAATGATCTTCCATTCGATATCAGCTGATGGATTATTGAACATGTAAAGATTATTGAAAGAAGCCAGTGGATATAGATTATTGAAAGAAGCGACAATAAACAATTTTATCAAGTGTTACATGGATATCGAACAGATGATAGATGATTTGTTGCAAAGCTGGTTGTTCAACATATCATGTTTCTAGTTTTATTTGAGTTCATAATGAAACCATTAAAAGCGTTAATACACTCAGTCAGTTTTGTAGTCTCATACGCTATGAAACATAGTATTATCATAGTGTATGACCCAAATTATTTTTTATTTTTTCAACATAAAAAAATACATTAATGTATCTTAATATAAACTCAATTTCAAATAAGAACATGTATTTCAATTAAAAAATGTATGATTTAAAAAAAAATGATATGAATTACGATTGAGCCCGCAATAGAGCCCGCCAACGCGTTCTCAAAGTCTTTTAATACTGTGGGTTAACATTAGCAAAAACTTCTATATATGTTTGGCTGCAAAAGTTTAAAACAGCTTTTAGCTTTTGCAGTCACATCAAGTCAAATACATCATCATTTAAAAGCTAAAAGTTAAAAGTTGTTACCAAACATATCAACTTAAATACATCATCATTATTATATTTTATCTTTAAACCGTGTCTCGAAATCTGTGTTTTATAAAGTAGCTGCCATCATTACACTTTCAAATCATCATCATTACACTCTTTTACATAAAAGAGTAAAAGTTAAAAATAATTTTTTAAACTGTATTTTCAAACGCTATCTAAAAACCACCACTATGGAAAAAAAAAAGAAAAAAGAAAAAAAAAAGCGGACATACTGACGGTAACACATTTGTCGGATAACTATGATATATATATATACATAGGTTGCCGTCCGGCGGTAACAAAACGCCGCGTGATGATAGAGTATAGACCTTCCCAATCTCGGGAACCAAAAACAAAACAAATTAATAAAACAACAACATCAGCTCTTAATTGCGATCAACAAAAAAAAAAAAAAAAAAACAGTTTTTTTAAGTTTTCACCCCCTCTGAATTATTGAAAACCCCTTACAAAAAGTGATTTTCTTATTAACCACTTAGAAATTATTATATTCTATTAAAAAACCTAAATATTTAAGGTTATTTAGCTTTAGCCCCTTCTAAATAGATATTCAAAACCCCCTCCAAATACGCATTATTGTTTTGGGACCCCTCAAATACAAATTATTATTTAGTTTTTGCCCCCTTGTTAATAGACAAATTATTTTAAACCCCCTCTATACAATTTCTTAAAATTCTTACAAATTTTGTACCATTTCATATAATGTAACATCATTCATATCATTTTGTACGGGCTAATCTTACCATTCTCAATCATATTATACCAATTGTATTATTTCATTCCATTTTGAACCATTTCATATCACTGTGTATCAATCATACTAATTTTTTTATTATCAATCATATATATATATAATTATATATATATATTATATATATTATAATAAACACAATCTATTGATATTTTGTAGGTGGATCATTTGGATTAAAAAGCTATAATGAAATAAAAACCCCACATTTAATGATGTAGTTTGGAATAAAAACCCCAAACTAAGTAACCTTAGATGATTGAGTTTTTTTAATAAGATATAATAATTTTATAATGGGTTGATAATAAAATGAGTTTTCAAACCCGTCCCAGGTCTGGTGACTTGACTCTCTGCACTTTTTTAAATACTAATCCCATTGTAATTCTTTGTTATTATTAAAAAATTATAAACAAAACCCAAGTGCCCAATCCTGCCTATGGAAGTCAAAAGATAACAGGTGAAACAGAGATTTCTTCTCTCTTTTTTTTAAAAAAAATATATTCTTTTCAAATAAGCAACCACTCCACAACACGCAACACACACATCTCACCATCCCCATAAAAAAAAAAAGGTGCGGTTATTTCCACCACCTCGATTGTGCTGGCCACCACCTTTTATTATAAAATTATTAGTCGTCCATTTATTTTTTGAAACACATTAAACTCACCATCCTACCATTTCCACCACCTCAAAAATAACACACTGATCATGCCTACCACCCAAATAATTAAAAAAAATACAATCCTATGTGAGCATTCATATACTCCGCCAGTTTATATACTATGTTAATATAACATATATTAAACAATAATAGTATATGGGACTCTATCTCATTATATGGACTAAATTTTTTTATTTTTTCAACTTAAAAAATATACTATTGTATTTCATTATATACTTCATTTCATATAACAACATGTACATCAAATGGAGATTATGATTTAAAAAAAAAAAGCAATGTGGATTGCAATTGGGGTTGTAATGGAGGTTTAGATGTTTCATTTTACTTCCTTTATATACTGTCCTCAATGAGCCTCCCGTCGATGATTACAATCTAATTCGACTTAGAGCACGTCGAAATCCAACATTTTTATCGACAGGCCACCCGTCGAGTTTGACAGCCAATTTGACTGGCGTCTTGTCGAGTGTAGACATACGTGTGCGACAAGTGCTATGTCGAACTGGAAAGTCAAAAACCCTGAAATAAACAGATTCATCTATCCCACTTTCCAACATTTCTTTTGTTTGAAAAACCACATTTTGCCAGGTTGACAGGTTCAGTGTCAATTGGTCTCTTTCAAACTTGACAGGGGGTCTGTCGACGTATCTCTTTTACACATGACAGGGGTCTGTCGACCGTTCTCTTTCACATGTGACAACGCTTCATCAGCCAATCTCTTTTAAACTTGACACTGTATGTGTCGAACTAGAGATTTCAAACAACATTATCAATTTTTTAAAATCTAAGAGCATAATTTTTTTCTCACTCTTTGAAGCTTGTACTGAAGATCTCTATACACACAAAATGAAAGACAATCAAAATTATTTTCATATCGAGAACTAGAGCATCAATGTAAACATGCATACTAACTTAAGGGATTTCTCCACTATCACTGAAGTATTACTAGAGAGGGAGAAGATGATGGGACTCGACCAAAAGGAGAGCAGATGATGGGGCATCTTGTCAGTGGAGCTTCTCACGGCGATAGGAGTGAATGAGAGGAGAGAGAAAATAAAAAAGGGGAGAAGTGAGAGGTGTGTTGCAAAATGTGGAGGGTGGTGGGATTGGGGTTTCAGATTAGGTGTTTTTATAAGATGATGGGCCTGGTAATATATAAAGTTGCAGGTGGTGTGATTAAGAAGGTGGTGACAAATAGAAAAAGGGAGGTGGGTGTATCCGCACCATAAAAAAAAAAAAAAAAACAATTTTCAATTCAATTTGCAAGCTTTGCTTCTCCCCCTTTTTTTCTGCCCATTTAGAACTGTTGGGGAAGAGTTTCCTTCCAACCAAAACGCTTTCTCACTCGTCTCTACTCAGTCAAAACGGGCTTTCTTTTTAAGTCTTCACCATGTCCAACGACTCAATCTTCTCCAAACCCATCAACAAGAATCGAAAGAAGAAACACAGCTAGAGAGATAAAAAAATGGGGAACCTTTGTGTCAGAATCTACGGCAAAGACGACGACGATGACGATGATTTCAACCGACGCCACCACCACAAGAAGAAGAAGAAGAAGAACCGAAGAAAGCCGAAGCAGAACCCCTTCTCGGAGGACCCTCTACCTCTCTCACCGGTGCGGGTCCTGAAGGACGTTGTCCCCCTCGGCAGCCGGAGCCGGATCTCCGACAAGTACGTCCTCGGCCGGGAGCTCGGGCGCGGCGAGTTCGGGGTGACGTGTCTCTGCACCGACAGGGAGACGCGGGAGAACCTCGCGTGCAAGTCGATCTCGAAGCGGAAGCTGAGGACGTCGGTGGACGTGCAGGACGTGCGGAGGGAGGTCGCGATCATGTCGAGTCTCCCCGATCACCCCAACATTGTAAGGCTTCGGGCGGCGTACGAGGACGACGACGCGGTGCACCTCGTGATGGAGCTTTGCGAGGGAGGGGAGCTCTTCGACAGGATCGTTGCGAGGGGGCATTACTCCGAACGGGCGGCGGCGGGGATTGTTAAGACCGTTGCGGAGGTGATGAGGATGTGTCACGAGCATGGGGTCATGCACCGGGACCTCAAGCCAGAGAATTTCTTGTTCGCCAACCCGAAGGAGAATTCGCCGCTCAAGGTCATCGATTTCGGGCTCTCCGTTTTCTTCCAACCTGGTTGGTTTATGAATTCGCGCAAGTGTGTTTGTTTGGGTGCTTCATTTATTGATTGTTTTTAAAATGCATTTGGTTTGGTGTTCAGGGGAGAGGTTTTCGGAGATAGTGGGGAGTCCTTACTACATGGCACCAGAGGTGCTCAAGCGGAATTATGGACCGGAGATTGATATTTGGAGCGCCGGGGTGATACTTTATATCCTGCTTTGTGGAGTTCCTCCATTTTGGGCTGGTATTGTAATACCTTGTAATGACTTTGCTTTGCTTCAAAAAAAATGATAGTTTTGAATAGGGTACTGAATTATGTGTGTGGTTAACAGAGACGGAACAGGGGGTAGCGCTGGCAATTCTGAAAGGCGTACTTGACTTCAGCAGGGAACCTTGGCCACAGGTATCTGAGAGCGCAAAGCGCCTTGTCCGTTTGATGATTGAACCAGATCCAAAACTCCGATTAACTGCTCAACAGGTGCTCGGTGAGTTAGAATTACATACCTGTAATTTCAGCATTGTTGTATTTTTTTTTTATCTTTCTAATTTTTAAGGTTTTGCTTTGGATGCCAAATGTTCACACAAATTTGAAAGATATATTTAATTTCAGTGAAAATATTTTGTTTCTTGGGCTACACTGTTGCATTCCAATATGAAACA